>JAKSZU010000009.1:161676140-161991567 GCA_026018925.1 Tupaia tana
TGTGCTCTATCATGACTTAGAAATAAAAATAGAAAAAGAAAAAAATTAACTTTATAAAAGGCATGCTAAATTGTTACTATTTTTAAAAATTGTGTTGTGGATGAGAGAAAAAAAAAAAAACGTTTACAAGTCCCAGAAACCCCAATAATTCATAGCTTAGTATTTGGGGATCACCAAATTAGAGGATATCTGAGGGGTCTTTTGGCTCTGAATTCTAAAATATAATTAAATTCTGATTATGCATCATTATGTAGTAGAGAATGCTTGTTCCCTTTATAGAAAATCTCACAGGAGATCAACAAAGATACTTCAGAAGCTTATTCTTTTCCTTAAACTTGATATTCCATTTACTTTCTAGTTTAAATCTTTATCAATTTCAATTATCTTCTTGTCTGATTTATAGGCTTTCATCATTAGCTCAGTAAATTAGTTGTATATCACTATTTCTTTCACCACCAAAAAAGTCGTACATTTTTCTTTTAAAACTCTTGTGAGTGGCAGAACTTTCATCTATGACAGAGTGAAGACTTTGGCAAATCCTCTTCCTGACAAATGTATATAAGGGGTCTTGAAGAAGTTCACCAAAAATGTATATTATGAAAAATGTATACATGGATTTCAAAATATTTGGCACCCAAATGAACTTGTACTTTAATTCCATTTTACTACAACCTTTTTGAATTCCCCTTGTACAAACCTAGGCAAAATGGTCACAAACACCCAATTTAGAGCTACAGAAAGTGTTCAAAGGCAAAAACAAATAAAGGGGCATTTATTTACTTATTATTTATTTACCACTTTATTTTTAATTTGCTAAAGGGTGCATGCACTTGTTAGAGAGAAAGAGAGGGAGAGAAAGTGAGACATCATCCCCAGGGAGAAGAGAAAGTAAGACATCATCCCCAGGGAGAATGGCTACACTGAAATCCGTTCTCCTCCATTCTCTTTTCAGGATTTTGGGCATGCACTCACAAGTGCCTGGTGTATTTCTCAAGACCCCTGGTCCAGGACTTGAACTGCATAGTCATCCATATGGGACCCAGTTACCTTAACCACCATATCAACTGGCTGGCCTAATGAGCATTTATTCATGAAAAACCTCTAAGAACTTTACACAAGAAGTATGAGAGTCTGTGGCCTTCTTCCCTGGGAGCTGCTTCTATCTCCACTGCTTGGTTCAGTAGATGAGAATGGCAGTTGTAAGGGTATGGGTCTAGACTGAAAACCATCAGCTTCAGTGCCAGAGAAAGCTGACTTGATTGAAACAGAGCTGAAAACATATACTCAGCAGTGTTGTCAGTAAAAGTGGCAAACTCAGTAGGAAACAAAAAGGAGAAACCCATAGCCTTGCTAGCCTCAAGTTCTAGGGCAAGTGGGAAGCCAACTGGAAATTTAACAAGCAGGTGGTTAATTTAACAAGGAGATTGACTAAAAGTGTGAGAAAAGCTCTTCCACATTCTTGACTGACTGGGAAAATTATGAGTATGGGCATTGAAAAATGAAAGGACCCAGATGAGAGTAAAAGCCAAGGTAGACTAAAACTGCCTGAACTTTGAATGTGTTCCCAGCCCCCAAACAAATTCATTGGCAGTATATGACAGTTAAATGGTTTGATGTGTCTAAGCACAAACTCTGCCCAATCATTGCCTGAGTGCTAAATTACGCAGATATAGAGCACCAGCATCTACAAATGCAAGACAAAAGTTAAACTTAAGACATAAGGTGACCAGAGAGAGCAATGGTTACATCACTGGATTCCCATGTAGTCAACTGCGGTTCGAGTCCCAGACCTGGCGACTTAAACTCACATCGAGCATGTGTGCATGCATGCCCAAGATCCCAAGAGAATGGAGGAGAAGGGATTGTGGTGTGGCCATCTCTCCAAGAGATGATTTCTCACTTTCTGTCTCTCTGTCTCTTTCTGTCTCTCTAGCAAGTGCACATTCCCTATAGCAAAAATCTCTCAAAAAACAAAGAAAAAAAATACCAAAATCAGGAATGAAAGAGTGGACATCACTTCCAACTCCAGGAAAATCAAATGGATTATAAGCAAGTATCATGAACAAATCTATGCCAACATATTATAGGATACAGAAGCATAGAAAATGATTATAAATAAAAGATATAGTGTGGGAAGAGGGTGGGTGAAGGAGGAAAGACTGAGGAGGGACATCAGGGAGAGAAATGGAGGAGCAGGACATTTGTGAGACAGAGAGTTGGGTTATTGTCTATTGAGGATGATGATGTGTATAGTATTCCCAACTGGATTGATGAGGAATGTATACGTGTTGGAATATTCTCTTTGTTCTTTTTTTTTTTTTTTTTTGGAGAGGTTTTTGCTATGGGGGCATGCGCTTGCCAGACAGACAGAGACAGAGAGATAGAAAGCAAGAAATCACCCCCCAGAGGGGATGGCCACACCGCAATCCCTTCTCCTCCACTCTCCTCTCGGTCCTGGGCACGCACGCACACACGCCCAGCGTGAGTTTAAGCCACCGGGTCCGGGACTCGAACCACGGTCAACTACGTGGGAGTCCAGCAACATAGCCATTACGCTAACTGCTGGTCCCAGAATATTCACTTTGTAAGCTAAGTGACATATGTGATTGAATGTATAAAAGAAATTGAAATAAAATATATTAAAAATTATACAAATCAGTTTTAAAAGACAATTTTTTGGGAAGACATTTCAGTCAGACTTAAGCAAAAGAGCTAAAACTAAATCTATAAGAGAATATAAGAGAATATCTTTGTGAAGTTAGGTAATGACTTATAGACATAAAAAGCACACACTAAAACAAAAATTAGTAAATTGAACTTCATCAAATTTCTGCTCTTCAAAAGACACTGTTAAGAAATGTCTTTGACTGGACTGATACGCAGTGTATTCATGCTGCAAAGATCTGTTTTGTATGCTGAGGAGATGCACAGTGATTACATGTAAAAAAAAATTAATAAAACCAAAACCAAACAAAGCAACACCAAAAAGACACTCCACATAACTGGGAGAAAATATTTCCAAAACATTTACCTCACAAAGCTTTTGTATCTAGCATACATAAAGACTATTGTTAACTTGCATTAGTTAATAAAAGGACATTTAGATGAAAAATTAGAATCATGTTTTATCATTGTACATGTCCTGGAATGGAAAAAATGTGGATATGGCACAATTAGAAATTTCATACATTGTCAATGGGAAAACAAGGTGGTATGGCCACTTTGGAAGAAAACAGTTCAATATGTCACAAACATTTTAAGTGTGCCATTTAACATGTGTCCAAGAAATCCCACTCTAGATAATTACCCAAGAGAAATGAAATCATATGTCAAAAGGACTTGTATATGAATGTTTATAATACATCTATCATAATCAGTGAAAATTAGAAACACAAATACCTCATCAATTAGTGAATAAACAACAGTCCAAGCACACAATAAGATGCTATTAATCAATAAAGAGGACTGCTTTCTTTCGGAAGAGGATTCCTCGTGGCTCCTGCAAAGTAGTCACTTCAGTGGACAGGAAAAATGAAGATTTTCTACTGATAATTGAGCCTCCAGCAAACAAAGCTAGCGTGGCAGGAGAGTTGAGGCCTTCTTTTAGAAGAGGATTCCTCATGGCTCCTGCAAAGTAGTCATTTCAGGGGACAGGAAAAATGAAGATTTTCTACTGATAATTGAGCCTCCAGCAAACAAAGCTAGCATGATTGAACTTCAAAAATTCGAAAGAAACACACCATCCATCAGATGACAAGAAATCACCACAGGACCACAAGAAATATGGGAAAGCAAGAAAATATCTCTTCTCCAAGGGAAAAGAATAACTCCTCTTCATCCACCAGCAGTTCAATGCAAATCACGGAAATGTCTGATAAAGAATTTAGAACATTCATAATGGCGAAGCTAACTGAGATGGAAGAGAAGAGAGACTATGAACTGCTAAAGAGAAAGGAGAAAGAAGCTGACGAGTTCCAGGAGGTGAGGAAATTCTTGCAAGATCTAAAAGAGGAATTACACGCTTTACAAAAGAGTCAAATAGAACTATTAGAAATGAAGTCTAGAATACAGGAAGTCAAAATCTCCCTTGAAAGTATTAAAAGCAGACTAGATCATACAGAAAATAGAATCTCAGATGTAGAAGAGAAAATGGCTGGCCTAGAAAAATCCACCACGAAGACTGAGAAAATGGCACAAAAATTTGAGAATAATATACGAGAAGTACTAGATACCATCAAATGTCCAAACATCCGGATAATTGACATTCCAGAAGGTGAAGAGACCCATAAGGGCATTGATAATCTATTCCATGAAATCCTACAAGAAAACTTTCCAAACCTAGAGAGGCATTCGAAGATCCAGTCCCAAGAAATACAAAGGACCCCAAATAGAATCAACCCAAGAAGATCTTCTCTAAGACACATTATAGCCAGGTTGACCAAAACCGCAGACAAAGACAAGATACTAAGATTGACAAGAGAAAAACATCAAGTTACCTACAAAGGACATCCCATCAGGCTAACAGCAGATCTCTTATCGGAAACAATGCGGGCGAGGAAGGAATGGGAAAATATATTCAAAGTGTTAAGAGAAAAGCAATTTCAGCCAAGAATACTGTACCCGGCAAGATTATCTTTCAGGTGGGAAGAAAAGACAAGAACATTCTCAGAAAAACAAAACCTGAAAGAATTTACCAGCACCAGACCAGATCTCCAAGAAGTTCTCAAGGGTGTGCTATATCAGGAAAATTAAACACAGACACACGGAAATAAGAGTCCAAAAACTAAGAAAGCAGCCAGCTTAATCATAGGGACAAGTCTGGAGTTGAATATTATATCCCAGAATTTAACAGGAAAAATGGAACCAGAACAGAAGATAAAGTACATGAGACTGATAGGTTCATGCACCTACCATTTGAATAGAATCCTAACTTGTTTCCTGGCTTTAAGAAAAGTTCCTTAGCATTTCTATAATTTAAGTTAAAACTGGTTTTCTTAATAGTACCATATGAACTTACCATTAAAAGTAGTTAGATTATTTAAGAAATTGTGTGATCAATACAATGTGGGTGGAAAAGGAATAGAAGACAATTGTAGACACGAGAGACAGTGGGAGAAGAGGGTGGGAAAGGACAGAGGGTCAGAAAGAGGGGTAAAAAATTCTAGGAAGTATAAAAGGAAAATTTTGGATAATAATATGCATGATTAAGTCACTATGCAGTATATTCTGGATGGGAAATCACATTTTGTATGCTGTGATGATGCTTAGGGAAAGAATGTAAATTAAGTTACAAAAAAAAGAAAAGTTTCAGGAAAAAAAAAATCCATTCGATGACTGCAGTTAAGATATATAGCCCCAGCTAGGTGCTACTTTATAGGATGCCTAAAGTTAGACTTGTGTTCATGGAAATGTATATATCACCTGTGTTTGCTATGAAAATATTTAGATTAATTAAGATATTTAGTAATTCAATAAAAAATGGGGGGAAAACAGTATAGAAAGTAAACATAAATACCAGAGACAGTGTGGAAAGAGAGTGGGAGATGGCAGAGGGTAAGAGATAGGGAATCAAGGATGGGGGGGGGAGCAAAACATACAGGAAACAAGAAATGGAAAATTATTTGTTGACAATAACATGTATGTTGATGTGCTTGATTGAGACGATATACAGTGTACTCTGGATGGAAAATTTCATTTTGTATGCTGTAATGATGTACAGTGAATGAACGTAAACAAATAAATTTAAAAAAATAAAGAGATCCAATGTAATATAAAGAAGATTATGATGATAATAAAAATAAATAAATAAAGAGGACTGAACTACAGATACACATAAAATCATGCCTGAGAATTGACCACATGGCCTGGTGGTTAAAGGATTCAGATCCTACATGGCCAACTGCACAGTTTAAACCCTGGCCCCAGAAACACACTGTGTGTGTGTGTGTATTTGTGCCCCAAATCCTGAAAGTATGGAGAAATGGAGGAGAAGGGATTGCAGCATGAATATGACCCACTGAGGAATGCTTTCTCTGTGTGTCTCTCTGTCTCTCTCTTTCTCTTTCTCTTTCTGGTGAGCACATGTACCCTGAGAAAATTTTTTTAAAAAAAGGTTAAATCTCAAAAGCATTATGCTAAGTTAAACAAGTCAGACCCAAAGTCCACCCTCTATATGATTCCATTTATATCACACACTGGAAAATGCAAAACAACATGAGTAGAAATCAGATAAGGGGCCAGAGGTGAGGGGGGTGAGAAGATGGGTGTAAAAGAAGCATTTCTGTATCTTTTTATTTTTTTGGAGAGGTTTTTTAGCTACAGGGCACATGCGCTCACCAGAAAGAGAGAGACAGAGAGACAGAAAGCGAGAAATCATCCCCTGGGGGGATGGCCACACCGCAATCCCCTCTTCTCCATTCTCCTCTCGGGATCTTGGGCACGCACGAGCATGCGCCAGCGTGAGTTTAAGTCACCAGATCCAGGACTCGAACCACAGTTGGCTACATGGGAGTCCAGCAACATAGCCATTACACCAACTGCTGGTCCCTGAGCATTTCTATATCTTGATTTGGATGGTAGTTACAAGAGTGCATACATCTGTCAATATAAATCATAAATAAATAAGTAGGTACAAATGGGGAAAAAGATTATTCACAAATATAATCCTCCCAAAAAACACAGGTATAGAAGTATGTCTCATATTACACTAAAAACTCTAAATATTTACCGATAACCCAGCTGAGAACACTGGAGAATTATTAATACCTGGAAGTTCCATGAGTCAGTGCAGGACTATGTAAGGAGAAAGACAGTGTAATTTTTCTGTACAGTTCTAGTACTCAGCAAAAGGCCACAATCTCATACCTGCTCAAAAAAATTTGTATTAACAAATGGACAAAGAAATAGATTCTAATAAAGAATCTGAGCCAAGCTCAGATTGTCTGCCAGGTATGGAGGTGGGACATTAAATGATGAAATACGAAAACGGAGGAGTCTATAAACTAATATCCTTCATAGTACTGCATCAGTCAGTGCTGCCTGGATGGCTATTTTAGAAACTTTGTACATAACAGTATGGTCAAATCAGTAAACAAATGAACACTTTAAAAAAGGGAGCAAATATAAAGAAGAAAATTTCTTTCGAGTGACTTAAAAATAAAAACAGATAAAATAATTAAAATAAAAAAACTCTACCCAAATCTTAAAATTCTATGCAAGTAAAACTAATTTGCATAGGTTAAGCAATGTCTGAGCTGAAATACATTTGTTTTATTTGAAACAGGAAGAATTTCTTATTTTTTATTGTGTTAAATAATGAAGCAAATTCAATGGATCTCTGTAAGCTGTGCATTTCTTAGCTCTAAATTGTTTTCAAAATAACATTCAAATGAATTAATATCATCTCTAAACAAATGTCAAAACATTCTGAATTGTTTGCAAAGATAATGTTTTATTCTTGTTCAACTTATTATTTTGCAAATTTTCCCCAAAATATCCTTTATAACTATTTTGCTTTTCTGATCTAGACATAATTCATCGCATTTAGTTGTCAGGTCTCTTCAAACCCTCAATCTGGGAAGGGTTCCTCTGCCTTTCTTTGTTAATGACATTGCCATTTTGAAGTGTTGCCAGTATTGTTATAGGATGTCCCTCAGCCTGGGCTTGTGTGATGTTTCACATGACTAGATCAAGATTAAGGATTTTAGACAGGTATACCACTTATATGATATTGTGTCCTTCAAGTTACATCACATCAGATGACATACAATGTTCATTTGTCCTATTACCGGGTATGTTAACTTGGATCATTTGGTTTCAGTGGTGCTCATCACATTTCTCTATAGAAAAGAAATATTTTATCCTTTATAATTAATGAATAATTCATGTAAAAACACTTTAATAGCCCATAATTTAGTTTCATTTCACATATTTCAATATTAGAATCTTATGGTATATAGTATCTTTGGAAATACATTTAATCATTAATAATTCCATTAGGTGTTTTGGAATCAAATGGCATATTTAATAACTATGCAGGTTTTCAGAGGCTATTATATATACCTATAATTTTTAGATTTAAGACATTGATTTAAGTGAAAGGTAATAGAAGGGCTTTTCAGGCCCTAGTGGTTAAGAGAACCAGATTCGACATGGTTGACCATGTGGTTCTAATCTTGGCCCCCATAGTTTGGGAGACATCAGGCATATGTGTGTATATGCCCCAAATCCCTACAAGAATAAAGAGATGGAGAAGAAGGAACTTCTGAGTGACCATGGCCCTTTGTATGTTCGGGGTGCTTTCTCCCTTTCCCTCTCTCTCTGGTGACCACACATGGCCTCTGACAAAATGAAGAGGAAAAGATACAAGGGCTCTTCAAAAATTGCCTATTTTTTCCCCTGCACCAACATGAAGCTTGCTGTTTATATTTATGCCCATGAGCTCTAATGGACACTTATTCGTTCTGTTTAAAATTCAAAAGCAGTGCTGTTCATTCTAGAGGAAACAAAATGCTTTTCCAATGTACTGACAAATGCAACATTTCCCCAAATACCAAGAAATCCAAGAGGCCAGACTGTATCAATAAATAAACTTCCAGCCCCTGGCCTAAGCTCTAATGATTTAGTTCCATTTTTAAAGCTAACAGTTAACCCTGAAATACAGCTTGAGACCAAGTTGAACACACTTTTTTACAATACAAACAGGTAACCTACGAGGAACTTCACTCGCTGAAAGTTAACATGTTATAATAGAATGATCCTTAGAGTTTAAAGCAACCATTGTTTTGGGCTTAACTTCATTTTAGCTTCACTCCATCATTTTAGCTTAACTTCATCACTTAAACCAGCCTTTGATAACTTACTTTACCTTCCTCAAAATCCATTTACTCATCTTTAAACTGAGGCTCACAGTACCAACTCTGTGGGGCTGTACAGGCAATAAATATCATATGTGAAAGAGCTTTGGAAGCCATAAAGTGCTTACAAATGTTAGACAAAGAGGGGAAAATGCCCTCCAAAAATACAATTATGCTGTTATTATCTACATAAAAAATCATTCACCTTGGATTTGATGCCAAACAAAAATCTATTTCTTAAAGTATTTTCAACACTTTGAATGTCTGAAAATGGAGCATTCTGATTGTAGGAATGAAGTAATGCTGAATAGAACAGAATTTTGGGGGAGTCAGCAGATGGCATAATGGTTACATCACTGGATTCCCACATAGTCAACTGTAATTCGAGTCCCAGACCTGGTAGGCTTAAACCTCACGCTGGGTACAGTGCATGTATGCCCAATATACCAAGAAGAGGATGAAGAAAAAGGGATTGCAGCATGGCTTTCCCCCCGAAAGGTGCTTTCTTGCTTTCTGTCTCTGTCTCTCTACCAAGTGCACGTGCCCTATAGCAAAAATAACAGAATTTTTAAAAAGATTATTTATACCATAAAAATTTATTTCTTTTGTGAGAGAGAGAAAGAAAGGGGGAGAGGCACCCCCAACAGGGTCTTTATAACCACTATCAGCCAGCCAGGATCAGAGACACACACATGTATGCTCAGTCTACTAGGAGACCTTGGGATAGAACCTTAGACCTTCCCATGTGGCCTCAGTTTCACAACTGTGTTACTGTTGCACCACCATAGCTGGCCTAAAACAGAATTTTAATGATGCCAAGAACCAGGCATAAACTGCTCAAGAGATTGACTTCTTTCTTTGCTGACTTCATGGAGTGAGGTACAGTCTGAAGAGGAACAACTGTAGCTGGGTTGTCATCCACTGTGTATCTTTTACAGTGAAGTTAGAGCTGCCTATACACAGGGCTATACAATACACCCAAATATTTATGTATCACAAATGCTGTGGTAAATCTTATGTTTTTGTTAGTACTGGCTTTAAATTTTATTTTTATTTATTTATTCATTTTAGGTTTGGGGGCATGTACTCACCAGAGAGAGACAGAGAAAGGGGAAGTGAGAAATCACTCCCCAGCGGGAATGGCCATGCCACAATCCCTTTTCCTCCATTCTCCTGTCGGGATTTTGGGCATGCAAACACACATGTCTGATGTGATTTTCAAGCCAACAGATCCAGGACTCAAACTGTGGTCAGTCATGTGGGAATCCAGCACCTTAACGACCACGCCATCTGCTGGCCCCAGTACTGGCTTTTATAAAGGTAAAAGGCAAAACAGTGAACTCCAACTTTTTGATTCCATGTGGGGCTAACCTAACACCAACCATGGATGAAGCATATGCTTGTTCAACTTGATTCAATGATAGAATTAAAATATCTAGATTGGGGTTTCTCAATTTTAGCACTATTGACTTTTTTTAAAAGTTCTACCTCCGCTTATTGTTTTTCTTTTTATATCTCAATTTCTTTTTTATTATTGTTTTATTTTATACAATCACTGTACATCGCTATAGCACTACTGACCTTTAAGGCCAGACAATTATTTGCTGTAGGCTGTTCTGGGTATTATAGGATGTTTAATAGTATCACTGGCCTCCGCTCAGATGCCAGTTGAGTGGTATCCTTTCATCCCATAGGTTGTGACACCTGAAAGTGTCTCCAAACACTGCTAAATGCTTCCTGGGGGGCAAATTCAGCCCTGGTTGAAACCACTGGCCTAGAGTGATAAAAAATAAACTTGGCCTCTCAACTCTAATGCTTTCATTTCATAACCCACAACACTTGCATTGATTGTTTCCATCTTACAATGGAAAATTGACAGCCATGGACATTGTCTCTGTCAACAATTTGAGTTTCTGTTCTTGACATTTCTCTATCCTTCTAAGTTTCTTCTTAACCTGCCAAATATCTTATGCAGATTTAATTTTGGAAGATTCTTACAAATAATTTTTGCTCCGAATAGCATTCATCATATGGACACAGATGATACATGCTTCTATCCCCTACAGTTTCTACCAGAAGACTCACCATGGGAAAGCCTGGACTGTTCCTGTCACTAAAAACCAACCAAGCACATTTCAACATGTTTTTCTTTTTTTCTTTTTTTTTTTTTTTTCAACATGTTTTTCTGTATTCACTCCTCCTTTCCCCAGACCACACATAACTTACTTGTGAATATTGGTGCTGTTACTTTACAATTTGTGCTGTACACTACTCTTACTATTTCTTCTGACAATTCTTTTGTTTTTCATTTTTAAAAAATGTTTTTTATACATTCAATCACTGTACATCACTTGGCTTGCAAAGAGAAATTACCCAACACAAATATACTTCACACTAGTCCAGCTGAGGATACTATACATGTTATCATCAACAGACAACAATCCACTTCTATGCCCCATAAATGTCTTGCCTCTGTATTTTTTCCCTTAATTTCTTTCACCACACACTCCACCTTCTCCCACCCTATTCCCACACTGTCTCCAGTATCTATAATAATTTTCCATGTTTCTATATCATCTAATCTTTCAGTTTCTGCCATAGAGTGTGGACAGTCTGTATATATTAAGTGGAGACATACAATGTCTCTCTTTCATAGCCTGGCTTGCTTCACACAGCAGTAAATCTTCCATATTCATCCACTTCCTATCAAATGTCAGGATCTTGTTGTCTTTTCATGGCTGAATAGTATCCCATAGAGTATATGTGCCACACTTTTTCAATCCATTCATCTGTTCATGGACAATTGGGTTGGTTCCATGTCTTAGCAATTGTGAATAATGCCACATATGTGCAAGCACTTTTCAGAAAAATTTTCATCCCTTACTGAAACTACTGCAAAAAGAGAGAAACTCCTCTTCATAATTCTGAACCCCAAACTCCTCCTGTGGATACCATGTTGGAAAAATTATAATAATAATAATAAAATTAAAATTTATATATAAAAAAGAAGGGAGAAATTAGCACAGAATTACTTCACAGTAATCGGAAACACATGAGCTCATAGTTATGGAAACCTTTTCCAACTAATTAGCCAAAAGTGAATACATTACCAAATGACTAAAAACCGGAGAACAGCCTCAAGGATAAGAGAAGCAAGTAATACATCTCCAACAAGGGAACACAGTAACCTGTCTCCAAGTATGAAGAAATTAGAGGATATCACTGAAATGTCAGAAAAAGAATTCAGAATACTTATGGTGACAAAATGTTATGAGATACAAGAGAAAAGAGACATTGAACTCCAGGAGATGAGGAAGTCCTTCCACAATACGAAAGAAGAATTAGACACCACAAAAAGAATCAAACAGAACTATTAGAGATAAAGGCTATAATACAGGAAATCAAAACCTCCCTCGAAAGCACTAAAAGCAGATTAGATCATGCAGAAGACTGAATTTCGAATGTAGAAGACAAAACTTCTGACCTAGAATAAAATCACCAAAAAGACTGAAAAAAAAAGCCAAAAAAAATGAGGACAATATATGAGAAATACTAGATACCATTAAATGCAAAAACATCTGAATAACTAGTATCCCCAAAAGTGAAGAAAGTAATAAGGGTATTGATAATATATTCCTCAAAATCCTGGAAGAAAACTTTCCAAGTTTAGAGAAGCACTTAAACTTTCAGGCCCAAGAAATACAAAGGACCCCAAATAGAATCAACCCAAGAAGATCGTCTCCACAGCATATCAGAGTCAGACTGGCCTAAACCATAGATAAAGACAAGATACTAAAATTGGCAAGACAGAAACATCAAGTTATCTACAAAGGTTAGCCCAACAGGCTAATGTCGAACCTTTCACTGGAAATGATGTAAGCAAGGAAAGAATGGGAAGGTGTATTCAAAGTGTTAAAAGAGAAACAATTTCAACCAACATTACTATACCCAGAAAGATTATCCTTCAAATGGGAAGAAAAGATAAAAGCATTCTCAGATAAACAAAACCTTAAAGAATTGACCAGCACCAGACCAGCTTGTCAAATTGTGAAGGAAGTGCTATACTAAAAAAACTAAAGAGACAGACAGGAAAAAGAGAACAAAAACAACCAAGAAAATGGGCAACTTAATGGTAGGAACAGGTCTGGAAATATTATTAATAACATTGGATGCTAATAGATTAAATTCTTCCATCAAGAGACACATATTGGTTGAATGGATTAAAAAAAAAAAAAAAAAGCAGAAACCCTCTATCTGTTTCCTACAAGAAATGCTCCCCATGGATAAAGACATACATAAGCTAAAAGTGAAGGGTGAAGGGCTGGAAAAAGGAATCCTGAGAATTCTGCATGTTAACCTTTATTACGTGCATTCATTACCTGAGGCATTATGGTGTTCTACAAACATTCTGTGCCCTTTTGCTTTGTTTCAGCTCACTTTCTATCTTTCCTTATCTCTAGTAAGTCAATGACTATTTTGCCTTTTGGTTTTATTTTCTTTTTACTCCCTACTAATGTTAATGGACAGTGCCTTCTCTTCTGACTTTCATGCCTATTTGTCTTAGAATGGTTCAGATTCCTTTTCTAACAAAGGAATTGTTAGATGTCCATGGTTTGCTGCCATTCCCAGGTTTGCCATATAGAATATATTCTCTTTTGGCTGTCTGCTTTATCAATTAATGCTGAATCTGCAGAGAGTTCAATTGCTAAGAAATAAAACCCTCAATGAATAGCCCAAGATGAGGCTTTCTAGGTTGAGGAACAATAGCAAGAGATCCAGAAACAATTAAAAGAAGACCACAGGCACCAGTTAGTCAACACACCAGATGTCTCATTTACAGGTTTATTGCATCATATTGACCAAGAGTGTCCCTTAGCTTTATTGTGGGATGTTGTGCTAATAGTAATGACACTAGACTGGAAGGAAAATGTGAAAGATACTGCAATGTAGATGCTAACATTTTAATAAAGCCTGTTCCTTTAAGCTGATCCAGAAGACATAGTACTCTCTCCTAGCAGGATACTAGCATGTCTCATGAAGTCTGGAAAATTTCTTATGATTTCCTAAGCCAGACTGGCTTCTATCTTTACCACAATAGCTTGAAGGGAAAGATAGGATTAATGGCAGGGGTGGGGGTCCTGCTATGTATAATAATCCTCATTTGATAGCAAGCGAATGTGAAGCTAAGACATGGTAGGACTAGAAATGAGCATATATTATAGAATGTAGTAAGCTGAACTCTAAGAAAGTCTTTAAGATTACCACCCTACTGGTATACATGCCCTGCACAATCCCCTCTGCTTATATGTGGACATGACTTGTGAACAATGATAGGAGAGTCACTCTCAAGATTAGGTTACATTATCTGTCAAAAGTAAAAGGATTTTGTAGATGTAATTAAAGTCTCCAATTAGCTGACATTAAGTTAATAAAAAGTGATATAGATTGTCTTGGGTAGCCCTAACCTAAAGAGTTAAGCCCTTTAAGTGAGGGTTTATAGACCAGACCATACACCCTTAACAAAAATTAAAATGAATCACAGACATAAATGTAAAGCGTAAGACTATACAACTTCTAGAAGATAACAGAAGAAAACCTAGATATACCTTGGGTCTGGCAACAGTAAAAGCACGATCCATGAAGGAAAGAAATGATGAGCCAGCCACGTGGTATGGTGATTAAGGTGGCCGAATCCCACATGGTTGACAGCATGGTTCGAGTCCCAGATCTGGTGGCTTGAAAAACACGCTGGACACATGTGTGTGTGTGTGCCCCAAATCCTAAGAGGAGCATGGAGGAGAGGGGATTGCAGCATGGCCATCCCCCCAGGGTGATTTCTCACTTTCTCTCTGGCAAGTGCACACGCCCTAGAGCAAAAAAAAAAAAAAAGGAAGGAAGAAAGAAAACAGTAGAAGAAAAACCAGAAATGATAACCTGAACATAATTGCTTTTTTTCTTTTTTAGGTTTTTGCCATAGGGAATACACACTTGCTGGAGAATGACAGACAGAAAGTTAGAAATCACCCCCCAGGGCAGATGGCCACAACACCATTCCCTCTCCTCGATTCTCCTCTCAGGATTTTGGGCATACATGTACACATTCCCAGCGTGACTTTTCAAGCCACCACGTCCATGACTTGAATCATGGCCATGAGGGAATTCAGCACCTTAACCACAATGCCACCTGCTGGACTTAGACTTCATTAAAATTTTAAAAATCTGTGAAAGACACTGTCAAAAGAATTAACAGACAAGCTACTTAGTGGCAGAAAATATTCACAAAAGACATATCTGGTAGAGAATTGCTATTCAAAATAAACAAAGAACACTTAAAACTGAACTGTAAGGAAACAAACAACCCAATGTAAATATGGGTTCAAAGAAATTAACAGACACTTAACCAAACAAGATACGGGGATTGAAAATAACATATGAAAAGATGTTTCACATCATATGTCATCAGGGAAAGGCAAATTAAAACAGCCTAGTGACACAAGTGGTAGGAAGTCACTGGGAAGTCTAGGTCCAGATCCTAGATCATCCCAAATATGCCAACTTTGCCTGTACATGCCAGTGATCCTGGCTAGCTGGAAGGTTGGAGGTACGATGGTGGTGTCTTAAGATCCTGTCAAGGGTCTCTCTTTTTCTCTCTTTGAAATAAATAAATGAATATATTTTTAAAATGAGATCAGCAGATGGTGTAATAATCATATCATCACTGGACTCCCACATAATCAACTGCAGTTCGAGTCCCAGATCTGGAGACTTAAAACTCATGGTAGGTATGTCTATGTGCGTGCCCAAAATCCTGAGAGGAGAATGAAGGAGAAGGACTTGTGGCACAGCCATCCCCTCAGGGGGGTGATTTCACGCATTCGCGCATTCTGCCTCTGTCTTTCCAGTGAATGCACACTTCCTATAGCAAAAATCTCTCTCTCTCTCTCTCAAAAAAATAGATACCACCTATATAAATGGCCAAATCATAGAATACTGACAATACCAAATATCAAAAAGGATTGCTAATAACAAAAGCTTCTATCCATTGTTGATTAAAATACAAAATGGTACAGCCATTTTGGAAGACAGTCTGGCAGTTTCTGATCTAGCCATTGTACTCCTTGATATTTACCCAAGGAGTTGAAAACCTGCAATGTGATCATTTATAGCAGCTTTATTCATAGTTGCTAATACTTGGAAGCAACTAAGATGTCCTTCAGGAAATGAATGAATATATAAACTGTGGTACATCTAGGCAATGTAATATTATTCAGGACTTAAAAGAAATGAGCTATCAAGCCAAGAAAAGACATAGATGAAACTTAAATTCATATTACTAAATGAAAGAAGGCAGTCTGAAAAAGCTGCATAGTATATGTTTTCAACTATATGACATCCTGGAAAAGTCAAAACTATGATGACAGTAAAAAGATCAGTGGTTGCCAGAGGTTGGGGGAAGGATGAATAGGTAAAACACAGGATTTTCAGGACCGTGAAACTTTTTTCTATTGTACTATAAGTGTGGATACATCTCATTAAACATTTGTCCAAACTCACAGGATGTACAACACCAAGAGAGAATTCCAACATAAACTGTAGTCTTTGAGTGGTAATGATGTATTAATGGAGGTTCATCAATTGTAAGGAATGTCCTATTCTGGTATGGGATGCTGATAATGAAGAAGGCCGTGCATGTTTGGAGAGGGAGGTATACGGAGTATAAGGTATAAGGTACCTATACCTTCTTCTCAATTTTGCTGTGACTTTAAGACTACTCTATGAAAATAAAATCAATAATACAAACAAACAAACAAATCCAAATATTATCCCCACACTTCAAAATAAAGGGGGAAAGGTCTGGAGATCAGAGACATTGCCCTGCTGGCGTAGAGGAAGCTGCCATGTCATGAGAAAGTTAGGTAGCTAGGGGCCAAGTTGAGGAATTGCAGGAGCACCCAGGAGCTGGGAGCAGCTCTCACCTAACAAGAAAATGGGGAGACCAGTCCTATGATTACAAACGACTGAATTCTGCTCACAATCACATGAGCTTGGAAACAGACTCAGCTTGTCTGACATCTTGCTTTGCAGCTTATGAGACACTGAGCTCAGAAACCAGCTAAGCCATGCATGGACTCCTGACCATATAAACTGTATGCATTTTAAGTCACTAAGTTTTTTGGTATTTTTTTAGAGGTTTTTGCCTTCAGGCGTATGTGTTCTCCAGAGAGAGATAGACAGAGACAGTTAAAGGGAAAGTGAGAAATCATCCTCTGGGGTGATTCTCCTCTTGGGATCTTGGGCACGCACAAACATGTGCCCGGTGTGAGTTTCAAGTCACTGAGTATGGTACTCAAACTGCGGTTGACCATGTGGGAGTCCAGTGATATAACCACTATGCTATCTGCTGGTCTCCAAGCCACAAGTCTATGACAATTTGCAATGCAGCAACTGAAACCTAATATATTGTTAACGCTAGGCTATAAAATCCAATGGTTAGCAACAAAAGGAGACTAATAACGTATTTAATAAACCTGCTACTTCCAACTTAAGGGATCTGCAAAGACATGCATGGACAATATTTAAACACCAGATAATAGAAAATGGTGTGTTTTCAATGGTTTACAAGCAAGTGACTCCTTTATATTTAACACTACACTGGCAATTTACCAGGAATAATTTTACCTGCACAGATAACATATCCTATGTATTAGTTTTACAAATATTTATTTTGACTAAACAAGGAAACTGTTTAGTTCAAAATATTTCTTTTCTGACTTTATATATATACATTTTAAAATTATTATTATTATTATTTATACATTTGATCACTATACATTATTTAGATTGTAAAGAAATTTTACCCAACATGATATACACCACACACGAGGCAAGTTGAGAATACTATACATGACATCAACAGGCAGCAAACCATACCTGTGTCCCAGAAATGTCTTACTTCTCCATCTTTTCCCAAATTTCCCTTCTTGTACTCTTCCCCTATTTTTAAAAAGAATTATTTAATTTTTAAAAATTATTATTATTTTAAATTTGTTATATGGCATGTGCTCTCACCAGAGAAAGAGAGAAAGGAAGGTGCCAAGTCTGAGACTAGAACTGCTGTTGGCCATGTGGGAGTCCAACACTTTAACCATCACATCATCTGCTGGCTCAGTTCAAAATATTTCATTTGATATCAATGAACTCTTCATGAATTCCAATTTGTAAGAATCATGGGCTTAGATGTTTCTGTTTGACTTTTCTTGTTTTTGTTTATTTTTTGCATTAGGACTGCTATCTTTCTTACTCATGTATTGCTTATCTTATTTATATCCCAGCAATTGGGTCCTCAGAAAGCAAGGACCAAGGAATGAATGTTGACTTCCATGAATGGTATTTGCTGATCACTCTGTCACACTCCATATAACAGGAAGAAATTGTTTCAGTGGATTCTAGTTTTCCTCATACAGATAAGTTTTTGACATCAGATGGCTGCATTAAACTTTGATGTGAAGAAAGTACACCTTCTCACAATTCAAGATTTGAAGATTGTTTCTTGCTATAGGTAGAGTCCATTGAACAGCTATGAGAACAAATTTAGTTAACTTTGAAGACTAGAAAGTAAGATGATTTTCTTTTTTTTTAAGACAGAGTTTCACTGTGTCACAATCCTGCCTTGGTGTCCTAGCTGGGGCTGTATCACCACACCTGGCCTTAGGCTGTACCAGGAATTGAACTCAGCCTCCTATGTGATCCCAGACTGTGGTGCCCAGTATCTTAGCAGCATGCACCACTGCAGCCAGGAGTTTAAGCCCACTTCATTGCAGAGTAGCAATGAAGCCAAGATTAGAATTACTCAGTTTCTTAAATTAATGTAAGATATTACACCAATTTCATCTTTCTAATGATTAAATGAGCTGCCCTGTGAGATAATGAGTTGCCAGTTACTAGAAGTGATTATACAGAGGTTGGAAGATCATCAGTTATGAGGCTATAGGGCAAATTCTCACACTACGTGGGAGACTGAACACAATAACCAGTAAAAATCCCCATTTCTATTCTAATAGCTTTTATGATTCCAAAGGAAAAAAAATTATGTCATAAAAAGAAACTCTGTATCATCACATGCTTATATTGGGACATGATGTATGACATGATATATACATCACCTACTATATATTATATGAAAAAAATAATGTCCTTTTTCCCCTTAGGTGATGCACTCTTGTCAATTTGTCCAAGCTCTTTGATAGTGAAGGAGAGATAAACATCAGACACAGTTTCTGATATTTAAGACTATTCCTAGAGATTCATATATGGGGAGGTTAAGAAAGAAAAGAAGATAGTCAGATGATAGAATATAATGGCACATGCATAACTTTTATCAACCATCATTTTCTACACAAAACTGGAAAATTCTGATTCGAACAAATAAGTTGAGATCAAGAAAGATCTTCAATATCACTTTCTTGAGAAATCACTACACTGGACAGCAATATGAAGTAATGTGATATTATTCTCCTAGAACTAGTTATCTCTTGTTCAGAGAACATTCACATTTCTCAGTTAATTTAATTAAGATCTATCTGTCTTATTTTATAGCAGAATCCACAATTTAGGGACCAGGTTAACTTTTATCAAAGTTTATCTCCTCCATGAGTGAGAGAGACAGAAAGAGAGACAGACAGACACAGACAGACTTACACCCCTGATGGAGATCTCCAGATGTCAACTGGCAACTTTCCATGTAGGTCTACCCATGTGGACCTACATCCTATTTTACCACTGTGTCACCTTCCAGCTCCTGGACCATGCCAAATTATTATTGCCATCTGTAGTACTTAAAAAAGAACCTCAGTAATAAATAAAAATCTATTAACTAGGTGAATAGATAAATGAATAATAATAATGACAGTAGGATAAAACATTCTTAACAACCCCTAAGTAGTCTGTTTAAAGACCTTTCATTTATTTCTCAAGGCAAGAGATGATGATGGCTTGACCTAGTGTATATCAGTGCAGATAGAAAGAAGTAGAGATATTTATGTTACATTTTAGAGATAGGGCATGTGCACTTGATAGAAGGAGAAAGAGACAGAGGGAAGTGAGAAAGCAACCTCCATGGGGGATGGCCACATCACAATCCATTTTCCTCCATCTCTCCCTCCTTTCAGGATTAACAAATGGGTTGCTGTGGAAGATGAGAAAAATGGGTGAGCTAAGGAAGACCATGTGATGTGATCTGGGTAGCCAAGTGGATAGTTTACTGATATGGAAACTACTGGGAGATGAACAGGATTTGCATTAGTTATCTAATACTGGGTAGCAAATTACCCCAAAACTTAGCAGCTTAAAACAACAAACACTTATTTTTCTATAGTTTCTTTGGGTTGGCATCCCTACAGCTTACCTAGATCCTGTCCACCTTGCTGAGTACACTCAAGGTATTGGCAGAGGCTACAGTCACCACAAGACTCAACAGTGACAGTAACCACTTCCAAGTTCTTGCTTAGTTGTCAGCAGAATCCAGTTCTTTAATAATCATCTAATAGTTGACCCAAGGCCACGCTCAGTTCCTTGTCATGTGGGCCTCTCTGTTAGATAGTTCATGACATGGCAACTAGCTTTATCAGAGGAAACAAGGAAGGAGAACCAGAGAGAATGCAAACAAGATGGAAGTCCGTTTATAACCTAATCCTGGAAGTAATATCCTATCGCTTTTACTGTGCTCTCTTCATTACAAATGAGTCACTAGGTCCAGCCTACACTCAAAGGAGGACATTACTCTAGGATGTAACAAAGACGTGAATTCCAGGAGGTCGGATCATTGGGCACATTCTAGAAACTCTACCACAGGTTTAGAGTCTCTCTGTCTCAGAAAAATAAGAGTTCCTTTTTCATTTCCTTAGCTGTTTTAAGCTTTGCCTCTGAGATATCTAAGAACAAGTGTCAAGAAGATAATTGTCATGATTCATGAATCTGAAGCTTTGAGAGGAGATACAGAAAGGAGGCATCACACAGGAGGTGTGGACAGGAGGCGATGGTGCCAGAGGTTTGTCAGCCTGTATTTAAATAGATAAGATCATCCAGAAGAAAGAAGAGAGAGAAAAGAAATGGATCCAAGACCAAGAATGGGGAATCCTGCCATTTTTAGGTTAAGCAGCAGAAGTCAAGAAGGGAAGGAAAATCAAGAGGAAGTTACCAGAGATGGAGGAAAAAATAAGTCCTGGGGTTGCAGAATGATGAGAGAGAAATTATAAAACAATTAAAAAAAGGTCAACTATGGCAAATGTGGCTGAGAAGTGAAACAAGATGAAGGCAATGACATTTTTTTTTTTTAAATTCAAAATATGGAAAACTCTAATTATATATCAACAGGTGGCCAGGTAAATAAATTGTGATATATTTGTGGAATAGGATACTATGAATGATTAAAATTAATACAAAAGGGAAAAACTACCACCAACATGAAAAAAATCTCAAAAACATAATTGTGAGATTTTTAAAAAAGCAATTACTGCAAAGACAGGTATTATTTAAAATGTAAAGCAATCTGAAACGATATATTTGTACAAATCATTTGTACATAGGAACAATATAAAAGCAATGATAGAATTATACAAAAATTCATGAAAGCAACTATATATGGAGAGGGAGTTAGGAGGAATGTGACCAGGGAAAAATATACAACAGATGTCCCCTGCTTTACAATGTATCACTCCTTTAAAAACCTGAAATAAATACAGGACAAGATGTGGTTTTTCCTTTTGTTTATATGTTTAAAATATTTCATAGAGAAAAATTTCAATTAACAAATATTGGCAAAATTTAACCATTTTTTTCAAGAGTGTTTTGTTTTTACTTTGTTAGAGGGTATGTACTCTTACTAGATGGAGAAAGAGACAGAGGAAAGTGAGAAAGCAACCCCCACGGGAGATGACCACACCACACTCCCTTTTCCTCCATCTCTCTCTCCTTTCAAGATTGTAGGCACTCATGCACATGCATCTGGCATGTTTTTTAAGCTGCCAAGTCTAGGACTTAAACCACGCAGTCAGCCATATGGGATCTAGCTGCCTTAACCACCACGCCACCAGCTATTCCTTCAAGAGTGGTTTTAAATGGAGTTGGTTAGAATATACTAAAAGGAAGTTTTACTTCATCCTCTGAGAAACCTTGGAGAAGTTATTTAACATCTCTGAGTTAAGTAACCTCAGTTTTCTCATCTATAAAATGGTAAATGTATATGTGGGTGTGTGCATACATGATCGCATGTGTGTATACACACGTATTAATGTATTTATATCTAAATTCATACATGCACATACATATTCACACACATAGACAAATGTATTGCAGGCAATAAATGGTATCCATAATTTAGCCTTTGTGCTGAGAGTTGAAATCAAAGATAATCTTTTGGAGCTTATCTAGACTGTGAATTACAACTAAAAGAAATGGAAACAGAAAGGGAAAAAAAAATTGCTGGAAATGCTGCCAAGTGATGTTCAGATTTGTCTGAATTAGGATAAAAAAATAAAAGAAAAAAGGCCCTTCAAAGCCATCCAAGCTCAATGGATTGAATGTAGTTACAAGATTTAGAAAAAAAAAAAAGAGTGATAAAGAGAGAGAATAAAGGAGAAAAGGCAGGTTGAGGTAGGAGCCTAAAAACGGTCATCGTAATGACTAGGATAGGAAAGGCAAATGAAGCTCATCAACCCTGAATAGAAATTTAAAGAGATTAGGTGCTAAAAAGAAGGAATGAAGCTGAGTTGCAGGAGGCAAATGACAGATCGTAATCGTTTCCCAAGTGCCTTATTACTGTTAGATAGTTATCCAACAATGGTCTTTCAAGTTCCTACTCTATGTCGGGCACTAGTCTTGGCATTGAGAAGACATCAGAGAACAAGAAGAAACAAAAAAGAGAAGAGAAAGTTGATGGCTTCATGAAGGTTATATTCTAGTGCTGGAGACAGTAAACAACTAAAGAAATCATAAGCAATGGAAATTGAGGGAAACAAAGCAGATAAGCACTACAAGCAATGTTTGGAAATGTAAAATCCAGTGAGTGGGGGTAAACTCATTTCTAAGGTGACACATGTGCCCTGTGTGGTGATGAGGGATGTCTGGGGAATGTAAACTTCCTGTGACCCCTGATGTATCTCAGTCCTCTTGGGCTTCTATAATGGAATACCGTAGACTGGGCAGCTTATAAACAACAGGAATGAGTTTTTCACAGTGCTGGAGGCTGAGGAATCCAAGATCAAGGCCCTAGCAGATTCGGGTCTAGTCAGGGTCTACTTCCTAGTTCATAGATGACCTCACATGGTGGAAAGGTCGAGAGAGCTCTCTGGGGTCCATTTGATAAAACTACTAATTCCATTCATGAGGCCTCCAAACTCATGAACTAATCATTCTCCAATCATCCGGAGGCCCACCTCGAAGTGCTGTTACATTGGAGGTTAGCAATTCAACATATGACTTTTGGAGGAACACAAACATTAATGATGTAAACTAGGTTAAAGGATAAGATGAGATTTGCCCTGATGGTTTCAAGTCACACTGATAGTAGCAGCAAAGCTGTGACTGTGGGAGTGGGGTGGGGGAGGGAGCACGAGGTGGGGTAGTGAAGCATAGAGATCCAGTCAACTGCACATGGAGCCCCAGGGTTCCTGCTTGACTCTGATTTGTTCCTATAAGGAATTTGAGCAGAAAATCTACTAAAAGTCACGACTGAACTCATAACAAAAAGAAATACTTGGTGCTTGGCTCCACTTAAGTTTGCAGAAACTATAAAGGACACTGTGGTTAAAGGAATTAGCTGGGAGAGAGCCCAAGTGCTAAGGAGATGGCCAAGGTCACTTACTTGCCCAGGCTTTCAGACAAAGGACAGTGCTGATCACGTCCGCAGTATGCACCGGGAAGTGCACCATGTTCCAGTGTGACTTCATGTTGATTTCACAGAGTGTCACCCAAAGGTAAGTTGCCTCAGGCAAGAGGGACCAGAGGAGCTGAGGTTCTCCCTGAGTATTTCATCTTCATGTCCATTTCTGAGAGAAATCCCAATAATGAAGATCTTTGAGATGTATGGAGAGCCTCAGTTGGCTCATCTTTTCAGAAAAGACAAGGCTCCCAGATTTGAATTTGAGCCAACAATAGAGAACCTTCATTCTAATCCTTCATTCCTATTCCTTAGGAAAAATGTAAGCACTGACAATGGCAAACAAATTGCAAAGAACAAAAAAAATACAGGAGAAATTAATAGTTTTACATTATAAGCCACTTCCTCATTTTTGGACAATGAGTCCCTGGCCCTTCTGTGACCACTGACCTGGCCTAGACAAGCTCATATATGAAGGGCCAGGTCTGATGTTCCTTTGAGATAAAAGTATTTTTGAAAAGAGAGAGAGAGAAGAAAAGAAAATGATAAAGACTTGAAATGTGGTCATCTAAAATTGAGCCGTTTCATAAATTTGGATTCCCAGGATTAACTGCTCCTGACTTGCTGAGAGTCCAGGGAGGCAGTAAGCACACAGCCACAGGCTGGGTGGTTCCCACGGTGTGGCCGGGATTTGTGCAGGTTACGTGCTTGTATGAATTTCCTGTTGAACGGGCTCTCTCTCTCTGTTTTCAGTGTTTAACCCTGCAAAAGACCTCAATGAGTTGTAAGGGCCCAGCAGAGAACCAAGCAAAGGCAGGGAGTTAGTTATCAATTGACTGAGTACTTAAAGTCAGAGCAGGAACTGTATCGGAATGCACAAGGCAGCCAGTAAGGATGTGTACACAACTATTCAAGATCAGGGCAAGTAAGGATTCCAAAGCTAGGTCAATCAGCCAGAAACAGGAAGATATAAATAGTACTGGTATATGGGGCAAGCACTATTCTAAGGCAAACAAAGGTGTAGTGAGGAAAAAATAGAGGGACAGTACAAAGCTCAGAGGTCAGATGCAAGCATGAAGAAGTGAGATCAAAGTCTGTCTCCAGTGAGAGGCTTTGGTCTGCTCTGTGGGAAAGCCTGGGCTTTTCCTTAGTGTAGACAGTCTGAGGCCTTTGACTGGAGTCATTTGGGAAAATTTCTCCGAAGGAAGGAGTGGGGTTGAAGAGGAAAAGAGAGAGAGGTTCTCACTAACTTGGGCTATACTTTAGCCTTTAGACTTCAACTTCCAATAGCCGCGCTTTTCATCTGTTGGCAGTTTACTCTGTATTTAAGTGTGGAAAGAACTTTTTAACCTAAACAGTTGATTTTGTCAGGATAGTGCTCAATACAATTTTTCTTCTGTAGCTAGCTTTTCTTTGCCTAATGGCCAGAGGTATAGTTCTCAAGGTCAAATAAGCATACTGAATAATCCATAACGTAGATGAAAAGGAATTATGTAAAATAAATCTCCCTTCCCCCAAAGCTTTTCCGGAAAAATGCATTTGCAGGGATACATTAGTCATTATTTTTCTAAAAAGATGGCAGAGGATAGTTGTATAAAATCAATTCACTCCACATTTAATGCAGTCTCATCTGCTTAATGCACACAATAAGTATACTAACCACACTGGGCTTCTCTCCTCCAACTCTACCACACCTAATAACAGGAACTTAGCTATCCCACAGACCTTCATAATGCCCCTTCAATTTCCTTTGACTTAACTCATTCAATGAGCAACTCTTCCCATTTCGCTCTAGTGTCTTGGCCTCATTCCCAACTTTCTTCTCTTCTACTGACTTCTCCAGTAATAAGTTCCCGAAAGGGGTATAACATTCCCTCATATCACTTCTCAAAGTCATGTCAGACAGTCTAATGGAACACAGCCTTCTTCTCTAGGTAAAATGGTAATAGCATTCCTTCTTTGTTTATCCTTCTTTACCAATGCAAATAAGGAAAGCACTTTAAAAAAAGAAGTATGAAAATCAGCAAAGTGGTTATTTCACTTGTGTTGAAATCAAGTTCCAAGGAGTCTGGTAGCTCTGTGATGCCACTGGAGAATCTATTCTACATCTCTTTCTACTCAGCGTCAGCAGTGAGGGGCTGTCATCTTTTGCTTGCTGCCTTGTGGCTGCAAGGTAGCTGCTGATCTCTTCCAATATTGTGACCGTGCCCCAAGTAGGTAAAAAACAGAGGGTGATAGGCAAAAGACACTTGAGTGAGCATGTCTGCTGGCATTTTAGAGAAATGAAATGTCACTGTATAACTTCTATCTACCTGCATCTTAATGGTCAGAACTATGTCACATTGCCAGCTATAAATGTGTATAAACTAGGAAACAAAGATTTTAAATGGGAAAATTTCCACCCCAAACAAAACAGGGTTGTTTTAGACAGAATAAAATAAGAAGGGCTGGCATCATGGTAATCTACTGGTTAAGAGGAGCTGGATAGCATGTGGCAACTGTGGTTAGCATCCCCAGTCGAGTAATTCGGAAACGTGCTGGGTACATGCACAAGTGTCCAATATCCAGTGGGCTGGAGGAGGGAACAGCAGTATGACCAGACCCTGTGGAAGGTACTCTGTACTCTCTCTCTCTCTCTCTCTCTCTCTCTCTCTCTCTCATGTACAAACGCATGCTCTATTGTGAATTAAAAAATAATGTTAAAATGGAGGGCAATAGATACCAGTGATCTGGTGATAGAGATCAAAGAAATAACTAGAAAAACATACAATGGGTCAACCACTGTGGCTCATACTGCTAAGACACTATGCTCTGTAGGCTGGGACCATAAGGGAGGCCTGGGTTCAATGCTCCATCCAACCTAAAGGCCATGGGAGGAGGCATGCGCCTGTAATTCCCATGACTCTGGAGGTTGAAGCACGAGACTCATGATACATACATATGTTGTGTGTGTGTGTGTGTGTGTGTGTGTGTAGATATATACATACACAAGCTTTGAACACCTTGATAAATAGCAAAATGAAAAACATACAGGTTGATATGGGAGCATTGAATGAGGCAATGTGATCTAAGGAGGGGAAGATGAGATGATCGTGAAGACTTACTGATCAGTGAAACCTGAGAAATAAGCCAAAAATGAATTAGATGAAGGTGGTTCTCTTCTTACCACCTTCAAGCTGGGGAAATGATCAAACAATCCTGGAAACTTAAGCTTTTAAAACTCACTATGAAATCATATGGGTACAAAGAGAGAGCTACTCTTAAAATTCCTGTACTTGGAGATGACAACCTTGCCAAAGTGACTCTACATAAAAATCAATCTCTTTGTCTGACCACACTTCTAGAGTTTGGGGGGAAAAAAAAAAGCCAAGAATTTTACTTTTTTCAAAATGCAAGCACAGAGCTGCCAGTTACAGAAATGCAGCAAAGAATACCTACCCACTCTTGTTCTTCCTTATGTATCTTTGGGTCAAAGCAGAGAGTCCTCATCAAGCTCACTCATTTGTCCTCTACTGGGTATAATAGTATCTTCGACGATTATGTACTGGGGAGTGGATGAGATATTTGCAATTTAATCATCACAAATGCACCTTTGGATCCTTAAGCCCACTTCTCTGTCACGGCCTGCAGCACTTGTAGTTATTGCTTCCTCTGAAGCTTGTGCTCAATAAAATCACAGTGCACTTGATGCTGTATATTTTCAGGACATGCCCAGGCACAGCTCTCTCTCTAGAATTCCTTAAACACACACACATGTGCGTATGCATGGGCACATGTCCACATACCCACATATATATTTATATATCTTTCATCCATACACTTTTGAAATTTTGTTCTTTCCTTTTCAAAGCCACTAAAATCTCTGATAGAAGAATACAATTTCTTGCTTGCTTTCTTACTTTCCACGCTAACTGGTTTAATTCTCTATAAAAAGGGCACCCAGCATACAGAGATGCCTATATCCTGTCAGTCAAGTGAGACTCAGTCCAATGTTTCAGCTTGCAGAAGGGAACTTCCAGAGCCACAGACCGACTGGAATGTAACATTTAAAGTAATAATTTGTAACTCTCACAGCAGGTAGAGCTTATTTGGCATTGGGAAATCTAAATGCTATAAAAACAGTTCATTTGGGACCAGCAGTTAGCATAATGGCTATGTCGCTGAACTCCCAAGTAGTCGACCGTGGTTCAAGTGCCGGAGCAGGTGGCTTAAACTCACGCTGGGCGTGTGTGTGTGTGCGTACCCAAGACTCCGAGAGGAAAATGGAGGAGAAGGGATTGCGGCGTGGCCATCCCCCCTGGGGGGTGATTTCTTGCTTTCTGTCTCTCTGTCTCTGTCTGGCGAGCGCACGCGCCCTATAGCAAAAACCTCTCCAAAAAGAAAAGAAGAAAAAAAAACAGTTAATTTAGAACCGAGTGGTGAGTGCCATGAGAGAGAAGGATAGAGCAGATTGGTCCTTCATGGGCAGCAGTTGTCTTCTCTTTCAGTTTAGCAGAGACACAGGGATCCTTCCAGAGCTTCTGCCTTTGTTTCCTATTGCGGTTTGCTGTTAGTAATACACTGAGGCATGAGTGTTGCAGTTTGTTATTAGTGATACACTGAGGCATGAGTGACAGCCAGTAGTTGAAATCATTCTGACAAGTCAGAAATTGTTAGCGTACAAACCTGGTGCAGGTCAATGACAACATGTCAGGGTTAAATGACAAAAGAAGAAACTAATAACCTCAGGTTGTTAGTTGGTCTATGCCAGCTTCACATATGAATGGTAATTACAATTACCATTACAATTGAGCAAGGCAAATCCTGAGATGGTGAGTAGTCAGGACTGTGAGATTCTTGGCCACCACAAGTAAAGATGATCTGCTGTTTAGGAAGAGTAGACAGTAGCATCCATGGGGCAGAGCTAGGGATAGCCCCTCCTCTGAAAAACTGACCTTCCTATTTCTAGATGTCTTTTAACATTTAGAAGTCATTACCCTGCATGTTGGGTGCATGTGTGTGCATGCCTAAAATCCAGAAAGGAGGGAGAAATGGAGGAGAAGAGACTGCAGTGTGACTATTACTCATGGCAGGGGGCTGGTGAATTCTCTGTCTGTCTCTATCTCTCTTTCTGGAGAGCACATGCACCCTCTGACAAATTTTTAAAATAAATCATTACTTTGAATTAGGTGTTAACCATTTGTACTAGTACTAGGTAACCAATTATTCCCAAATTTAGTAAATTATTTTATTTTTAAAATTTTATTATTTTACATTTAATCACTGTATATCATTATAGCATACAAAATGAGTTTTCCCAGCATGAATACACTATATATCTTAGTCCAGAGTTATCACTATACGAATTATCATCAGCAGATAATTTTGCATTTTTGTATCCCTTAAATGTTTTGCTTCTTTTTCCCCTTTAGTGACTTAAAACAACACACATTTTGGTGTAGTTAGTAGCCCACTGAACTGCAGTGCTGGTTCAAATCCTCCAACCTGGTGGACCCGAACACACAAGACCCTAACAAACTGGAGACTGGCAAAAGGGGATTAAGTGTGTATTATTCGAGCTGCCAGGTCTGAGACTCAAACTGTGAGGATGGCCATGTAGGATCCAGCTCTCTTAACCACCAGGCCTTGGGCTTGCCCCCACACTACTTCTTGATGTCCCCGTTTTTAAAAGTTTGCAGTTGGGAGTGAGATAATGTATTAAGCTCTTCATACCTTAATATAAATACATTTGTCAAGTTTCTCTAAAATCAAGAAGAAGCCAAGTGAAGGCTAGATTCCCAGAATGTAGAGGGAACTGTAAAATTGTAAATGTTGAGCCGGCCCTATAGTGGAGTGGTTAAGCCCTGTGCATAAGGAGCCAAATCCCAAATGGAAACTGCAGTTCAATTCCTGGTCCAGATGGCAAAAAACACACCAGGCATGTGTGTGTGCATGCCTAAATTCCTGATGGGATGAAGTAAAGGAGGAAAAAAGATTGCAGTGTGGCCCCACCCCACTGGAGGTGCTTTCTCTTTCTCTCTCTGGTGAGTACATACATCCTTTGGAATTAAAAAAAATTAATGGTAAATGTCTTAAACAGGAGAAATGGGCAATGAAGCAGCTAATCCTAGACTTCTACCAAATCAGAAGTCAGGAGGCTAGGACTGATACCACTGGAGCTGAAGAAAATAGCCTCAGGTCAAATAAATTAAACATGAGTCAGCAAATTGGTATTGCAGCTAAAACAAAGGAAGCTTGAAACTGAGCTGAATAAAGAGGAATTTAATACTACGGGCCCTAGAGATGATACTAAGTACTCCACAGTGATGAGATCTTTGAGAGACTATAAATTTGTCCTTGATATGGATGTAAAGAGCTTGATGACTCCCAAGGTTAATTAGCAGAAAATAATGGAAAGGTTGGGGATATAACGAAAGAAAGGGACAATAAAACCTGTTTACTTGTCCTGAAGAAAGAGAACTCTTTAAAACACTGAGCTATGATGCTAAATTGGTGATTATAAAGAAGTAGAGTGTTATTTTTGGTTTCACTGAGAGATAATTTCCTTAGAATCCAAGAGGCTGTTTAATGACTTCTTTTCAACCATGATACCACTGTGAACATGGGATTCCAGATTTCGGTTTGGTAGATCTGTCCATAAATTGAGATGCTATGGGAAGACCTTTAAGACTCACATATTATCTACTTAGGCACAAAACCAACCAAACTTAAATATATACATTCAGTCTCATCACTCAATATTTCTTGAATTTTCCATGATCATTTTCACTTTCATGTCTCTGTTGATGCAGTTTCCCCAACTTAGAGTCTCTTCCTTTCCTGTCTTTCATCTTCTCCTTTACCTACCTCTTTTGTCCTCTTCCCATTGTCAAAGACTACATCATCAATTTTTAAAATCCATTTTTTCCATGTCAAAAAAATTATAAACAGTGCATGGTTCTTCTCCAAGGACATAACATGTTCCCCACTGTAGTCATACATAAATTCTTCATTGATTTATTAGTAGCCTTGATGTAGATGTCATGGATTTGTCTAATCTACCCATATACTGCTGTCTGGTCTTCCCATTTACCAGGGAAAGAAGTTTCTTTAAGGAATCATAGGTATTACCAGTCACATAACTGCTTTCTAGTACCATAAGGAACAACGACAACAACAAAGATAAAGAAAAAAAGAAAGAAACTGAAGAGCTAAGAAAAGGTGATAAAGAAATTACAGGAACAGAGGGGAGCAAGGACTAACACACCTCCATGACAAAAACAACTCAAAACACTTAGAAAAGAACCTGATGAAGGATATCTATGAATAATCCACAGCTAACAACATCATACTTAATAGTAAAAGACTGAAAGCTTTCCACCTAAGATGAGAAACAAGACATAAATAACTACTTTCACCACTTGTATTGGAAGGGCTAGCCAGAGCAATCAGGGAAGAAACTGAAATATACCCATTCAGATTGGAAGGGAAAAAACAAACTATAGCTACTTCGTACACAGATGTGAGCAGGGAAATAATGGAAACTGCCTGAAGGCACAGATCGTATCCTTGAAATAACATCAATGTCTTATATTTATGCAGCATTTTACAGCTTCCAAAGAGCTATGCTTCATATTATCTTCATCATCACCCACAAGGTAAGTACTATTATTACTCATAGCACAGATGACAAAACTGAAGGTAAAGTATGTGTTAATAAACCATAGTTACTAAATGTCTTAACTGTCACCCAACCCTCCAGCCCCCAAACTTTAAGCCTATACCTTAGTGTCACCTGGTTTCTTATCTCCTAGCATGGTCCACTAGAACCTTCTGTGGTGATGGGTATGTTCTGTATCTGCACTGCTCAATACTGAAGTCACTATACACAAATGGCTACTGGACTGAATACAGTGGCTACTGAAACATGGAACTATGACTGAATCACTGCATTTTCCATTTTATTTATATTTAAATAGTCACATGAGGCTAGTGACTACCATGCTGGCTAGTGTAGCTCTAGAGAGTTAGTTCCTGCTCTGAATCAGTCACTCCTCCTCATGGTTCTATCCTTGGAGTAGCCAACCTACATGCAATTCTTCATCAGCTGATGAGTAATGTGTGAAGCAGCATGAAGTTAAACAAATTACCCTCTGGGAATGATTACAAGTTGCAGAACAGCCTTAGAAATACCCCAAATGATTTTGCAACACAGAAACATGGAAGAGTGTTCTAACCAACCAAAAATAAAGAAATGCTTTCCTAACAACTGCAGTTTAGTATTCATTATGGGGGGTGAGGTGAAGTTAGAAATCATATAACTCAAGTGACTAAATGTTTTTCCTCTCTTACACCCACTCCAGTAAGTTCTTACTTCTAACTCTACCCCTACAATTTGCCACACAAATTGCTTGCTCTTTCTTAAATACCTTCTTCATGTTCCCAACTTTGTACCTTTTCTCAGGCTATCTTTTCTTCTAGGAATATCTTTCTCCACTCTGTAAGTTCAAACATGACCATATCCTTCAAGATATAACTAAAATCTACAATCTCCAGGATCAGCAGATGGTGTGATGGTTACGTTGCTGGACTCCCATGCAGTTAACCACAATTTGAGTCCCAGACCCAGCAGGTTAAAACTCACACCGGGCACATGTGCGTGCATGCCCAAGATCCCAAGAGGAGAATGGTGGAGAAGGGATTGTGGTGTGGTCATCCCCCTGGGGGATGATTTCTCGCTTTTTATCTCTCTGTCACTCTCTGTCTTTCTGGTGAGCACCCATGCCCCATAGCAAAAATCTCTCCTAAAAAAAAAAAAAAGAACCTACAATCTCCTGGAAGATGTCAAGATGTTAAGATGTTCTTGCCTCAACTGGATGTCATTCACACTTCATCTACTTTGTCACTAACACTGAGTACTCTGAACTCATATTATAGCTTTAAGTGCATATTATGTGATTTGACTCAGGGTGTGTAAATTACAGTACATGGACTAAATCTGATCCATAGCATGTTTTTGTAAATAAAATTTAACTGGAAAACAGCCATGCTTGTTATTTTACATATTGTCTATGGCTGCTTCCACACTGCAATGGCAGAGTTGAGTAGTAGCAACACAGACAATCTTGTCCATGAAGCCAAATATATTTTCTACCTGGCTCTTCACAGAAAATGTTTGCTGTCCCTGTATTACTAGAAGCTACTGGAATGGACTACAAAAGCTATATCTGATTTTTTTTTAAATCTTCACAAAGCTTAAAATATTGCTCTACAAATAGCAGCAATATCATTAATATATTTTCAATTGCCAGAGGGCATTTTTGCTCACCAGAGAGAGACATAGAGAAAAAGCACCCCCCCCCCAATGGGGTGTAGTCACACTGCAATCCCTTCCCCTTCATTTCTCCATCCCATTATGATTTAAGGCACACACGCACATACACATAGTGAGTTTTTCAAGCCTCCAGGGATGGGATTCAAACCATGGTCACCCATGTGAGGTCCAGCTCTCTTAACTGATAGGCTATGGGATTGGCCTCATCATAAATATGTTTAATGACATTTTTGTTTATAAGGATTTAGTATTGGGACCAGCAGTTAGCGTAATGGCTATGTCGCTGGACTCCCACGTAGTCAACCACGGTTCACGTCCCGGACCCGGTGGCTTAAGACACGCCAGGTGCGTGTGTGTGCGTGCCCAAGATTCCAAGAGGAGAATGGAGGAGAAGGGACTGCGGCGTGGCCATCCCCCCTGGGGGGTGATTTCTCGCTTTCTGTCTCTCTATCTCTCTCTCTCTGTCTGTCTGGCGAGCGCACGCGCCCTATAGCAAAAACCTCTCAAAAAAAAAAAAAGGATTTAGTATTAGTAACTGCTTATGTATATTAATTTTCTATTTCAAAATATTATCCTATTCAATTTCTCATTTATTCATCAAGGTAACTTCCTGGCAGAAGTAAGTGTCATGGAGTCAATAGGTGGCATGGTAATAAGGTACTGGACTCACACATGGCCAACTGTGGTTCAAGTCCTGGACGTGGCTGTTTAAAACTCACACTGAACACATGTGTGTGCATGCCCAAAATTCCAGGTAGAGAGTGGAGGAGAAGGGATTGTGGCATAGTAATCACCCCCAGAGGGTGATTTCACACTTTCCCTCTCATTGTCTCTCTCTATCTCTCCAGCAAGTGCATGCACCCTATAGCAAAAACGTTTTAAAATATAGAAAAAAAAAAGAGGTAGGTATCATTATCCACATCAAACACTGTGAGAAATTAAGGCACAGAGACTTGACTATGGTCACATGGCTAGTAAGGAGACAAAAAACTGAATTATAAACCCAGGTTGTGTAATTTCCACATAGTACTACCTCATTCCACCTCTCTGTGTGTCTGCTTTCCCTTGAAGTGAACTAAGATACCAATGGGACCCAAGATAAAAATGTACATATATCTAATTTGTAAATTAATAATCGTGGCCCAGGTAAGCAATGTTTATTTTTAATAGTAATGCAACTGCTTTTATGAGGAATAGGTATTCAAAAATAAATTCCTACTTATATATCAAAACAATGTAGTTATCGAATACGAATGCAAAGACATTACAAACTGTTTAAAAATTCATGACTCTAGTGTTTAATATACTCAGAACAAAGCCAGAAAATTTTTATAGAAGACATGAAACAAATACCCTGTATTCTCGCCACTCTGCCTTTTCCGATGTTTCATATCAGCTGTGTAAACAATCGATACCTAATAGTAAAGAGGTGTTACTGAGCAGATAATGGACTTGAATTAGATAAACTGCCTGGGTAGACTGAACACACCATTGGGGCATATTATTCTCATTTATGATTTCATGTGATAGCTGCTAAGTTGAAGTCAGTAGCTTTAAGACTATGAATGAAAAAGAGTCTTTGTCAGGAGTACAAACAGAGCAGAGTGGGTCAGTGTGACCAACATGGGAAATGTACACTTTGTAGACCTTTTGATATTTGAGGGCAAAAAATATCCCTCCACTATTGGGGGAATACATTTTTTGTTCTTTTTGTTCTTCATCAAGTTTTCAAAAGTCATGGATACATTCTTTTTTAAAATTTAGAAATGTAAAAATATTTTAGGTGACTTGTTCTCATAAAAATGAGTCATATTCCAAAGGGAGGAAGAAAGAAAGGATCGTGGCTGGTCCATTTCCCATGGGGGTTGCTTCCCTGCAGCAGGTCAAAAATCTGATGCTGCTTATCCTTGAACACAAACATGATATTTGGTCAATCAGTGGGCTCTATAGAGGACAGAAGGCAACAGCATGTGGATGACTGAGTGACAGAGCAGAGGTAAAGTACTGAGAGAATTCTATAAGTTTATTTATTTCTTCCATGAGCAAGAGAAAGTAAACCCTCAACAGAATCTCTTGATGGCATCATCCAACTCTACCATTCAGTCAGCCCCAGATGATGGGTAGACACATGCTGGATATACTCAGGGGAGTCTTCAGACATCAACCCAGAACCCTCCCATGTGGATAAGTCTAGCAGAGCATCAAGTTTTGTTATAGTACCACCATCCAGCTCCCCTGTCCCCTACCCTGAGAGCATTTTAGACCTCAGTTGTTTGCTAGGGAAAACAACTGCAAGGACACATCCAAGGTCATTCTGGGTTTTAGAAATTCTGGTAGAACCTTGGCTGAAAGGCTATGGTATTAGAGCCTAGTCTCCATAGTGCCTCTTATGACTGTAAAGAAGAGGACAAAAACAAAGGAGATGCTAATTATTCGGTATATCTATTGCTGCATGAAGAATGACGTAAAGAATTAGCAATTTAAAATAATCACCATCATTGATGTTGCTCATGAATCTGTAAGGTGGACAAGGCTACTGTCCACTGGATCATCTCTATAGAAGTGGGGGATTTAATTCCATCATGGCTTATTCATATGGCTTGCAAGTTTGTTATCTAGTCTTAGTCCCTCTTGATGGAGGCCTTTCCACTGAGCTGCTTAGGATCTCTCACAGTATGGAGGTTAGGTTCTTGTCTTGTATGGTCTAGGACCAGATACTGGCACGCTATCATCCCCTGTGTTCTATTGTTTAAGAAACAAAGCACACTCAAATGTGAGAGCAAGAGACACAGGGACCTTCTCTAATGAGGGGAATATTGGAATCTCTGTCCTCCTCCTCCATCATCTCAGCAAAGCAGAGGAGCTCCAGCTGGCCACCTTAGAATAATGGGGCCTTCCTCCAGCCTCAAGACCATAGAACCCCTTTGGACAATAGGTTATCATATTTTAGAATTACTTTTCTTTGGGTTCCTAGTATTCCCTTACAAAATCTACCTCCTGCTTTCCTAAAATTGATGCTCTCAGTCTCACCAAGTCAGATTAAACTGTAAAATTCAAATGTTACAGCTATGGAGAGGGAGAGAGGTTTGAATGAAATATGTTATGTCCCTCCCAGGGGATGATGACTAGGCCTTATCAGCCACCAGGTGATTATGAATTTTTGATAAGCTTCTAAATGATGACATTTCCAACTACATGCTTACAGATACAACTTAATTAAAAAACAAAGTGGCTATTTTGGTGGCTTTGCTGTAGTAAAACCCTTAACACCACATTTACTTAGCCCAAGGTGATGGAAGTTCTTAAAATCCCAAATTTAAAGATGTCAGAGAAATCTTGTTTTCAGTTATTTCTGTTTCAATATGAATTGTATCTATTAAATCCTTCTGTGCTGTAGTGAAAATTTGTATATTCCTAATCTAGAAGACTATTTTATTAAGAATCAACTTCCATTATGAGATTTTATAATGGTCTTAAGAGCAAATGTTCAGTGTACAATGAAATTAATTTTTAAATCTTAGGTTTGAGGGGCTTCTGAGAGAGTCAGGGGCTTCTCCAAGATGATGTGAAAGATAAAACTGATTTAGACATAGGAACCAAGTGACTCCTGTGGGAAGTCTGCCTTTGTCTGGAAGGGAGGCAAATGGGTTCATTGTACCAAGCCTATAATCATTTTACCGTTTCTTCTAACAGAGTGAAAATTTTCTTATAAAGATCAGGTTCTTAAATTTTACCAAAGGGGAAAAAAATAAGGAAACCTGGGAAAGCCTAATGACTAATGCTTTCTTCTCTAAAAATAAAACCTACTTTTGAATGTGGCAGCCTAAGAGGAGACAGATCTGCTCACATGAGAAACAGGGTCATGAGCCCCCCCACACACACACACATTCAGCACCAGCCACAGGGTTTCTTGCCATGCTGCTAGGAGCCCTCTCAGGGCAGAGCTGCTGCATGATGGACACAGTGAGGCCATCATTCCGTATCAGACCCAAAGGCATCACAACCTTCTCTGCGAAGCTTGGGAGAATGACATAATACATTCATGAGGGCTCACGTGTCTGGTGAAAGATGATTCATTGGGGTAAAAACTAGGACAATAAAATTCTACAGACTGGTTCAGCATCTCCAGATACTTAGGGATTAAAGGAAACACTGGAAATAAAATGAAATCAGTCTAGACTGGGGGAAACAAATAGTCAAATAAAGAGAACCAGGCAAATGATTATCTTTTTCTGTCTCTGCTCTTCATTCTGAGGATTCTCAATAACAGCGAAGCTGAAGTTCACATGAAAAGTGCCAACCTGAGATGGGATGTCTGTCATTTAGGTCACTGTGACTCAAAGTGTGGCACATGGACCAGCAGAATCAGCATCATCTGGCAACATGTTAGAAATGCAGATTCTTGGGCCCCATCTTAGACCTACTGAATCAGAATCTCAAGGGATAGGGTTAAGTATCTGTCTTTTACCAGTATTCCAACTGATTCCCAACCACCCTATAGTGTGAGAAGCCCCAAATTAGAGTGTGGAAAGAGGAAAAACAGTAAGATAGAAAGACAGTTTACTCAGGCTTAACTCTAAACAATACATAATAGTAATAAAATGAGGCATATCTCATGTGTCATTTAGGTATTTAGGAAGTTGCTTGAAGTTTGACAGGAGCTGAATAAATGCTAATTAATGAAACTTGACAAGTTCACAGATGAATTACTGAAATCAACTGTCCCCAAATCAGTGATAGCATATTCCAGACTTTGGGAAATAGTAAAGAAGTTCTATGTAGGGTGATAAAGATCTAAACAATGCAAGGAAGAAGGCAGACAGAGCATCAGGCCAGCAAGCCATGGCTCCCGCCCTGGAATGGAGCAGCGTCTGGTCCTAGAACAGAGGCCTAGGGGTCAGGTTGAGCTGGATAGAACATTTGCCTTGGCTTTGAGTGGAGGCAGAGCCAGACAGTCTACCTCGACTGAGGAGGAAAACACAAGGTCAAGGCAGAGGGATGGTACTGAATAGTCAGCTACAAGAGGGCAATTATAGATCACAAACAAGAGGCAGAACCATAAATTTTGAGTTGAAAATCTAACTGTTTCTAATTTGTTCCCATTTGTAAGTGGGTCATTACCAAGGCGATAACCAATACACGGATTTGGGTGCCTAACTTTGTTAGGTATTGACTCATCATGTGGTGTGGGCCAGGCCCGATGGTGAACATAACCACACAAACACTCTGTGGGCTCTGTGGAGATTAGATGTGGTGATGCAAAGTAGGCCACGGTCAAAATTGGTAAATGTACTGTTGGCATGTCCAAAGCAAGGACACTGCCCTTCATGTGTTCCATAGCAATGATGGAGCAAGGGCTGAAGCCAGCTGAATCGGATTTTATGGGTTGAGAGTGGCAGTAGTATTCAGCTGGATCAGAATGGCAGACCTTGGTCTTAGTCAGAAGTCCTCCCTACCAAGACCTAAATGGAGCTATGCCGTAGAAAAGTAGCCCCCAACCTCCAAAACTTTAATATCTAATGAGGCCTGAGCCCTCATCAACTGTAAAGCCAAAAGTAAGACCCAGGAGTATTTTTAAAACACTCACCAAGTGATTTTATTATGTGGTCAGCATTGGGAATCAAGGAGAGGGGGGACGCAGAGAGAGAAAGCCAGTCCTGGCCCAGCCTGCCTTTGAGGAGATAGAAGAACGGAAGGACAGGACAGATTCATGACTGCATCCTCAGCTGAGCTAATTATGTTAGGAGTCCGTGTGCCTGAAATGCCCACACGCAACCAGCCATCTGCAGCCTGAGATAAAATGTAGTGAAAAAAACTGCATTTCATAATATTAATGATGTACATTTGGGTGGATGATGGGTAGATTTTTTTAAAGGCACAATGAAAGGAACCAGTGAAAGGAAATAGGTGTCAAATGAGAAAGGAAATTCACAGATCCCGAGCAGAATCTCAATATACACTTGCAAACAGAATTCAATTAACAACTGTATATGTCCTAGGCTCTAAGTAATGTGCATTATGTCACTTCCATGGGCCGGTGTGTGGCCTAGTAGTTAAGGGAGATGCATCTCACATAACCAACTGTGCAGTTCAAGTCCCAGACTCAACAACGGCTCTAAAAAACCCACGAGGTACATGTGCATGTGTGCCTAAAATCCTGACAGGATGGAGAAATGGAAGAGAAGGGATTGTGGTGTAACCATGCCCCATTAGGAGGTGCTTTCTTCCTCTCCCTCATTAAATCTCTCTCAAGTGAGCACACGCACCCTCTGGCAATAAAAATAATAATAATGTCACTTCCCTTTGTCCTGTGACTGTCCTTATTAATCTTGTTTTCTGATTTTACAGATAAAAAAATTGAGGCTGAAAGAAGGCAACAGATGAAAGGATTGAAAAAGTGTGGCACATATATTCTATGGAATACTACTCAGCCATAAAAAACAATGAGACCCTGGCTTTTGACAGAAAGTGGATGAATATGGAAGATTTATTACTGAATGAAGCAAGCCAGGTTATGAAGGAGAGACACCGAATGTCCACACTCTATAGCCAAAATTGAATGACTAGAGGATATAGAAACACAGAAAATGGTTATAAATACTGGATACAGTGTGGGAAGAGGGTGGGTGAAGGAGAAGAGACTGAGGAGGGTCATTAGGGAGAGAAATGGAGGGGCAGGGCATTTGTGAGACAGAGAGATGGGTTATTGCCTGTCGAGGATGATATGTATAGTATTCCCAACTGGACTGGTGAGAAATGTATACATGTTGGCATATTCACTTTGCAAGCTAAGTGACATATGTGATTGAATGTATAAAAGAAATTGAAATAAAATATATATTTTTTTAAAAGAAGGTAAAGCAGCTGGTGGAGCTGGCATTCCAAGTCAGTCCTCTCAGATCTCTTCTATTACCTTGGGCTGGAACAGGTAGGAAGAAATGCCAGGGGTGATCCAGTTCAATACAGCTGCTACTCTTGGGTCACTGCAGCTTGTGGTTTTGAGTTTGAGTTCCTAGAGTGGGCAGGTGCTTAACAAGAGTACCTTAATGCCAGAGCAGCTTCTAGAATGGTTCATGGATACCTACTTGGTTCCCGCTTATTTCACTAAAACTCCACCCAATAGTGTCCCAGGGCCTGGGCCTTTGAAAGAGAAATTCTCATCCCCTCTTTCATTAGTGGGACTACTAACACGTATGTCCAGTACAGTAAGTTTAGTAAATACATATCATTGTCTATGTGTGCCAAATCCTATCTCCCTGGGCTTAAAAAACTCAAGCATGCAAGATTCAGTCTTGGAACCAGCAGATGGCATAATGGCTACATTGCTGGACTCCCATGTAGTCGACCACGGTTTGAATCCTGAACCTGTCAGCTTAAAATTCACACTGGGCACATGTTCGTGAGTGCCTAAAATCCCAAGAGGAGAATGGAGGAGAAGGATTGCAGTGTGACCACCTCCCCCAGGGGTGATTTCTTGCCTTCTCACTCTCTCTCATGCTTTCAGGGTGAAAATACACCTTAACTGGTATTTCTCTCTCTGTCCCTCCAGCAAGCGCACATATCCTACAGCAAAAATATCTCTTAAAAATAAAGATTCAGCCTGTGTCCTGAATGCCTAATATAATGAGATAGATAATACTGCTTAGTAATGGTCTAATGAATGAATGGATACAGGGCCACCAACCCGGGGTGGGGGGTGTCCCTCTCCAATCTTTGCTAATTCAACAAATGTCTATTGAGTATCCACTACATGTCACACACCATTCCAGGAAGTGGGACATAGCAATGAGCACAAGCAAAGGCTCTCGGGCATCAATATCATTGAACTAAAATGAATGAACTTAAAACTGGACATAAAGTAGAGAATAATTAAGAATGCTGCTTGTCTGCTTTGGACTTCTAATGTTACTTAATTTTACATAGTTTTTCCATTACATACTTATTTTCAATCAGTCCATGGCACTGTCCTGTGATTAGAAATATAATTCTAGGAGTAACGCTGCTGAGTTTCTTAGAATTGCTGACCTGACACACAATGAACACCACCTGCTTATGCACAAGCCTAGGAAAATAACGGATTCCCATACCCACATGAGCAGAAGCAGACAGCTATTGCTCCTGTATATCATTTGAGCTGCATAAAGAGGAGTGAGGGGTCCAAGAACTCACTGGAGAGACAGAAAGTTAATTAAAACGCATTCTTCATTGTCTAGAAATTGGGTAATAAATGCTCTGCAGAATGTGCTGGGAAGGAAGTCCAATGCTCTGTGGTCACATTTTGCATCTTCCTTCCCAGCAATATGAGAACAGGCCTCCAAGGAGCCCCCTAATCCTGTGTTTAAGGTGAAGCTTTGTGTGTCAGTGGATATTCTGCTGGCCCCCAGGAAGAGTAAGAGCCACAATTATTGAAGGGGGGGGGGGTGTTGGAAAAGGCATGACACATTCTTGCATAGAAAAAGATTAAAATGTGGCTTTTCTGACTGCCCAATACTTCCCAGATTCTGGCTACACAGACATCATTACATTCATGCCCCACTCGAAACCACATTTTCTGTAAGCCCAGGTACTGGTTCTAGTCTGTTAAGGATGGCAAGTCAATCTTTATTCAAAACCAATAATCTTTGCAAAAAGATAATGGGAAGATTATTAATTCAATTACCATTCTAAAGAATTCATTTACAGGGAAGAATTCCAAAAGTCTCATTTAATTACAAAGATAAAACCATGTCAAATCTCTACATGTCAGGTTAGGAAGAAAAACTGAAAATTGAAAATTGGTATTCTGAGTGTACCGTACAGGATGACCTTACCCCTTCCTCTTTAGTAGCTTGTTAGTTAGTTAGTTAGTTAGTTAGATGTCTCTTTCTTTGTTTCAGGACTCCGGGTTGAAGAAGATGTATGGGCATCATTGTTTTCCTAAATCAATATTTGTCTATGTTCATAAAATATCAGAGAATTGTATGGTCATTTATATAATCCCTTCTTTCTCTAGGTTGACTTCCTTCTTAAACTATCATCTGTCAGCTTCCTGAAACTTTCAGGGTAAAAACACATCTTAACTGATATTTTCAGTTATGCTCCAGTGTGATCATCAAGTAACTCATCAGAAAAGGCAAACTAACCCCCTGATCCACTTCCAACTAAGTTCAATTTCATGTTGTCCACCTTAAAGGAATGTTGAGACCCACATAATACATGTGGTTATCTCCTACTCTTTGTTATAGCAGTGAGCACAACCAGCCTTAACCACTGCAAATGCCTACTCAGCAAGTGCCCGGGCCTGTGTCAGGGAGCAGGATGCATACACAGAGATCCACGAGCAGCTATCTGAAACGTTCAGGGTGAAAACACACATCAACTCATCCTTTTTTTCTGATGTTAGGAAAGTGAGCAGTACAGAAACCATTTATTGCATAATCCATCTGTAGAGACTAGAACAGCAAGCACGTCAATATTTCTGTAGCAAAATGCATGAATATTCACACTGGACAAAATAAATAGACTATAAACAGATTCACATCAGTTTTTAGAATGCATCTAATAAGTTACAAATTGTGTCAAGTAGAAAAGTGAGCTGAATAGATAAAAGGCTCACTCATTCAACACATTTTTATGGTGCTGGGGGTTGGAAAGATGAAAGTTGATTTTATGGGGAAGGAGCTCACAAATGAGCAAAACAAAGTAATTTGGTGTGATAAAGGAGCTAGTGACAGAGTGCTGTGGTTACAGAGAGAAAAGACACCAAATCTAGTTTGAGGGATTGGGAAGACCTTTCCCGTAAAGGCAGTGTGAGTTCAGTCTTGAAAAGTATAGCTATAACCTGAAGAAGGGAAGAGGGAGGAATGTGGGAAGGATGCTCTGAGATGCAAAGAAAATATATTCCAAGGCAGCTCCTAGGAGCAGGAAGGAAAGAGTAGAGGATGGCTCAGAAAAAGTTGAGCTTGGCCTCACATTTGGCAATTTCTCTATAAGAAAATCATCTATCTTGAGTCTATTATGATATTGAGCTTCTTTTCCTCTGTTAAACATTGCTGCCTATTTATATCAAAATTATCTTTTATAGGGCCAGCAGGTGGTATAGAGGTTAAAGTGCTGGACTCCCACATGGCTGATTGCAGTTCAAATCCCGGACCTGGTGGCTTGAAAATCACACAAGGCACATGTGCATGTGTGCCCAAAATCCCAAAAGGAGAATGGAGAAGGAATTGCAGTGTGGCCATCCCCCCTGCCCCCGGGATGGTGATTTCTCACTTTCCCTCTGTCTCTGTCTCTCTCTACCAAGTGCTTGCACACTATGGCAAAAACCTTATAAAAATTGCCTTTTATTAGACTCTTACTGGACTTTGCCTTGTTTTCCCCTATGTAATTCCATTCACTGTTTTAGGGATATTTTAAAACAAGAGTTGAAATCCAGAGATGCTTCTTTGGGTTACATACCTCCTTACCTCCATGTACCTCAACATCTTTGCAGATTGTTCTTTTTCACAGCTCTATTCTATGTCAAAATTAATTGGGAAAAAAATAATCTAAACTTGTACTAAAATCTACAGAAAAGACTTCATGTGGTAGGGGCTGAAAGGAAGTAGAACAGGATCTGTGAAAGAACTCAAGTAGGTAAAATACAATAAAATAGGTGTTGAAAACTATCATTAGAACATGTGATTTAGTACAATTCAAAAAATAAAAAATCTGACAAGACATATCATTTCATCACTTCAGTTTTAATTCTGAAGCTTGGGCCTCTGAAATACCAGTAAGTTGAGTACTTTTCCTCACAGAGTAGAAGAGAATGCAAAGCACAGAAAATCTTTTCAGGATCTGCTTGCTGTGTTGACGAAGAAAGGTTCATTTTTACCACTTCTTGAATATCACTGATGGGCTCGCAAAGACAGACGTAGCCATCAATGGCATCCACAGATGCTCATAATCATTTTATGAAGAGATTTTTAGTAGGGGAGCTGGTATGCTCCATTTGCTAATTGCTTCCTCTGCCTGTTTCTCTGTAATCTCCCATTCAGATTTGCATTCTGCCTTTCGAAAATCTGTGGTGTGATCAGCAGTGGGAGAAGCAGACCTCATCCCCGGAGATTGTTACAGGTGCGTGCATTGTGCTTTCCATGTGCTAACTTATCTTGCCGTAGTGAATTTTGTCAGTAACTGCTATAACTTCCCCCATCAAGGTTCAAACAGTCATTAATGCTGTCTTAAGGGAAGAGCTGCAATACATCCAATGGTATTTATCTGAATGGATATGCTTTTGTCAGGGTAACTAAAAAAAAAAATAACACTATTCCACTTGAAAGTTTTCTGATTCAATGGGTGATAATAGTTTTCATTATTAAAAACTCCATGCTAATTTATATGATTGGACCGTGTCTAGATCTTTTTTTTCTCCTTGAATTTCTTTAGAATACTTATCTGAAGGATGAGGGAAGCTAAACAGTTCAGTCTGGGTTTCATACAGTCTGCAATGTCTTTATTGCTTTATCGCTTTTGGATGGAGTGGCACATCATGTACTAATGTGGCAACTCTCAAGGGAGCCCTGCGGATATGAGAAGACATGAGATCTCGGTTCTCAAGACAAAGTGACGTGGTACGTGAGGCAGGTTCACAGGTAACCACCTCCCAAACCTGTTCCAGGACGCAGCACACAGAAGGGCTTGGAAGATGAGATCCTTAGAAGCAGCTGGATGATCCTTTATTATTTATTGTAAATACCACAGATATATGAATTTGTTTAAAGACTACATACTTCATTCAGACAGGGATCCTCAAGTCTCCCTGCTTAAAAAAAAAACCACAAAAACAAAAACAAAACAAAACAAAACAAAAGACCAGCAGATGGTGTAATGGTTACGTTGTTGGACTCCCACATAGTCAACCGTGGTTTGAGTCCCAGATCTATCAACTTAAAATTCATGACAGGTGCATGTGCATGCATGCCTAAAATCCCAAGAGGAGAATGGAGGAGAAGGGATTGTGGTGTGGCTATCCCCCTGGGGGTGATTTCTTGCCTTCTGTCTGTCTCTGTCTGTCTCTCTGGTGAATGTGTGCACCCTATAGCAAAAATCTCTCTCTCTAAAGAGAAAGAGAGAGAGAGAGAGAGAAAGTAAAGAAAAAAATAAAAGAAACTGGGGCCAGCAGGTGGCATGGTGTTGGGACACTGAACTCCCACATGGTTGACCACAGTTTGAGTCCCAGACCTGGCTTGCTTTCTCACTTTCTCTCTCTCTCTCTGATCAAATTAAAATAATAATAATAATGATGATGATGATGATGAAAGGAAACCAAAACAGAGCTCTCTTTTATTTTCTTTCCTTCCTTCTTTTTCATTAAGCAAAGAAAAAACATCTTCCCATTCAAACTGAAAAGCGTTTAGCTGACTGGTTTGTTTAAGTGACTGTGCAGCTGTTCCTCATACAAGACAAGTTGTTTCCTAAAGAAGCATTCAAAGTTTCCATAATTTTCATCAACATTAAGAAATAAAAGTTTCAGAGATAGGTTATATAAGGCTGATGAAACTTCTCCTCTGAGTATGAACAATTACACATTTCCTATGATTTGGATATGATTTATAGATTGACTACAAAAAGACTTTTTCAAAAGTCCCATTTTGTGGAGGAACTTAAAAATTGGTTTTCAGACACAAATTTGGCAGAAAAAAAAAGGCCATATAATCATTGTCAAGATTTTAATATGAGTTTAACACAGATGGTTTTAAATTAAATTTTCTATCCCAGACCTCTCAACTTTGCTCCAGTCCTGGACTTTCAGCTATAAAAATCCACCTGGATGCCCTGCCCTCACCTCAAACCTAAAATTGGCAAAATGTAAAACTCTACATTTTCAATCCTTCCATCCTTCCCAACTGAAAACACAAAACAAAGATAGCCTTTGGTTCTGCTTCCCAAGTTCCCTGTTCCTTCTAAGGATGACACCATTATCCTTGCTTCATTCAGTCAACACATGCAAGGGATATATAGAAGAATGACCCATGTGCCAACTCCAGGGCATGACATTAAAATGTAATAGTTGTTGTGATAGTTGTATATAGAGTATCTGGGGATAAAGACTGCAGTCTTTGGGCTGGCAGATGGTGTAGTGGTTAAGGCACTGGATTCCCACATGGTGGACCATGGTTCAAATCCTGGACCTGGTGGCTTGCTTTTTGACCTTCCCTTTCTCTCTTTACTTTTATCTCTCTCTGTCTCTCTCTGGTCATATTTGAGATCTGAGGGATTAAAAGAAGAGGAAGGGCATTCTGGGTACAAGGAACAACATGTGAAAAGAAGGCATGGAACTTCATAATGAGATACAAATAGGTCACCATGATCAAAGTGAAAGACAGGTATAGGCACATAGAACATGGATGAAAGTGTGGGCATATCACAAAGAAGTCTACACAAGTAGGGAATTATTTACAGGTTTTATAGGGAATGACTTGTACAGATGTATTTCAGAAAAATCATTTTAGTCATGAGAGTTTGAGTTACTGCTCAAAAAATATTCATATATCCTCCCTTCTCCTTAAGATAGATTAAGTACTTCCCTGCCCTCATTAAGTTGGGCTTGGGCATGTGATTTACTCTGACCAAGAAATATAACTCAAACAGAAGCCTTAAGTACACTTGTGCAACTTGTCTTGGCCTTCTGCCCACCTGTGCTGACCAGAAGAAAAGTATGTCCTAGGTAGCCTTTGTCTTTTCACCTGGGCCCCATAATAAGACCCATGCTGTAGAAGTTAAGTCTGGAGTTCAATGCCTGGTACACAATTTCCAAAATCTAGAATTAAGTCTCATTACTTTTCAGACAGACACAGAGCTACTCTGGCCAATCCTGACACCTATGAGCACCAAAAGCAAGTGGTTATTGTTGTAAACTGCTATTGGGAATAATTTGTTAAACAGCATTAGTATAGCAATAGCTAACATATGTATGTTGGGAAATATGACAATTTCTGCCTCTTTAACCTTGTATCCCTATCTCTTCCAAAACCAAATTACCAAGGTAATACTATTTTGACACATCATTAGACTTGGATTATTGGAACAGCCTCTCATTGTTTCTCCATCGTCTATTTTTTAATATTGAATTTTTAAAAATTTTGACTTATTTACATTCAATCATTGTAAATCTCTATAGCATACAATATGTTTTTCAAGGCATATATGCATCAAGGATATTACCATTGGAACAGCCTCTTAACCAGTATTCTCAACTCAGTTTTACTCTGTTTCTATCCACCCTGAAGTCTAGACTATTCTTCTGAAACACCACCTTCATGTCATATCCCATCTCACAAGTTGTAGGGCTTCCCATTACATGACATTTCAGGGTCAAATTATGCTCTGTTTCTAAACACCATCAAATAATTTAATCCTTTACTGTTGCAACTTTTTTTTTCTTTTTTTTAGTTTTGTCATAGGGTGTGTGTTCTTGGTGGAAGGAGGGAGAGAGAGAACGTGAGAAATTACCCCTTATGGGAAGTGGCCACAGCACTTCTCCTCCCTTCTCTCAGGATTTTGAGTACACACGTACATGCGCCTGACTTGTTTTACAAGCTGCTGAGTCTGGAGCTCAAATCATGCAGTTGACCATATGGAATCCAGCCGCCTTACCCTCCATGCTGCAGGTTTGACCACTCCAGCTAATTCTTAATGATTACTTTTGTCCAAGCAGAAGAATCTTTCCTCTCAAATCCCATTTAGAATATTCACTTTTTTTCACTTCGTTTACAAAACTTCATTTAAGCCCCTTTCATGGAGCCACCATCCTTTCTGGACTTCTTAGAGGTGCAAAGCTTATACATTCCTATGACGTTTATACTCGATATCCCAGGAGCATCTAATCAAGGACTGATTTTGTATGTATGCATATGTCTATCCTATCTTCACAACTACCTTGAAATATCTTTGAAGGGCAGAGTTTCATAAAATTGTCCTGCAATCTCTTGTCTCCATCCCCCCACCCCACCAAAGTTTTTTGCAGAATGACCAGACATAATCATGAAAGGATATTTACTTGATACCTTAGACTTTCATTGTTCAATACATATTGATTAAGTGCCTATTATGTGCCAGGCACTGTGTGATGTATTGGCTGAAGAAAAATGAACCATCACCTATAGCCTCAAGGGCTCTACAATTAACAGCAAAGCAAATAAATATACAGCAAGCATTAAATATACAGCAAGTATAAATATACAGCAAGTATAAATATACAGCAAGTAATAAATATACAGTAAGTATTATTATTTCCCCTGGAAGAATTTATTTGTTGCATATATTTTAAATGTTTATATCTATTGCTGGACTTAAAAGATGGAAGATGAGCATATGCGTATCTCCTAAAGTTACAATCACATCTAGTTCAGAGAATTTGCTTAATCTAATTGCTATCACTCTGAAAACATGATTATCAATCCTTATTTATTTCCTTTGCAAAGGCAGAGAATAAGGGCTGAAAGGGCATCTGGGGAGGGAATCTTCTGCTAAGCATACTATTTATAGTTTCCCACAATTTACCAGAAACAAATATTTAAATGTGCTTTCTTCATTTTCCCCCTTGACATCTGACAGAAATGTACCAACATTCATAATTTATCAAGAGGCAGCATATTATGTTACAAAATGAATGCATTAACTAATGGAAATGAATTTTCTGGGTGTACTATCTGCTTTTTTTTTTCTTTTACAAATAGAGAGTCGATCTAGAAAATCAAATCTTGATGCTTGGCACATTTGGGGGAAAATTTAAAGTCCCATTGTTGATTATAAAACAGAATTCAATCACTAAATTTGAAAGTAACATTGCCAAAAGAGTCTGAAAAAAAATGGCTTTGACGTAGTTAGAAAAAAACGAAATTTGCTTGAAGACCACTTCCTGACTCTAATATGTCAATCACATCTTATTGTACATAAAGACAATCACATCTTATTGTACATAAAGGAGTGTTGGATATTTCAATTCTAATTTGATAGTAACTATGGGAATGGACATCCAACTACGTAAGTGAATCATTTTATTCACACTTTTAGTCCAAGTCCAGAATGATCTTCAAGAATGACAGGTGCCAGATGAGAAGTTTATATCCCTGATGGATTAAAGTCTCAAATGACCAAGAAGGATTTCATTAATAATTACAGTGATAGACACAATGAGATTTTGATAATTTTATTAAGTTTCTGTTAATACTTTAAATAACGACATGCTTAAAACTTTAACTGGAGAAAGAATAACAAAAAACTCATTATCTTTAATTCACAACCTTTAATTTTAAGGCATATTTCCTAAAGTAGAGTCTTCCCTTGTGCCTGCTGGTAGGAGAAAGGAGTCTGAAATATTGAAGATTCAACTCTATTTACAGCTCCCTGGCAACTAAAATGGGAAACCTAAGAAAATAAAGATAGCGGGACCCAAGCAAGAGTGGGAAAGATTGGAATGACAAAATTAAATTTCTCTGGGACCTCTTCCAGGCTGATCTGTGACAAAAAAAAAAAAAAAAAAAAAAAAACTGCAGTATGCCACTGTGAAGAAACAGATGTCAGGAAACCCCAATTTTAGGTAATGCTGTGCCTCAAAGAACATTCTTAGTGATGTACTTTGTTCTTCATATCACTTTAGAAAGATTCTGTTAAGCTCTTAACTAAATCCAACTTTCATTATAAAGAAGGACAATTTAGCAATGAGAAACATTTCAGCCGCAGATAAAATATATATTCTGGAAAACAAAAAGGTCCAAAGACCACATGTTCAAGCTGTTCTGAGATAAAAAAAAGAAGAGAGCTGTTACAAGTATTTTCGAGCCTCAAGTGGAAAAGTGACCAGGGAAAAGAGGACTTCTTACAGTGACAGCAGTACTTCGAATTATTCTGGGCCTACTTCAGAGCAGACATATGGCATTGATATGTAACAATGGAAAGGAAGAACATAGAAACAGAACTGGAATGAAAAACTAAGAACAGCTTCCTACAGAATTGATATCTTCTATAAGTCTATGGGCTACATGTAAACTTTGGGCTATTTAAGTTATTGGGGTGAATAGGCCCCATTATCACTCACTATCCAAAGAACCAGAAAGCATGGGAAGTTCATTTTACAGAAATCATCTTTTAATCTGAAATACAACTTCACGCACGTACATGTGCACACACACACAGGAAAACAAGTTTGCCATTATGTGCCTAAGAATGTTCCTGAAAACAACCAGCTATAAGGAAATGAGACAACAGAGTTCAACCTCAACAGACTCCATTATCCTTGTCAGCAGCTTCTCCCTCATTTCATACACTCTTCCTCCACTCTCAGTGAGCTCCCCAAAGTTGTTCTATCTTGCAATCCTCTATCATAAGAGCAAACCACCTGGAGGGTCTGGGCTACATTTTAGTAACTTAATTCTTACCTGTTCCAAGACAATCTGCCTATTATTAGACAATGAAAAATCTGTACTCAAATCCAAAGGGAACAAAACCACCCGGCTAAGAAACACTGGTCTACATGAAGACAGGCCTTACTAGCAAACACCAATACCCTTACATTCACTGCCTCATATTTTGTTTTTACTCTTTTATAGTTGCTATTAGCACATAAATCACTCTTGGGAAAAAACAAAACAGGAAACCTGTTCATCACAAAGTAATTAGCAGACTTGGACTCTAGTCAAGAGCTTTTGTTCTTGTCACAATGAAGAAAAGTGTACACATAAATAACACTGTCAAGGAAAGACCAAATACATCATCATATTCTTTGCCCTCAGACTTATTTACAAATACCTACTTAAAAATGTATTAAAGGGAAAACAAATGATGATATTCCTTTAAACTCATTGTAGTCCTTGAAATTAATGCATCACAAAAGCTGATATATATATACACTTTTTTTTTTTCAGTTTTTGCTATAGGGCACTTATGCTTCCTGGACAGAGAGGGAGGGAAAATGAGAAATCACCCTCAGGGGGGAATGATTATTCTGAAATACTGAAATACCTTCTCTTTTATTCTCCTCTCAGGATTTTGGACATGCGTACACACATGTCCAGTATGATTTTGGGCCCTGGATCTGGGACTCAAACTGCTCAGTTAGCCATATAGGACCCATCTGATTTAACCGCACTCTGGCTGGCCCAAAACATAACTTTTAAGAATATATGAAGAGGTGAAGATTTGTTTTCACAAAAGTCCTAATATTACATCCCTGATTTGTTGTACAATGTGTGTCTTTGGCACAAGATAGACACAGTGATCTATAGAACATACTGATTTCAAATGAATGATTATTTTTGCTTTTTAAAAATACTCTCCATTCCCATTCTCTATGGTTTCCCAAGACCAGTGGTTCTCACCTGGGAGCAATTTTGTCCCCTGGGTGCATCTGTCAATGTTCGTGGATATTTCTTGCTTGTGACAACTTGGGAAGAGGGCAGTGTGACTGATATCTAACAGGTGGAGGCCAGGGTCGCTGCTGCTAAGCATTCCATAATGCACAGGAGAGCCCTCTGTCACAAAGAATCATCTAGCTCCAACTGTCCATATGTGCTAAGGCTAAAAAACCAGTTCTAGAAATGTAATTAGAGCTCCCATTATGGCCCTTATAACCTATGGGAAAGGCATGGTACCCATGTCCTCTCCATTTGTTTGATAGCTCTTGATGCTTAATATTAGGGCTATATTGACTGCAGGTGCGCCATATATATTTTTATCTGACAGGTCCAAGTTTTTGGAAGAAGACATAAAATAAACTTATTTTCTTGGTTTACAAGATTTTAGCAAATGAAAAAAAAAAAGTATGGTTAGAATAAATATTATTTTCAGGGGCCAGCAGGTGGCATGGTGGTTAAAGGTGCTGGACTCCCACCAGGCCAACTGCAGAGTCCCAGACCTGGAGACTTGCTTTCTCATTTTCACTTTCTCTCTCTCTCTCTCTCTCTCTCTCTCTCTCTCTCTCTCTCTTACTCTGTCCCTCTCTGGTCAAATTAAAATAAATAAATGAATAAATTTAAATAAAATAGTTCCTTACAAAAGGATAAATAGTATTTTTAAGTGATGAATTCTATCATTTGCTAAAAACAAGGTCCAGAAGTCACACAGCATTGATTATATTGGAACAAAGTATTAGTTGGCTATTTATTAGAGCCTCTAGGGGGAGCTCGAGGCTCTTTTCCTCACCCAGAATCCTCACCTCTCCTCCCTACACTCCACCTAGAAGAGACCTCAAACTGAAAAGGAATCATGCTAAAGTACCTAGCGAGGTTACTGTGCTAGAGAGGCCACCATGCTAGAGGCTAGGGGCAAATAGCAGGCAAGAAACAGAACTCTAGTGGTGCTTAAAATTTCTTCTCTCTTAATTTCTTCACCATCTCTGTTTTCTCCTTTGTATCTCTTTTCTAGAACTCCAGCTAAAATTTTTGAAAAAAAAAAAAAAGTTCTGATCTAACCTTTCTTCTTTTTAAGATTTATGTACTCATATCTCTTTATTCAAGTCCCTAAAGGTTGTGAAATTCAAACAACAACAACAAAAATGTATAGTCAAAATATTAAAGTATAAAACTGAGCAATGGCGAATTAGCCCAGGGAAGGCAGGCATCTAGTGTCTGGGATACTGGGTAAGCCACATTACATTCCTAACTCGGGAGAGTAAAAAAGTGACCATGACAATAACATGTTGACTATTGTAATAATACTTGAACATGTGTGAACAAACCAAAATGCTGCAAATAGAAACCCCCATGAGCTGTTCTTGTGATTAAGAATTTAAAGCACCAACCTTCTCCTGGGCTTGAAGACTTTTAAAACAAAAAGTTTTAAGTGAAATTGGAAAACAGTTAAATATTACTGAGGCTCTCATATTGTTCATGGAATATTTATGAGCCATGGAATGATCATTCTGATTATTCCCAGCTGATTTTAACAAGGGATTTTTTTCCCCTCCCTTAATTAGGTGCCTGCGTGCAAACAAAAGCCTATTATAGCATTCAGAAAGAACACACGGGATAAAATTAGTGCAGATCTATCTTCTAAATCACTGGATAGTAGTCTAGATATAAAAATATGATGGTGTCCGATAAGCTGGACATAAGTACACATGCAATAAAACTTCAATACAATTTCAATTGCTATTCTTTGCAATCAAGGATAGCAAATCTAAAGTCAACTCAACTTTTTGGAGTTCTTGGAATGCATCTCAACTAAAACACGTGCTTTATTAGTGTCAAAGGTATTGTTATTTCCTATTCTGCTTACATGAACAAATTTCTAAATGTTTTCAGAAGATTATAAGGCAAATGACTGAATTTAAAGGAAATAATTTTTTCTATTGCTTAAAACACAGAAGAACTATTTCAGAGGATGTGAGAAGGGTGGGGCTTTTAGTAGCAATCACTACCCTTAAGTTGATGTTAAAAGTCTGTTAAACTGGGACCAGCAGATGGCATAATGATTACATTGCTGGATTCTTGCATAGATGACTGAGGTTAGAGACCTAGACCCAGTGGCTTAAAATTCACGCCGGGCACATGTGCGTGTGTGCCCAAGATCCTGAGAGAAAAATGGAGGAGAAGGGATTGAGGTGTGGCCATCCCCCCAGGGAGTGATTTCTCTTCTTGCTTTCCAACTCTCTGTTTCTCCTCTGTCCAGTGAGCACACACACCCCATAGCAAAAATCTCTCTCTCTCTTAAAAAAAAAAAAAAGACAAAAAAATTTGATTAAACTACAATTCATGTTTAAATTTAAATCCCTGTCTTGTTGGAGTAGAGTACAGAGTTGGAAATTCTGTTACAGTGTATACCTCTGTGGTCTTTTATTAAAGCATCTTATTTATTTCTGTTTCCAGAAAAAGACAAAAATAAATTCAGAGACATAGGATTTTTACATGTGATGGTAAGAGGCTAGATCCTTGTTTCACGTGACAATTAGTTTATGGAATCATAACTTCAAAGTGTTTGTGCCTGACACACTGGACCTTATTTTGAAAGATCAGACTCTGTAGCAAACTCACCCTAAAGTGATATCCAAAGAGTCCCATTTCCTGGTGTTCACGTAAGTATGTAATCCCTGTCCTGGAGTATGAACAGAATCTGTGACTTGCCAACAAAATATGGCAAAAGTCATGGAATGTCACTTGGAAAATTATGTCACTTTATAAAATTTCATCTTGGCAAACTACAGTGAGACTCCCCTCATGAGAGTGTTTTAGTAAATGACCATCATAGAGAAGGTCCATGGCAAAGAACTGAAGATAACTCCTAGGACATGAGGATGACCTCTAGAAGCTGGGCATGGCCTCTATCCAACAGCCAGTAATACCCAGCCTTAGTCCTATAGTCTCAAGTAAATTAATTCAGCCAACAAACTGAGGGAGCTTGAAAGAAGATTCTTCCCCAGTCGAAACTCCAGTGAGAATGCAGCCCAGCCAATACTTTAATTGCAGCCTAGCTCCTCTATACCCAGGCTATTCACTCATGGAAAGTGAGATAATGGGTAGTCAGAAAAGTCATGATGTATTTTTGCATAGAAGAACATGTCACAACTTTCTGATGACCCAATAAATACATGTTGTTTCTTTCTTCTTTTCCTTTTTTTTTTTTTTTTTGAGAGTTTTTTTGCTATAGGGTGTGTGCACTTGCCAGAAAGACAGAAAGAGACAGAGACATAGAAAGCAAGAAATCACCCCCCAACCCCCACCAGGGGGATAGCCATGCCACAATCCCTTCTCCTCCATTCTCCTCTTGGGATCTTGGGCACACACGCACACGCACCTGGTGTGAATTTAAGCCGCCAGGTCTGGGACTAAAACCACAGCCAACTACAAGGGAATTCAGTGACATAGTGATTATGCCAACTGTTGGTCCCAGTACATGTTGTTTCAAGTCACTTAAGTTTATAGTAATTTGTTACTCAGAAATAGGAAATTAATACTAACACTAACAATTCTACAAAATAGGGTAGAAAAGGACTGTGGTGGAGGATGTTATAGATCATGTTTAAAGAGCCCTAAAAATTTATTCCACTGTATTCTAGCTTCCTATCTTGCTATTTGTGTTTATTTTATAATTTTGCCATCAACACCTAATATTTCGCTTATTTCTTCGAATACTCTACAAACTTTCCCTTGTCAGATAAAGCCAATAATGAGTAGGGCAAATAACGGATCAAACAGGATTGGTCTTATCAAAGGTCCAGGAGGCAGAAGATGAACCTGTAGTTAGAGGAAGCAAGGATTGAAAAGAGGTCTTCATAATGTCTTGCCCATGCTGCTATTTCTAAACCCTAATTTTCAGTAAACATAGCAGAGTTACTTTGGTTAGGTATTAAGTAAAACAATAGTTTTCAATCTCACATACACCTGGGGAGCTGAAGAAATATACTTTTAACTGAGGCTGAACACAGCTTGCAAGGATTCCATCATGTAGAGAAAAAAAATCTATGAGTACATATTATGTGCCAGGCATTTTGCTGTGAAACAGCAGTGAAAACGTTAGTGTAATGTCTTCATAAAATTTACAATCCAGAGTAGGAAGGAAAGAAATAAAGTATTCATTGTTTCTTCTATATGAACTTGTAATATGATACCATACTAACCCTTCTGATGAAAATGACAAAAATGCTGATTTAAATTAATAATAATATGAAAAGATGCTTTATAATGCTTCACTGAGCTAGGATGAAAGTAAAAACAAAATCCACAGAGGGAAAAATGAAGTAAAAGCAGGGACTTCAAGAGGTAAATAAACAGAAAAATAAGCTTTATCCCCAGGGGATTTTACTAAAAGCAAAACAACTTGACATTCCATAGAGGTACAGTAAAGAGAAGATAAAGACAAGAGCCCATCCAAAGCAGACAATGTAACAGGAGTATACTAGGCAATCCTTTCACTAAAAGGTCACACCTCTTAGTGTAAATGTGAATAAAATGTGTATAATGAAAAGACTATGCATGGATTTCAATTTTTTAACCAAATAAACTTGCACTTTAATTCTATTTTACCATGAACTTTTAAAAGTCTCCTCATATTACCTAAAATTCATCCACACATGGGTTTATTTCCTCAGTTCATGTTACCTGTGTGAAATAAAACATTTTTAGTGGAAATTGAAGTGAAAGTATTCCTGGGTTAAAGGTACTGCTAGGTGACTGATCAGAACAAACACCAATATTTTCTGCAGGGGTTCAGTCTCTGCCCCAGTCTCAAAGAATAACCACAAATAAACTTCCAAGATATATGACATCTAGTGAAAAATAACAAAATAGACAAAACGAAAAATAGCATATATGAGAGCAGAAACGTAGGAGTAGAATCAGACGCACAAGTACTTCAGATGTTAGAATTAGCAGACCCAAAACATAATATAACTACTAAGTGTTTTTAAAGATATAAAAGAGGAACTTGAAAGTCTGAGGAAAAAAAAAGAAATAGCAAAACAAAACATCAAGCAGGACTAGCCTGTTAAGCACTGTACACAGGAAGATGGATCTCACATGATTGACTTGGATTTGAGTAATCACATAGCCTGGTAGCTTACACACTGAGTATGTAGGCTCAGGATCCTGATGGGATTAATAACTGGAGGAAAAAGGACTGCAGTGTGATCAGGACCCATTGGGGGATACTTTCTCTTGTGTACACACGCATACCTCTTGGCATAAAAATAAATAAATAGGGACCAGCAGTTAGTGTAATGACTATGTCACTGGACTCCCATGTAGTCAACCACGGTTCGAGTCCTGGACCCGGTAGCTTAAAACTCACGCCAGGCGCGTGTGCGTGCGTGCCCAAGATCCCGAAAGCAAAATAAAGCAAAATTGATGAAACTTTAAGGAGAAATTGAAAGTTCCATTACATTGAAATGATTTTAATATGCCTCTCTTAATTACTGATAGATCAAGCACACAAAAAGTTCAGGAATAAAGATAATTTGAATTATTATAATTAACAAGGTTGACCTAAAGATTGAATATAGAATATCATACCCAACAACTGGAAAGTACATTTTGAACATTTATAAATTGATCATAGGATCACATGCACTAGTTTCCTAAGTCAGGGATTGGTAAACTACCTATAAAAGGCCAGATAGTGGATATTTTATGCTGTATGAGATAGATGGTCTCTCTCACAACTACTCAGCACTGCTGGTGTAGCCTGAAAACATCCAGAGACAAAAAGAAGCAAACTGGTGTGGCTAAATTCCAAAAAAACTTTATTTGCAAAAACCGTGGTGTCCCAGGGGCAGTAGTTTGCTGATCCATGTATTAGCTTTTGGATAACTAGAAATCTGTAACATGGATAATTATCCCTTCAAAAAGAAAGGAAAACACACACACACACACACACACACACACACACACACACACACATCCAGAAGTTTAGTTTCGCATGTAAACAATATGTCAAAGAAAAATAAATACAGTGGGTAAGTTGGTGGCATGGTGGTTAAAGTGACTGGATCCCACATGGCCAACTCCATGATTTGAGTCCTAGACTTCACAGTTTAAAAAATTATCAGGTGTATGTGTGTACATGCCCAAAATCCAGGGAGAAGAAATTTTGGTGTGGCCATTCCCACTGAGGGGTTGCTTTCTCACTTTTTTCTCTTTCTCTCTTGCTGAGCGCATGTGCCCTATAGCAAAATTCCAAAACGAAAAATAATAATAATAATAATAATAATAAAAATACATGATAAATATTAGAAAAACATTTAGAATGGAATGGAAATGGCAACCCTACAAAATAAAACTGTTGAGATGGGTTTGGGTGATAGCTAAGTGAGTATGCTCAGTTTATGAAAATTTGCCTAGCAATAAAGGTATTATATGTCCATCATCCTATATGTAAGCATCAAAGTGTGGCACATATACACTACAGACTGCTACTTAGCCATTAAAAACAGAGACCAGCAGTTGGCGTAATGGCTATGTTGCTGGACTCCCATGTAGTCAAACGCGATTTGAGTCTCAAACCTGGTGGCTTAAACTCACGCCAGGCACGTGTGCATGTGCGCGTGCCCAAGATCCCAAGAGGAGAATGGAAGAGAAGGGACTGCAGCATGGCCATCCCCCCAGGGGGTGATTTCTCACTTTTGTCTCTCTGTCTCTCTCTGTCTTTCTGGTGAGTGCACACACCCTATAGCAAAAACCACTCAAAAAAAAAAAAAAAAAAAAAAAAAAGAGCCCCTGGTATTTGACAGAAAATGGATAAATATGGAAGAGTTACTGCTAAGCAAAGCAAACCAGACTATGAAAGAGAGGTACTGTATGTCCCCACTCAATATCTACCAAATATCTGTACTCTATGGCAAAAACTGAAAGATTCAAAGGTATAAAGGCATGGAGAGAAATTGAATACTAGATATAGTGTGGAAGGAGGGCAGGAAATGGGAGAGGGTGAGGGGAGGGAATCAAGGGGAAAAAGAAAGAAGCAAAAACATTCAAGGTACACAAAAATGGAAAATTATCTGTTTATGATAGTATATATGGTAATATCTTTGATTGAACCAATATACAGTGTATTTGAGATGGGAAAAAATTCATTTGTTATGCTGTAATGATATACATATTGAATGTAAAAAATAAAATATATATAAGGTAAAAGTCTGAGGACTAAAATTTTAGTAGTATTTAGAGGAAAATTTATGGACTAAAATGCTTACCTTAGGAAAGATGATTAACTTTTTTTTTTAAGAGGTTTTTGCTATAGGGCGCATGCACTCGCCAGACAGACGGAGAGAGACAGAGAGACAGAAAGCGAGAAATCACCCACCAGGGGGGATAGCCACGCCACAATCCCTTCTCCTCCGTTCTCCTCTCGGGATCTTGGGCACGCACGCACACGCGCCCGACATGAGTTTTTAAGCCACCGGGTCCGGGACACGAACTGCGGTCGACTACATGGGAGTCCAGTGACATAGCCATTACTCTAACTGCTGGTCCCAGAAAGAAGATTAACTTTTAAAATTAAGAAGTTGGTGGTGGGGGGCAGAGAGAGCAGAAGCCCATACCTCAGAATTAAGAAGAATTAAAAACTCAATTAATGAAATAGAAAAACCACCCAAAAATAGGATCCACAAGCTTGTTGGTTCTTTGGGGACGCTATGAAATTTAAAAATTTCTCACTATTTGAATAAAGAAATGAAACAAGGGAGAAGGAACAAATTTAAAAATATTAAGACTGCAAAGAAACTTAAAGATGCTACAGACGTAAGGAAATAATATTTTGTACAATTTTACACAAATGCATTTAAAATATATTAGATATAATTAATAAACTTCTGCAAATATACAACTCAATCCCAACAAAAATACTGAAATAAAAGCTTTTTGTCTGTCTTTAAAATTCAAACAGTCCTATAAGTATAAGAGAAATGGAGACATTTGGTTAATCTTCAACAGTAAAATGACCAGGAACAGATAGTATAAATCACTCTCCCGCCCCAGACACACACACAGCATACACACCAAACTGTAACTATTAAAGACTTAAATGTGAAAAGAACAGTGTCTTTTTTTTTTTTTTTTTTTTGAGAGAGAGATTTTTGTTATAGGGTATGTGCACTCACCAGAGAGACAGAGAGACAGGAAGTGAGAAATCACCCCCCCCCCAGGGGGATGGCCACGCTGCAATCCCTTCTCCTTCATTATCCTCTAGGGATCTTGGGCATGCACACACACGCACCTGGCATGAGTTTAAGCCACCGGGTCCGGGACTTAAACCATGGTCGACTACATGGGAGTCCAGCAACACAGCCATTACACCAACTTCTGGTCCCAAAAAGAACAGTACTTTTAGCAAATAGATGAAAACTTTGTAACTTTGGGGTATATAAGCGTTCTTAAATAAGATATAAAACTATACAGGTATATTTGGATGGATTTACTTATATTAAAATTAATAACTTGTATTTATCAAAAGTCACTCAAAGGAGAGTGAAAATGCAGACCACAGTCCAGAAACTGATGTGCTCAACACACAGAAGACACAAGGACCTATTAACCAGCGTATATAAAGAAATTCTCTAAATTAATAACAAAATGACAGCTGAAGAGAAAAATGTAAAAGATATGAATGGACATTTCAGAGAGGAGCAAATAATATATGAAAAGATGCTCATCATCATTGTAACCAGGAAATAAAAATTAAAACCACCCTAAAATATCATTTTCTGCCACCAGATTGCTGAAAATGAAAAATAAGGATAATGCCAAGTATCACTGAGGTGCAGTGATAAAGCCTTCATCAAATGATGGGGGTGTGAATGTAGATGGATGCTGTTCCTTTGGAATATAATTTGTTATTAACCAGTTAAATTGCCCACTCTATGATTCAGCAATTCCAATATTAGGCACATGCCTTAGATAAATGTTTACAAATACACTCTAGAAGATAAAGAAAAATGCTCAGAGAAACAGTATTAATAAAAAAAAGAAGAAGAACAAAACATGGGACAAATGTCTATCAAAAGTAAAATGAGTAAATAAATTATACTCATTTTTATATGGTATATCATCCTAGATCAATCTAAAAACATAACCATGATCAAAGAGGCAAACTCAAATGGTATAATGTTTAGTGATACATATCTATGTGCTAAAACCACAAAAAGCAGCAAGACAATTTTAACACGAAATGCAGGGAAATGGCCACTGGTGCATGCAGAGAGGCATGAAGGAGACTTCCAAAGGACTGGTGCTGGTCTCTTTCTTTATCTGGGTGGTAAGTACATGAGTTTTCATTTTACTTTCTTCTTTAAATTGTACTGATCTATATATTCATTTGTATATATAACATTTCACCATAATTAATTTTTTAATTGCCAAAGGTCACATGTGCCCACTAGGAAGAGAGAAAGAAAGAGAAAGAGGGAAAAAAGCACCCCCTTATAATAGGGCATGGTCACATTACTAACCTTTCTATTCCATTACTCCATACTGTTGTGATCTGGGGCAAGCACACACGTGTGCCCAGTGTTTTTCAAGACACGGGAGTTGGGATTCAAACTGTGGCATCAGTCATGTAGGATCTGACTCCCTTAACCACTCAGTTATGTGGCCAGTTCCACCATGATTTTTAAGATAGTAAGAGGGCCAGCCAGTGGTGCAGTGGTTAAGATGGCTGGATCCCACATGGCCAAATGTGTGGTTCAAGACCCAGTGGCTTGAAAAACACTCCAGGTATGTGTATGTGCATGCCCAAAATCCAAGAAGGAGATAGAGAAGAGACTACAGCATGACTATTTCCCATGGGAGGTGCTTTCTCACAGCACTCCCCAGCCCTGTCTCTCTCCAGCAGCAAGCACAAAATTTAAAGAAAACAAAAGATGGTAATAAGTGCTTAGTCCTGCAAAGGATAAGGTACTATGAACATAAACGGGGACCTATACTAGATTGAGTTGTAGGAGGGAGGGTAGTATGGAAATGGGGATAATCCAGGGAATGTTTCAATTCTTTAAACACTGAATTTCTGAATACACTGAAAAAAGCACCAAGCCTAATGTAAGTTAAGATCTTAAAGAAGTATTTTCTTTTGTCCCCTAATTTTCTAATTGCTTCACAATAAAGTTTTGCATTTCTGGAGCATGATTTATTCTCTATAAACATACTCTACTCATTAAGATTCCATTTGCCTAGCAGCCCTGACTTACAGCACTCATAATAAACATTTCATTTCTTCAGTGATTCAGTTTAGATTTCTCCTGCAGTAATTACAAGAAGGATTTCTTTCTCTTTCCCTCTAAGATGAGTAGCATATAGTCTTTGAATCAGTTTTCAGTTCCAAATGCATTTTGTTTTATTATTTTTTTTTTTGAACAGGCAAAATGCCCTAGATATTTCAATCTTGCTACAACAGATATGCTGCAGTATTCTTGGATATAGTTCTCTTCTCACATTTCCAGTTAACATGATTTACACATTCTACCACTTTGAAAAAGGGTAGCTGACCACTTGTGAAACGTAGGGAAGGACTTCAGCCGTGGAGTTTTCCAGGAGAAATAGCCAATATGAAGCCTCAGTGACATCAGGTCATTCTAGATACGCATCAGAGCACCAGAGAATGAAAACAAGTGCGCTGGTGGATGTCCAGGATATTACAGTTAGACAGATTCCATTTCTAAGACCCAGAAACACACCAGAATAATTGTAAAAAGAAAATTTACACAAATGTAGCAATTTACTCAGTTTCTTTTCTACAGTTCAAGCTACTTTTTAATAAGCAGCAACAACATGGATGAACCTAAATGTCTTAACTTATTTTTTATTCATTGTATATGAAACAAAAAAAGATTTGCTTAACGGTTGAGTAAAGTTTGCCACTGTTTCCATGAACTAGAATTCCATGAACTAGAATGCATACTTTTTTTCTAAGAAAAATCTCTCTGCAGTAAGTATCTCAAACAATGGAAAATTAAAATTAAAATCTGATGTAATTTTTTTGTAAAGAACAAAACCAAGAGATGATGATCACAGAACGGATCCCATCAAAGCTGATGAGTCATAGCAAATAAAGAGAAAGGAACTGGATCTAATGAAGACCTCTGAATCACAGCCATCCAAGGGCTCTTTCTGAGCAAGGTTAATCTCTTAAATTGGCTAGTCATTGGTAATTTGTTTGGCATTAATTCTCATAAAGTGACAACTTGAATAGCAATGGGCTAGTTTGATACGAAACAAAAGTGCATAATCTGAGGAATCACATTATAATTGATCAATTGATCTAATATTTAAACCTATGGCTTCCAATTCCTCTGACAATTGTAATTAAAACGTTCAAAGGGTCGATCAGATTGATGCCCTTGCCAGAAAAGTAGGTTTTCCTTCTCATTTAAATGAAAATCAATTTATTGATCAAGGCCACAGCTTACCTGAAAATGGATGTGTAGGTAAGAAGGCTACATTTTAAAGCCTTTTATTGAAAAGGAAACAGTATCAGAACATCAAAGCTGGATAATTTTTGGAAAGAAAGGAAACAACAGCTTTTAGAGGAAACACTTTTACCTACTGTGGTATTCGTTTCTAAAAGACCAGCAAGCATTATTTTTTATCCCATACTTTTTTATTTTCATGGGAAATTTAAAATGTTTTGTGACAAGTCATAGATTATTCAAATACTTCTGTTGCACAACCTAAAATTTCCAGGCTAGAAAACATTTTGAGAAGAATCTACTCCCCCATCTCAATGTCAGGGAAGTCCAGGATTCATGGCAGATAAAAGGCTCACCCAGGGACAGACTGTTCAAGAGCACCAAGGCAGGAATACCAGAAGGTCTCCCCAGCCCCATACTGCTCTCTCATGGGCATGCCACAACGACACCAGCCACTGAGAAGCAAAAAATAAATTTTGGAGACCAGCAGGCAGCATGGTGGTTAAGGCACTGGAGTCCCAGATGGCCGACCATGGTTTGAATCTCGGACCTAGTGACTTGTTTTCTCTCTTTGTCTATCTTTCCCATGAGTGTACACACCCTATAGCAAATTAAAACATAATAAAATAAATTAAAATTTAAATAATTCTTTAAATAAATAAATAAAATTTCTTAATTCAGTCTTAAATATAATATTTACCAGGAAAAAAACAAGTGTACCCTAGAGTCCTAAGTCATTTATTTTACACAATAAGATGAACTCATGTTTTCTTTCCCTCCTGATATCATCTGCACGCTATGATTATGGTCCTGTAGTGACTGCTCAACTTCTGCAAAACACAGTCACAAGTTACATATAAAGATTGAAGAGATCCAGGTATCCTAAGAGTTCTTTGTCTTAAGTTCTTTATCCAGAACAGACCTAACAATGACATCTTTCTCTGGCCCCTCCTCAAGACAACCTAGCACTCATAAAAAAGCACCATCCATCAAAGATGACATCACAGAAACTCTTCTGGAAAACCCATGGATTCCTACCCCCAAACCCTCACATTACCACATTCCTGACTTACATTTACAAACTCTGCTTGCCCCTCAATCTGGGAGACGGTAGCTTAAGAGTCTTGGACTATACCACTGTCTCAGTTTATAGCTTTTATAATAAATCCTGCCTCTGAGCAAATGCTCACTGTCTCAGAAATTGGCCTACTGCATGATGAGTAGTCAGGCCTGGTCTATGCATGTGTCCAGTAATAACTGCATCAAAAATTCCCAGTGTAAGAGATGTACTTCTTTGAATGGGGGCTTTTTCTCTGGAGATCCCCATTAAATGTAAATGTCCTGCCTGGACCATGTGGGATACTAACTATACCCACCCATTAACTTCAATAGCAGCTGAACTTACACATAAGTCACCAAGTATAGAGCAGCTCTTTGATTGATTTAAGCTGAGATAGTTACCGTAACTTCACAGACATAGATTTTTAGGGGTAGCACTTAAGAAGTTGTGATTTTCTTTGAGACTTTCTGTTCTCCAGCAGGGAAATGGGCAGTGAGAGCTGTACGTAGGACTGTCCCTGTACAGCTTCTAGGTAGAGCTCAACATTCCCTTTCTGCACTACATCCTTTATTTAAAGAATTATTAATTTAATTTTATTTATTATTGTTATTATTCTTCATTTTGCTATGGGGCATGTGTGCTCATAAGAGAGAGAGATAGAGAGAAACCGAGAAGCAAGCTGCCAGGTCCAGGACCCAAACTGTGGTCGGCCATATGGGACTCCAGCACATTAACCACTATGCCACCTGCTGGCCCCCTCTCCACTACATTCTTAACTAATAATTACATTTAGGGACTGGACGGTGGTGCAGCAGTGGAATGTTATCTTCTGTGAGCAGATCCACATGAGAAGGTTTGCATTCAGAGATATCCATGGGTAAGCCAGGGACGCATGTGCCCATAATCTGGGCTGCTTAAAGTTGAGGGGTGGACCATGGTGTCAAGACCCCTCAGAGGTGCAGTTTCTCTTTCTCTCTCCCTGTCTCTCTCACTCATGCAATAAATAAATAAACTTATTTTTTAAAAAGAATCACATTTGTCCTCATTTATTATTCACCAGAAATAGAACCATTATCTTCAGTAAATGCAAAAAATCTCACTAGCCCCAAATGCAGCAAGAACAGTGAAATTTCCATAATGAGGCAAGAGGAGGTAAAGAGTTCAGGCAGCAAGTATGAATAATTTCTGTGTGTGGTATTACTGTGCTTGACTTTTTCTTTTTTTTCTTTTTCTTTTTGGAGAGGTTTTTGCTATAGGGTACGTGCGCTCTCCAGAAAGGCAGAAAGAGACAGAAAGTAAGAAATCACCCCCCAGGGGGGATGGCCATGCTGCAATCCCTTCTCCTCCATTTTCCTCTTGGGATCTTGGGCACACATGCACATGCACCCAGCATGAGTTTCAGCCACTGGGTCCGGGACTTGAACTGCGGTCGACTACATGGGAGTCCAGCGACATAGCCATTACGCCAACTGCTGGTCCCCTGTGCTTGACTTTCTACATTTTTTAAAACTTCACAAGAACTCAGTAAAGAAGGTACAGTTTTCTTGATTTTTATGGATATGAAAACCAAAGCTCAAAGTCTATCTTCGAAAGCCCTGGTGTGTCTGATTGTAATGCCTGCACATTTTCTTGAAAGCATGCATTCTCCTATATTCAAAACAATAGCAACTTCTTTGGATTAAGACTTAAACAACTGCAAACATTACACTTGGTACAAGCCTTATTGATTTGCTGTATCTTGCTCTTATTTTCTACAAGCCTCTGCTCTCCTTTGTGCTATGATTAATGATCAGGGTCACTCATGCCCATCAGGCTCTGTGAAAGAACGCAGAGAACACACGGTCAAACCCCAGCATCCCAGGACAGCAGCCTCCTTTGCCTGATTCCTGCTCAACATTTGACCTGAGCTGACCTCTTTCTGCTGCTCACCTCCCTTCCTCTCACAAGCAGTCCTTTAAGAATTCTCTGCTCCTAGGCCCTAGCATAGTGGAGAAAGCAGGGCTCCTTCAACTCTTCTTGTCCTAGCTTCTTTGACCTAGTGGACTTCATCTTTCTCAGCTAGCCTTGCCCCACTGCCATCCATACAGCTTTGCTTGGGTAAATAGGTTCTAGGTCAATAGCTGCCTCTCTCTCTCTCTCTTTCTCTCTCGCTTTTAAGACAAAGTCTTGCTATGGCATAATCATCCTGCCACAGCCTCCTGAGTACCTGTGATTATAGGTATGTGCCACTCTTCATGGCCTTTAGATTGGGCTGGGAAGTGAACCTAGACCTCCCAAGTGGCCCCAGCCTGTGGTGGAGTAGCAGTGTTAACCAGCACACACTACCATGAGTGGGCCATAGTTGCCTCTTTAATCTATTTATTTACTTATTTCTTCCATGAGTGTGATCAAGAGCATGAGAGAGAGCCAGAGAGACAGGATCCCTAAAAGTGTCTTGGTGCTGCCATGCACTCCCACTTTAGCTGGCCCCAGACCATGGGCAGATGCATTCCCATTGTACTAAGGGATATCTCCAGATGCAAGGCCAGAACTTCCCCATGTTGGTGAGCCTGGCAGAGCAGCACATTTCGCTGCTACAATATCACCCAGCCCCTATAGCTGCCCTTCTGACACTGTCTCCTGACCCCAGCCAGGAGTTCCCATTTCATAATTACTCCAGATTCATGAGAAACCATACAAGGTGCTCATCCTGTACTCAACAAAAGCATATGTCTGGCTCAGTAGAGACACTTCTCATTGGCAAACCTATTTATAGGGTTGACACCCCATATCTCCTGCCTTACTTTTTCCCTACCTCTTAAGGTCTAAGGGATCTTCTGGTTTCAGATAATTGCTTTGAACTTGTAATCTTTTTCTTTGCTCTTTCCTGTCTTTGATTTCAACCTTTTCTTTCTGCAAATTCTTCAGCTCTGTGTTAACCAGAGTGTCACTCCAAACCGCTCACTTTAGTGAGCTGACTCCCAGTTTTAGTCCTTTCTGGGACCCAACTCTGTGCCAGTTCCCTTGAGCTGTGCCCTGGGTCTGTTAACCCTGGCTTCCTTCCATCCCAGGGCACATGGTAGCCTTCGATCATTGCCAACAGCTACTGAATCCAATCCTGGATTTCCTCAAAACTGGAGAAGAATGAATTAGCTGCCATCCTTATAGCCTTTGAACTGTGGCAGAAGACACATTTTCTTGCCTATTCCCCAGTATCACATGGCATTCCTTATCACCAGTGGGTCTCTAAAATTCTCATTTCTCTCTAGCAAATGGTAGCTTTCTCTTTTTGTGACAAAGGCAAAGAATACAAAAGAAGGAGAAAATGAAGAATGAACCCTTATCAGCATAAAATCACACAAAGGCCTTCTTCCAATTAGGAGATGAGCTTGACAGTCAGTTCTCCACCTTTGTCCAGATAAACTCCCAAGAGTGGTGCTTCTCAACATTTTATAGATGTTTAAAGTACCTGTTAGCTATTGTGATTCAGTAGAAGAGGGGTGGAGTGCTGAGATGTGGCATTTCTAATATACTCACAAGTGATACCCCAAACACATAAAGATACACACTTCATGGGCCAGTAGGTGGCATGGTGGTAAAGGTATTGGACTCCCACATGACCAACCACGGTTCAAGTCCCGGACCTGGTGGCTTGCTTTCTCACTTTCTATCTCTCTCTCTCTCACTCTGTCTCTCTCTGGTCAAATTAAAATGAATAAATAGGGACCAGCAGTTGGTGCAATGGCTATGTCACTGGACTCCCATGGAGTCGATCGCGGTTCGAGTCCTGGACATAGTGGCTTAAACTCACACTGGGAACGTGTGCAGGCATGCCCAAGATACCGAGAAGAGAATGGAGAAGAAGGGATTGTGACGTGGCCATTCCCCCTGGGGGGTGATTTCTTGCTTTCTGTCTCTCTCTGTCTTTCTGGCGAGTGTACACACCCTATAGCAAGCAAGCAGGTAAGCAAGCAAATAAATAAATAAATAAAATTAAATAACATAATTAAATTTTTTTTTTAAATCCACACTTTGAGCAGCAAAACTCTAGTCCTATGTGTACCTGGAGAAGAGTGATACCTGGCATCCTTAAGAAGTACACAAAAGATTAGATATCCCTGGTATAGCATTAGATATCCCAAAGTATAGCATTGATTTCTTTATTCATAGCTGTGGATGGAAGCCTGAATTAACAGAATCGAAAGTTATTTCTTTCAATGAAGAGAAAAGACAGAGAGCACATAAATTAGAAAGAGGTGGGACAAGCAGATGACATAATGGTTACATCAGTGGACTTCCATGTAGTCGATTATGGTTTGAGTCCCAGACCCAGTGGCTTAAAACTCATGCTGGGCACGTGGGCATGCATGCTCAAAATCCTAAGAGGAGAATAGAGGAGAAGGAATTGTGGCATGGTCATCCCCCATGGGGGGAGGGATTTCTCACTTTCTGTCTCTTTCTGGCAAGCATACACACCCTGTGGTGTACACACCCTCTCTCTAAAAAAAAAAAAAAAAAAAAAAAAAAAAAAAAAGAGGGGAGAAAAGAAAAGAACAGAGAAAAAAAGAAAGAAAGAAGCACTGAAGTGGAGGTTACTGTACAACCAGGTAAAAATAGTTACCAAATTCTGTTGCACAAAGAACAGAGGAGCCAATGGCAGAGAGAAGCCAAGTCAAGCCTTCTACCTATACCGGAATATTACACTGGAGCGACTTGAGAGAGGACTTTACAAAGCCAGACAAGTCAGAATCTTGTCTATTATGTCTGTGGCCTGGCAGCTTTCACTGGTTGAAAAGTCTTCCTTTTTATCAACCTAAACCTTTAAGTTTTCATATAAATTAATTTATTCTTATATATTCACGAGGCTAAGGCAGCCTGATTATTATCTCTTCCAAGTATGGTAGATAACTGAAAATGATTTCTAAATTTCTTCAGAATTAATAACTAGCATTTATAGGCACTCATTATGTGCTTTACATGCATCAATCTCATTTGATTCTCTTAATGATGCAAAGGAAGGTACCCAGTGAGACCCACTTGACAGATGAGAAAAGAAAAGATGGAGAAATAAACAAAATGTCTGAGGTCCTAGGAATGAGCAATAAAGCCAGGATTTGAGCTCAAGCACCTGACACTTAGCTCCTGAATTTTCAAGCACTACGATACCCCAGCTCTTTGGTATTCTTGCATTTGTTTCCAGAGTAGACAATTCCAGTTTTTTGTTTTTTTTTTTTTTTTGAGAGGTTTTTTTTTTTTTTTTTTTTTCTATAGGGCGTGTGAGCTCGCCAGACAGAGAGAGATAGAGAGACAGAAAGCGAGAAATCACCCCCCAGGGGGGATGGCCACACCACAATCCCTTCTTCTCCATTCTCCTCTCCTCGGGATCTTGGGCACGCACACACAAACGCCTGGTGTGAGTTTTAAGCCACCGGGTCCAGGACGCGAACCTCGGTCAACTACGTGTGAGTCCAGCAACATAGCCATTACGCTAACAGCTGGTCCCACCAAATTATTTTTTTTTAAAATTCCAAAACCTTCCCTGGAGGACTTTTCTACAATTCTAATGAAAGTCCCAGGTGGACCTGAGAACAGGAACTATTTATGACTTGTGAATCTAGAGAGAGTACAAGGGAGGGATATTTACTTCACTTACATATCTTTCTCTCGTTCATATTCTATCCCAGATTGTGGTTTCGATTTTCCCCCCAATAGTTCTCACTCTTGCTCAGTGTATTATCTGAGCTCTCAGAGAGCTCAATATCCTTTATTAAAAGTCATTCTTGAATCAGGATGCTGTAGGCTCCAAGCTTAAAAAAAAATTAAGATGAAACTAGCTTGCATGATCAAGTATTAACTCACATACCTAAAGAAATCCTGAGACATGGTGCAGCTGCTGCGGTGTAGTGGTAACACCAGTGCCCTGCAAGTGCTACAAATCATATGGCAACTGTGGTTCAGATCCTGCAAAAAAGCACTCTGGGCATTCATGTGCTGGATCCTGAGAAGCTACAGGACTAAGGGAAGTTGATTGAGGTGTCATGAGACCCTCTTAAGGGTACTCACTCTCACTTGAGCTTGCTCGCTCCCTCTCATACAAAGCTATCATTAAAAGAAAAAAAATCCTGGGCCAGCTGGTGGCACAGAGGTTAAGGCTGCTGGAACCCACATGGCTGACTGCATGATTTGAGTCTCAAACCCAGTGGCTTGAAAAACATGCCAGGTGGGACCAGCAGATGACACAATGGTTATGTTGCTGGACTCCCAGTGTAGTAGATAGCGGTTTGAGTTCTGGACCCGTGGCTTAAAGTTCAAAGCAGGCATGTGTAGACCCAAGATTCTGAAAGGAGAATGGAGAAGAAGGGATTGTCACATGGCCATCCCATGAGGGGGCAAAAATCTTTCTCTCAAAAAGAAAAACATGCTGGGACCAAGTATATGCATACCCAAAATCCCAAGAGGAGGTGGAGGAGAAGGAATTGTTGCACGGCCATGACCCCTGCTGGGTGATTTCTCACTTTCCTGTCTCTCTTTATCTCTCTCTCTTCAGAAAGTGCACACAACTTACGTCAAAAAAAAAAAAAAAAAAAAGAAAGAAATCCCATTTCTTTTCAGCATTCCATGGTGCCACTGAAACTATTAGCAACATCTGGCACCAGCACTGCTCAGAATGGCAGGATATTTGTTGATGGCTAAGGACTCTTAGGACTACAAGCTTCCTTACTCTAGGTTGAGAATAGGGACATCTCTTCCCCTAACCATCAAGCAAGTTGTGAGCTCCATTCCAATTGAACCAATTCACCATGTCTCATCCACTGTAAGATGCAGATTTTTCATATTGTAATACCTCTAAAGTAAAATATATTTTACAGTTGATGTATAGTTAAATTGTTAGGGTATTCCCTCATTCTTTCTTAGTGGTACCTAAAACAGTATTCCCTTTTCAGTATCTAACCCTAGGACAATAGGTTGAAAGAAGTCAGGAAATACCCCTACAGCAGGAGGAGGGGGATGAGTGGCCCAATCCTGATACCGTATGCATGATGAAAGGGATGTTGGAAAAGACAATAGAAAAATTTGTTTAAGTTCCTGGGCATATCCTAATAGGGGAAAAAACTAATAGTGCAAAGTCATCCTTTTATTTAATCATTAAAATGAGAACATCTATTGAATGCCAAATATGAGTTGGTGCTCTTCAAGGTACTAGGATATAAATAACTAATGAGATACAGACCCTGCTATTGAACCACTCTCTACTAATATTTACATTGTTAATTCATATAAATATATATTCCCACATAGGTAATCAAATTATATCACAATCATCTCTAAGTCATGTTCTAAGAAACCAAATAATAGTCAAATACAGAAAATGTCAGGGCCACAGATAGTATGATATGTAGAATGCTAAACCCAAAAGGCTTTGTTTCAAGTGGGAAAAAAAATGTTGTCTGGACTCTACCAAAATCTGGTACATATGAAGCAGCACCTCAGACCCTGATTTTAGAGTAAGGATGCAGGCCAGCCCTTGGCTAAGACGTATTCAGTGACTCTCAGATTCCAGAAAGACAGGAAATAAAGAAACCCTGTAGATTAGCTCATGACCTGCAGAAATCTAGGATGTCTAGCAGGTGGGTGGCAGGGAGGGAGGGGAAGAGACCTAAACAATTCAGCCATCTAAACTATGTGAGATAACAAATCTGAAAGGGGGAAAGAACAATTGCCAATTTTAACTAACCGCCAGATGAATACTATATCTATTTGTGGGAGAGGCTTAAACTGGGGGACAAATGGAACTGGATTGAACCAAAGGGTGATTATCCAACTTCTATGAGATTCTTGGCTGGGAATAAATCTCTCCGCCTCAGCTGTGTGTAGTATGAAATAAATGACAGGCATTTGCGATCAAAGCCCCAGTGAGGTCAAACCACATTAGCAAAACTAGCAAGTGCTTTAAGTGATCACCAAAACCTTCCGGGAAAAATCATTTCACACAGCCGAAAGGGCAGAGACTTGTAGTCAGCAGAATTTTACCCCTGACTTGGCTTAAATGCGTACTCTCTCTGTTCCTCTGGTGATTCTTGCGCAGCTCATATCTGTGAAAAGTGGTGACATCCTGCGGCTCTTTTGCCTTAGGGCATTAGCGAATTGTTGTGATGTGGGCACAGTTGGTCAGCGCAGGAACAAGCCCTTTCCCCTCTTTTCTAGGTAGAGTCAGTGGGGATTGGGCATTTACCCCAGCCACGAGGTGTGAGTGGTACACAAGGGAAAGGCAAAGGAGTGATTAAAAGCTTGCATACACTATGGTGAATGTCCATTTGAAAATGCAGGTCTAATAGCTATGCCCATCTATTACAAAATACAAAGAGAATATCAGATCTACAAGAAGATCAGATCACCACATGGGTCCAGGAAGAGAAATAAAAGATAGCACAAAAAGCTTTCCTCTTTAGCCTCTCTTGATGATCATTGCTTATTATGGGATAAAAGTTGTTATGGTGACAGGAAGGATAAAAGTTGCTGAGTGACAGAATACAGAAGTGCCTTCATAATACACACCTTTGGAAAAGTGCATCCCTCTGACCTGGGCAGGAAACACAAATTGCCGTCTCCCTTGGTACCATCAGGCATCATGAAATTAGTAGTTCCCCCCAAATAGAACAAACTGTATCTGTCTCTAGTTTGGCTACAGTATCCTAGAAACCTCAAAATATCACAGCTATTGGAACTGGGTAGGAATATACTAGTAACAGCTTGTTACTTTAAGACTACTTGTATTTGGTGTATTTCAATGAGGTTTAGTGAGAGTAGAGAGAGGAGAGAAGAGGGAACTGGGGTAGGAAGGGAGGTTAAAGCAAACCGTTCATGATCTATGGCTAATTACTTTGAAAGTTATAAAAAAGAATGAATCAACACGTTTGCTACACATTTTTAAATAACAAAGGCAGTGATGTTTTATAATATTAGGTCGGCAGGAAAGTCATGATGTATTCTGTTTTTCTATGCAAAAATGTATCATGATATCCCCAACGACTCAATATCATGTAGATTCCAGGCTTCCTGAATTTTTCTAACCCCAAACTTACCCAGCTTTTCATAGCTACACTATTTTACACTTAAATTTATTAGTGGGTTTACAGAAAGATGGCCTGGGGCTCCTGTTTGATCCTGATGATTGCTGCAATTTATCAAGGCAACTTTAAAGGCTTGGACACAAACTATGGTGCTGGACTGTATTTACATTTAAAGTCTTTCAACAGTTTAAACTCCAGGAAAGCAGTAAGGATTTTTTTTTTGTTCTGTTGTCTTTTTTCCCCCTTGCCATGAAAAACTTAAATAAATAAATAAATAAAACACAGATAAAGGATTAAAACTCATAGTCATGCTACTTGCTGAGGGATGAAGGTGGGGTCTAAAATTAGCATAATTAGAAGAAAATCCTCCAGTGTAATCCAAATAAGTGTGGTCATCCAGAAATGTTTAATCTATCCTACTTGACAAGCTGTTTTTACATAAGTTAGTCTCAAAAATAAATGAAAGAAATTTAAGGGGTGAAGCATTCAGGAGTTTGGATTGAATCAAGAGTCTGTGTGAATCAAAATAATTGCCACTTGGCATTATTAGAAAGGTTAAATGAGAGGAAGAAAGTGATATGCAACTTTGTTGGGTTTATTTATTTATTTTGTTTTCAAAAATACTAAATTGGGAACCAGCAGTTAGCGTAATGGCTATGTCGCTGGACTCCCACATAGTCGACCGCGGTTCACGTCTCGGACCCGGTGGCTTACAACTCACGCCGGGCGCGTGTGCGTGAGTGCCCAAGATCCCGAGAGGAGAATGGAGGAGAAGGGATTGCGGCGTGACCATCCCCCCTGGGGGGTGATTTCTCGCTTTCTGTCTCTATGTCTCTCTCTGTCTGTCTGGCGAGCGCACGCGCCCTATAGCGAAAAAACCTCTCAAAAAAAAAAAATACTAAATTGAGGAGAAAAATAAAAGCCTTGGTGAAAAGAAGATTTTGGGATCACTGATTTTTATATAACGATACTACCTTTCAACTCATTGCCATGGTAAGTTGATAATTTAAACTAAAATAATAACAGTATTATTAATCCAATTGGGCTATAACAAAATACCTTAGACTGGGTAATTAATAAACAATAAAAATTTATTGCTCATACTTCTGGAGTCTGGAAAGTCTAAGATCACAGCATTAGCAAATTTGATGTCTAAGGAGGGCTTGTTTTCTGCTTCAAAGATAGCACCTTCTTGCTTTGAGGGCAGAGTCCTCATGACCTAATCACCTACCAAAGGCTCCACCCCTTAATATCACCACAACAGAGATTAAGTTTAAATATATGAATTTTAGGGGACATGAATATTTAGACCATAGTGTATTATGAGATACAAATGTGTTGACATGGCACAGAAAACTTTCGATTATTTCTATTCTTTGTTCAGAGGCTCTTTCCATCAACTTTGTATACATTTCCTCTAGATGTTAAGCCTCTTTTAGGTGGAGTTTATGTTTTAGATGTCTTTTATCAAGCATAGTGCTTAACAAATATTCCTTGATTAAGTCACTAAGTATTAAAATATGGAGTTCAGGAAGAGTTACTTACTGTAAGAAATACAGAAAACTATTATTTCCCCCTTGTCAGAGAGGAAAAATGGTGCATAAAGTGGTTGCTTCTAAATAACAATCAAATCAAGACACTATTCAAATTCCATACTAGGGTGGAAATAGCTAATACTATTTTTTGGGGGCATTCATGTACTGTTTGTTTTTATTTAAGAGGCTGAGAGTGTGGAAATCAACAGACAAAAACTATGTCCTACTGACAAAAGAATGCTGATTTCTATTCTCAAAACAACAATGATTAAACAGGAAGATGATTTTGCTGGGCTCTTATTGTGCCAGAAATTCCAGGAACTCTTGAGGTACTGAAACAGTTACAGAGTCAAACAAAAAACAGTGTGGTACTCAATAAATGACAGAATTTTTTTTCAATAAAAAAAATTGTATTTACTTAGAAGCATTCAGAATGTCAACAAAACAGCTGCAACTTTTTTTTTCAATTACAGAGAGGTATTCAGTTAACAGAACAACAATTATTTTGTATAAGCTGCATCAGAGGCAACTGAAGATGAAAAAACTACCATCCCCATATATAACTAATTTGTGCTGTGCACCAACAAGAACCTGCTTTAAATTTCCATGCCAATTTACAACCCCCATACTGTACCAGGCAAAGTTAGTGGCTATTGAAAATACCAACAGGACAGGGCTATCTAAAGACACATTTGGTAGTGTGTTAACTATACAAAATAAAGACACTGTACAGTTTAAAAACAAATCTCACACAGCCTTACATTTCAATTTTTTTCTTTAAAAGGAATGAGTTGTATACAGGGGGGTTAAATGCTTTCTAGACAAGGAAAAATCTGCGCTAGAACCAACTTATTCATCATCATCATCTCCTTCATCTTCATCCTCTTCATCTTCCTCTTCTTCCTCATCTTCTTCATCTTCCTCGTCTTCCTCCTCCTCCTTCTTTTTCTTGCTCTTTTCAGCCTTGACAACTCCCTTTTTTGCTGCATCAGGCTTTCCTTTAGCTTGGTATGCAGCAATATCCTTTCCGTATTTTTCCTTCACCTAGCAGCCTTCTTTTCATAAGGTTGTGTATCACCTGCAGCAGTGTTATTCCACATCTCTCCCAGTTTCTCTGCAACATCACCAATGGATAGGCCAGGATGTTCTCCTTCGATTTTTGGGCGATATTCAGAACAGAACAAGAAAAAGGCCGAAGGAGCCCTCTTGGGTGCATTGGGATCCTTGAACTTGTTTCCCCTTTAGGAGGGATATAGGTTTTCATTTCTCTTTCATAATGGGCCTTGTCCACCTTTGCCGTATCTTCAAACTTCCTTTCTCTTTAGCAGACATGGTCTTCCACCTCTCTGAGCACTTCTTAGAAAACTCTGAGAAGTTGACTGAAGCATCTGGGTGCTTCTTCTAGTGCTCCTCCCGGCAAGTCTGCACAAAGAATGCATATGATGACATTTTGCCTCTCGGCTTCTTAGGATCTCCTTTGCCCATGTTTAGTTATCTTTCCTCCGCGAGGCCCAGAGTCACCCAGTGCCTGTCCAGCTCTCAATAAATGACAGCATCTTTGATAGCATGTGAATCGATCAAAATAAATAGAGAGGCTAGGTGATAGTGCAGCAATTATACAACATAGCCCACTTGAGAAAGGTCCTAGGTTTGTATGCTAGACCACCCCTAAGCACACAAGCACGACTTTGCTAGTGACCTGGGCTGGCTGGGACTGGAGGTGAGTCACGGTGTGGAAACCATGTTGGGGATGCTTTATATCTCTGTTTCTGTCTGTCTGTCTCTCGTGGAATAAATAAATGAATAAGCTTAAAACAAGAAAGAAGCAAGAATATCTTTTTGAGCTCTGAGACAAGTTGTAGTAAACTTACGTGTCATATTCCTGATTAAAATGTATTAATGAAAGCATTCTGGAGTATAAACTAAGATACATGAAGAAATCCTTGCCACAGGAGTAAAACTAGGAAATGAAGGCACTTTTATCCAACATTTAGCCTAAATTCACCCAACCATTTAACAATTAATTATCGAACAATTACTTGACCAAAACACCCTTCTAGTTAAAATAATAATATGTAGTTCTGTCCTCTTGGAAATCTAATTTGGAGAACAGAACACGCAGTAGGCAGAATAATGGTCCCCCAAAGATGCATTACAAGGCAAACAATTAAGGCTGCAGATGAGTTAAATTTGCTAATCAACTGACCTTATAATAGGGAGATTAGCCTGGGTTATCCAGGTAGGTCCAATATAATCCCAATAATCCACAACAGTAGGAGAGATGGAGGCAGAAAAGAACCAAAGAAGTAGTAGTGTGAAAAGGACTCAGCCTGCTATTTCTGCCTTTAAAGATGGAGGAAGGAAGGTGAGTTGCCCATTAGAAGCTGGAAAGAACAAGAAAATGGATCTTCTCCTAGAGCCTCTACAAAGGAATGAAGCCCCCTGCTGATGCTGTGCTTTGAGCCCAGTGAGAACCATTTCACATGGGAAATGGATATGGCATCACCTTAATCTTATCTGAGAGCACTACTAAAAGGGGAAAGGGGGTCTTAGCAAAGAGATGTTGGAGGCAGGTCCAGATTCCTTGGGGCTAAGAAAGGATTAAATAGCCAACAAGAATAGAGAGATATACTCATGATGTAAAGAAGCAATTTTATATCCCTGCAAGCTGAGAACACCAAGGCTAGACCACTCTGACAGTACCAGTCAAGTAAGAATTTTCTTGCTTCTTTTTCTCTTCTTCTTTTTTTTATTTTCCACTCTAGAGGAAACATAAGCCATGGTTAGCAATGTGGGAGGGCAGAAGCATCAGAACAGGGAAGAAAGGAAAAGTCAGTATCATTCTCTATTTTCTGGCTACAGATTTCCTGCCTGTAGTAGGCCCAAGTTTAGGGTTCTATAATATGGCATCAAACATTTAAATTACTGAATTGAGATTGTATCATGCAACCAGAAATGACTATAGAAATTTGTACTATCAAAGAGTAGCTAGAAGACTCCAAGGACAAGAGGAAAAAAATAACTCTACGGAACAGACTTAAAGGGATAAAGGAAGCAACACTAAAATTGCTTTATGATTCCATCCCCTAAATCCTTCTTATTCCATATACTGCTTATAAGTAGGTAATCAAAGAAAAATAAGTTGAAAAGTTAAATAAGGCTTTGATTACCAGGCAAAGGAGTTTGGACTCATCCCTTAGGGCAATAGGAAATCACTTCAGTTTAACTCAAATATGTGTTGAGCATTGCCCTAGATATTGAGGACATACAAATGAACAAAAGAAGGTTGCTTCCATGGAGGCAGCAGATTTACAGAAGCAATTGAATTCAATCCACTGTGATGAATACTATGATCAATATGTGCAAGTGCTGAATAGATGGTGTATGCAAGACAGAGTTTTAGAAAGAGTAAATTGCACCATATAATAGAGAATAAAGACAAATCGAGGAGACATGGCACACACATCTGCATACTATTAGAGATTTAAATCTCCAAATACCTATGTGAAAGTTAAATTCCTAATCCTACTTCAAGCCAAAAAAAATCTAGAAAACTGTGCCAGGAAACTGTGATAACTGACAACTGTTTAAAAATATCAGCCCCCGATATGAGTCAGTGCATCTGAGTCTCAGGCTGTTTCTCAGGTCCTCCTTGGCAACAAAGCATGGTCTTCCCAATGACAAACCGAGTGTGATGATGCCTGGAAGAGCTGCAGCTGGCAACTGACCAACTCCAGGTGAGAAAAAAGTTGGCTTATTTTTCAGCCTTTAAAATCCAAATGGGTCTTGGCAAAACACACACACACACACACACACACACACACACACACAGCTGGAAAGGAAAGCTGGAGAGAGAAGCAGTGAGGGAAAGCACAGGAAGTCCTAAATGTTCCACAACAAAGCAGCTCACTGTGGGCATTTTACTCCCTCAGGCTATAGTACCCAGGGGTTGGGCCCATGCTGGGCTACACACCCCAGCCACTGGAAAGACGAATACAACTGCTGCTGCCTCTCATGCTGGTCCTTACCAACACTGACGGATTATGGTCTCTTGAATTCATCTAGTGACGCCCATCATCTCAGACACTTGGACTTACGACAGAGCTGTCTTTGGCATCATTGATTACAATTTGCTGAGGTGATTTTTTTTTTCCCCTATGAGATGGAGCATATGCCAATTAAGAGCTTTCATGCCCTTTACAGAAAGTCGTTGTGTTGGAAGCAAGGTTTGTCTACTTCACTCAGGGAAATGGTTTTAAGAAACACAACCTGCAGCAATAGTTTGGGCTTTTCTTTTGAAGTTTCTTTTTAGGACACAAATTGCACAGTGATTTTTGGGTTTTGTGAGTTTTTTTATTATAATTTTTTAAATTCCCACTTAATGGGGTCCAATTATAACTACCAAATATATCTTATGTTTGCATGTTGGTTATTGGTACAAAATAAAGTGTAATCCTCTATGTAACCCATATACTATCACAAAATGTGTCTTTCTAAAGTGATGGCAGACATTGGAATTCATTCCAAATTGGTGGAAAAAACTATGCTAAATTATGTAATGTGTCTGAATGATTTAAATAGAAAAATGTAATGGGCCTTATTACCCTCCAACAAGCTGCGCAATGACTGCAAGTCACCTTTGACCCATAAAAATCCGTCCTCCTACCCTACCATCCACTACAATTGGTCACTAGGTCCCCTCATCTCAAGTATCCCTCTAGCTCCACCCTCTCTCCATCAACTCCCTTCAGGCCCACATCTGCAGTTTATCCACAGATGCAAAATGTTAATCCTATTAAAGGCATACTCATGTGTCCCAAGGCTCCAACACTCAAATGTCAGGTTAAAAAAATCTAGATTAGGCCTGGGATTCTGCATTTCTAAAAATCTATCTAGGTGATTCTGGCCAACGAGGTTTTGGAATCAATGTATTAAGTGCTTAATATATTTTGACTGAACAAAAGACCAACTGAGGGTTATTTTAAACAACAGAAGCTACTTCCTTAGAGTTAAGGAACCTTAAATTATAAGCCAGTGATGGGTAAGAAAGGTGTCTGAAACCTAGGAGAAATCAGTTCTACACCTTCAAGATAATAATTATTAGTCAAAAGAAGTATTAATAGTAAAACAAGTTTTTAAGAAAATTTAAAGTAAGTGGGACCAGCAGATAGCGTAATGGCTACATCACTGGACTCCCATGTAGTTGACCACAGTTCAAGTCCCAGACCTGGTGGCTTAAAACACACTGGGCACATGTGCGTGCATGCCCAAGATCCCAAGAGGAGAATGGAGGAGAAGGGATTGTGACGTGGCCATTCCCCTCCCCCCCGGGAGGGGGGCGATTTCTCACTTTCTGTGTCTCTCTCTCTCCGCCTTCCTGGTGAGCACACATGCCCTATGGCAAAAACCTCTCCAAAAAGAAAATTTAGAGTAAGTCAAAAAGATTACTGAGCTTCTCCATATGAAAAAATAAGCATTGTGGAGAGCACAACCTTATGGGTATCTGATCTGGATCTCCATTTTTCTCTGAGCTATTTTACAATTCTATGAAGTTGAAATAACTAATAGCAGTGTAAAATAATTCTTAAATAGGGCCAACTCTGTGGCCTGGTGGTTAAAGCAGCCAGATCCCACGTGGCCAACCAGTAGTTTGAGTTCCAAATGCGGCAACCTGAGAAACACTTTGGGGGTGGGTGGGTGTGTGTGTGCGCCTGCATGTGTGCGCATGTGCCCAAAGTCCCAAAAGGACGACAAGATGTCAGAAAAGGTATTGCAGAATGGCCATTCCCCATGGGGTTACTTTCTCTTCTCCCTCTCTGTTTCTTTCTGGAAAGTGCATGCACCCTTTAGCAAAATAATATTAATAATAATTCTTGCTTATAAACATACAAATGAAGTCTGTCTGGTGGCAATTCAATTGATCCTCTCAACCATAACCCAGAAAAAGCCACTTTCATATCCAATGGTAAACTTCATTTCAATATTTCTTTATTCTATATATATCAGTGATTCATTATTTTGAACTGGCTGTAACATCTTGCTGGGTCCTTCATTTGATGAAGGGGTTACAAAAGATAGTTGATGTATCCCTTTTGTATTTGTATGAGATTCATTATTTTACCTTCTGTTAAAAGTTGCCTTTTAGCAAGTTCTACTCAGGAAGTTGCTAATATGCAAGAGATCTTGAGGGGGATGACATCAACCAGTGAGCTCCTCTAGCTCTTTCTTGTCCTATTTCCCATGGCTTACCAAACCCCACAGCTTTTTCATCAGAGAGAAAAATGTGCTATGCAGATAACCAAATATTCTAATCACTTGGAAAATCAGACTTCTCATTGTAAACAAATAAATTGTTACTGTGATCATAACTCAGTCTCTTGTGAGTATAGTTAGGCTAGGAACACTAAGGCTGATTGACTGAGCACCACGCAGTCCTGACTTCTGAAACTACAAACCTGCAGGCCAGATCTTGGAACATATGTTAGTAGCCAGTCTGCCTCCCTAAGCAACAATTCTCAGTTCCCCTTAGCTTTAACACAGAAAATGAAAATTCTAATGCTCCTGAAACACTCTAAGTTTTTTTTTTTTTCCAAAAGGCCAAAGATGAAAAGGAGAAAGAAAAACAAATGCTATTTAAAATTAGCATGAAGGAATATTTATAATTGCATTCTTTGATAAGAAAGCATGTCAACACAAGAGGAATTGTCCACAAGCAATCAAGTGTTAGGTAACGGTAGAGGCTAATTTTAAAACTGTGTGCATACATTGATCACGGTATTGTAGCACCCTGAATCCCACTAAGGGGTAACCCAACTCTACGCTGATAGTAAATTAGCTTCTCTTGCTACTATGTGCAATGTCTTTTAGACCTAGCTTTACATTATTTTTGAGTAACTATGTTGTCCAAAGAATTCCTCCCCTCTGGGGCCAGCATATGTTATAATGGTTAAATTGCTGGACTCCCATGTAGTTGGCCGTGGTTCAAGTCCTGGATCCAGCAACTTAAAACTCATAGCATATGTGCATGTACGCCCCAAATCCCAAGAGAATGGAGGAGAAGGGACTGTGGAGTGAGCATCCCCCCTGGGGGGGGGGTGATTTCTCACTTTCTGTATCTCTTTCTCTTTGGTGAGCACATACACCCTATAGCAAAAATCTCTCTCAAAAGAAAAAATAAAAATAAAAAATAAAAAAAACTCCTCCCCTCACTAAACCTCACACATTTTCAGTTGAATATATTACAATACCACCTTTTGGAAAGCAATTATAGAGTACAGTCCGGGTGGCTTCCAGTCTCAGTGGGGAAAGAGGAGTCTGAATAAGGATGGAAAGAACACAGTACCTAGTTCTATCCATGTGGAGACTTGGGGAAGGCTCTATCTTTGCGGCTGTACCAATGATTAAGCATATGACAGGAAGTAAGAATTCTAGAGTTGATCTTGCAAAGAATGTTCTGACTATATTCCCATGTCTGAACTGCTTGTACAACTTGGCAAGGATGACACTAAAATGCAAAACCACTGATGGCCACAGCTGGAAAAGTTGGAAAGATCATCCCTATTTACTCATCCTTCAGAAATCTGGGCTGAAAACGGGACTCTTTGGGCTAGCAGATGGTGTGGAGGTTAAGGCAGCTGGATCCCACATGGCTGGCTATGTGGTTCAGGTCCCAGACCTGACAGCTTGAAAATCAAGCCAGGTGCATGTGTGTGCATGCCCAAAATCCCAAAAGGAGATTGGAAGAGAAGGGATTATGCTGTGGCATCCCCATCTGGGGACTGATTTCTCACTTTCCCTCTCTCTCTCTGGCAAGCACACGTGCCCTATAGCAAAAACTAGAAAATGAAAAAAAAAAAAAAAAAAAAAAAAAAAAAAAAAAAAAAGAAGACTCCTGTCTTTGCCATGGATTTTAGAAGTTTCCTATAGTATAGTGAAGAGACTGAGCCTAGCCTTTTGGAAATTCTATTTTGCCATCTGTGAAATGACATCTACTTACTAGGTTGTGAGGTTTAAGTGAAATAAAGTCTATAAACTGTCTAAGACAGTGCATAGCCAAGTCTTAACAGCTTCCTATCACTAAGGTTGGAATGTTTATGTTCCCAGAAAATCCACACGTTGAAATTCTAACTCTCCAGGTAATGGCATTATGAGGTGGGGACTTCTGGGAGGTGATTAGGTCATGAAGGTGAGCCCTTGTGAATGGGATCAGCCCTCACTACTAGGCATGTATAAAACAGGCCCCAGGGAGCTGCTCTCTTGCCCTTCCATCATGTGAGGATATGGTGAGAAGGCGCCATCTATGAACCACGACAGGCAGGTCCTCACCAGACACTGAATCTGCAAGCACCTTGATCCACAACTGTGAAAAGCGTTTGTAGTTTATAAGCCACCCAGCTGATGGTATTTTATTATAGCAGCCTGAACAGGCTAAGAGACCTATTCTTGTTTTTGTTTTGTTTGTTTGTTTTGTTTTTTAGGAGGGAGAAAAGGAGTTTATTTAGCTGTGTTCAAACACAGGGAATGGCCGAGAGCCCATTATGCTTCTTGTCTATCCATTGTTCTGGTTTTTAAAATTTTTAATTTTTTTTTACATTTTAAAATTATTTTTATTTTTGGATGGATTTAGACTCACTTCTGATGATTAGACTTTCCTACTCTGCTAAGAAAAAAAAAGGACACCAACAAGGTCAGGAACAAATCTCCAGTGAGGAATTTGCAGTTCCTAATAGTTTATGATACTATGATGAAGGATACAATAATAGAGATTAGTACAAAATTAGAGAGCACTATGGCAAGAGTCCAGGATGATCTTAGCAAGGACTTATAGAAGTTGTAGTCAGCTTATGGTCTCAGGGGACCACAGCACTGAAAATGCTATAGGACGCACGTGCCCTATAGCAAAAAAAAAAAAAAAAAAAAAAAATCTCCAAAAAGAAAAAAAGATATGAACTGTTTAGTTAATCATTTATGGCTACAAATGGCAATTTGGAGGGCCTGTGTCTGCTATTGTCATAGGTAGACAAGAGGATTATTCACTAGTCTTCCCAAAAACATATGGTTAAGAAGGGTGGTTCTTCATAGTGAGCACTTTCCCTGAACATAAAAAGATGGAGGAACTTCTTAACTTTTGTTGTTTTACAGTCAGTCAATATCATTGTTAGTATACATCATTGCAACATTTAAAAATTACAAACCTCTAGGACAGGCAGATGGCACAGTAGTAATACTCTGCTCTCTGATGCTGGACTCATATGGAAAGACCTAAGTTCACATCCTGAATCCTCCTTGCACATGCTGGGTGCACATTTGTGCCCATGATCTGGGCTGGCTGAGCTAGGGGGTGGATTGAGGCATGACTACCCTTTCAGGAGTATCTCTTTTTTTCTCTCATAGAAAAACTAAATTAATTAAAAAGATACAAACCTCTTAGTGTTTATCTAGTAAAGCAGTTCTCTGTAATTACACAGCACATTTGTTGACTTCACTTTGGTTAACCTGTGGGTTTTGTAATTAAAGAGAATTCACTTCATTAGACAAATATAAACTCTTTTATGAGAGGAAGTAGTAGCCAAACTGAGCAAATAGGTGACATGAATTTTTAGAAAGTTTTCTGAGGATGGAATTGAAATATTTAAAGCTGGATGCAAGAGTTGCAACTGAAAAAGATACTATATATTTTTTTTCCATGTCAGTAAATCTGGTATGTACAATATGTCACTAGTGAACAAAGAAGTGCTTGGAAGTTAGGAATTACACAGTAATGAGAAAACAGTGTGGCTAAGAGGGTTTTCACAGGTTGTCCCATTAACACTTCCTAAAAATAATCATCATGGCTGAAGTGCTTTCTTCATGTGGAAAGCTTAATTAAAATGAAGCAACTAAGAGTGAAGGAATCTTTAAATAGAGGTTAGGGAGGAAAAAAAGATTAATTTTTTTTTCTATACAGATGGCTCTTCAGCTTACAATGGGGTTACGTCCTGATAAATCCATCATGAATGAAAATATCAAAGGTCAAAAATGAATTTAAAAAACTGCCAGAGGGCATGTGTACTTGCCAGAAAAAGAGAGAGAAAGGGATAGTGAGAGAGCATTCCCTAGTGGGGTATGCCCACACCACACTCCTTTCTCTGTTTCTCTATCCTGTTGGGATTTGGGGCATGCCCGTACACGTACCTGACATATTTTATAAGCCACCCAGTCTGGGACTTGAATTATGGTCAACCCTGTGGGATCTGGCTCATTTAACTACCAGTCCACAGGGTTGGCCCCCGAAATGTATTTAATATATTTAACCTACCAAACATCATTGCTTAGCATAATCTACTTTAAATATGCTCAGAACACTTACATTATTCTATAGTGGAACAAGATCATCTAATATAAATCCTATTTTATAATAAAGTACTGTGTATCTCATGTAATTTATTTTATTATTATTATTCTCATTTTTTAAACATTTGATCACTATACATCATTTGGTTTATAAAGAGTATTTATCTAACATGAAATACTTCTCAGACCAGTCCAGTTGAGAATACTATATATGTTATCAACAGGTAATAAACCATTTCTGTGTCCCGCAAATGTCTTGCTTCTCATGTAATTTAATAAAAATACTGTACTGAACATGAGAAACAGAATGGTTATATGGGTCCATATTGCCTTTGCACCATCATAAAGCTGGAAAGTCGTAAGTTGAATCTTCATAAGTTGGGGATTATGTATACCCATTTTTTTTTTTTTTTTTTTTTTTTTTGCTATAGGGTGCGTGTGCTCGCCAGACAGACAGAGAGAGACAGAGAGACAGAAAGCAAGAAATCACCCCCCAGGGGGGATGGCCACGCCGCAATCCCTTCTCCTCCATTCTCCTCTCGGAATCTTGGGCATGCACGCACACGCACCCAGCGTGAGTTTAAGTCACTGGGTCTGGGACTCGAACCATGGTTGACTACATGGGAGTCCAGCGACATAGCCATTACGCTAACTGCTGGTCCCACAGTTCATATCTTTTGAGCAATTTGGACAAAATACATTGCTATGAGTTAGCGTAATGGCTATGTCGCTGGACTACCACGTAGTCAACCACGGTTCGTGTCCCGGACCGGGTAGCTTAAAACTCATGCCAGGAGCATGTGCGTGCGTGCCCAAGATCCCGAGAGGAGAACGGAGGAGAAGGGATTGTGGCGTGGCCATCCCCCCTGGGGGGTGATTTCTCGCTTTCTGTCTCTCTGTCTCTCTCTGTCTGTCTGGTGAGCGCACGCGCCCTACACCAAAAACCTCTCAAAAAAAAAAAAATACATTGCTATGGTCTGACTGTATCTTCCAAAGTGCAAGTGTTAGAAACTTAATGTCCAATGAAACAGTGTTAAAAGGTGGGGTTTCTAAGAGATGACTAGGTAATTAGGACTCTGCCCTCATGAACAGATTAATGTCATTGTCAAGGGAGTGAGTTCCTGATGGAAGATGCACTGGGCCTATTCCTCTCCCCGTGGGTGTTCATGTACTCTGTTGTCCTTCCATCTTCCACCATTTCAACCTTGGACTTCTTGGCCTCCAGAACTGTAAGACATCAATATCTCTTATTTATAAATTACCCAGCTTCAAGTACTCTGTTAAAGCAGCTCAGAATAAGACAACCTCCTAATAGGATGAAAATGCTGAACATTCAATGCCTTGAAGAGCCTCTCATGAGAATTGGCTGACATTTCCCGCTCCCCATATCTGATTCTTTCTAGCCTTATTTACCCCTCTTGGTAAAAGAAATTTCCTTTCAGTCTGACCTTTAAGGTGCTTACAGATCCAGATCTTATGGTAAGACCTTTTCTCCCTATTACAAAGTTCTCTCCACCTATTGCAATAATCCTTTTGAGTAAAGTCTCTCCTTACCCAAACCTGAGTTTTGTTATTTGACCGTCAAAATCTGGGCAAAAGTTTTAATTAGTACCATGGTTAGCAATCTTAGACCCTTAAATCCCATTGTAATAAAAACCCATCCCTGAAATGGGACATCTTCTGAGATTTATCTTAACATTAGTTTTAACTGTAGGACAATAGATATAGGAAAAAACAGGGTTTTAAAAAAAGTTTCCCTTGTTGGGACCAGCAGTCAGTGTAATGGCTATGTCATTGAACTCCCATGTATTTGACCACAGTTCACCCTGGACCCGGTGGCTTAAACTCACGCCGGGTGCGTGTGTGTGTGTGCCCAAGATCCTGAGAGGAGAATGGAGGAGAAGGGATTGCAGCATGGTTATCCCGCCTGGGGGGTGATTTCTCGCTTTCTATCTCTCTGTCTCTCTCTGTCCTTCTGGTGAGCGCAAGCGCCCTATAGGAAAAAACCTCTCTAAAAAAAAAAAAAAAGTTCCCTTCCCTTCTTTTCATTCCCTTTCTACTTGTTCTTAATTCAATTTATTTTCAATGAAATTGTCAATAAAGAGCATCTTGAAGGATGAAGAATATTACCAAGTGATAAAACAACAGATGTAGGTAGGAGAGTGTATGTCTCATCCATTTCTAGCCTATATGAAAACAATACAGTATTTGGATATTTATGGCCATGTATAGATAAGCTTCAGGGGTTTAAGTTAGTCTACTTATTTATTTTCATTGGCTTTTCACTAACTTTCAGAGCCATCTTGTTATGGCTAGTATTCTGAGCCTCACTTGGTCAGAAGTCTTCTCAATGAATTTCTTTTTTTTTCTTCATTTATGATAGAGCACATGCATATGAGAGACAGAGACAAATAGACACACCCTCCACAGCATCTGGTCATGCTATGATCCCCCTTCCTCCAGTCCTCCAGCCTGCTGGATTCTGGGCACTGGTGCATATGTCTCAAGCTACAGATTCGAACCACAGTTGCCGTGTGAGATTCAGTTTCTCTTGCACAAAGCATTATCACTACACCAATGAATAGGCCCATAGCTCCAATTTAACGTGCCCTGGAGGACTTGTTAAAACACAGCTTGCTGGGCATCAACTTCAGAGGTCCTGCCTTCGGTGGAGCCTGAAATGTTGCATTTCTAACAAGCTTCAGGGTAGAACTGATGTTGCTGGTGATCCCCTGTATCTATTCATTATTCAGCCATCCTCAGCCAAAGTGTCCCAAACCATCCTGGCCAGGACAGCCATTTCCAAGGAAGATACTGGTGAAGGGGAAGGGAGGATGCTATAGGATGTGGGCAAGTGATGACTGTATATATGTCCCCAGTGTTAGCTCTCCCCTTCCTAGAGTCTTAAAGATAGAAGGAAATGCAAAAAATCAGGGCAAAATCGAGCCAACTGCTTCAGTGTCAAACATCCACATCCAGAGACGGGAGGAGGAGAGGGGAGGCTGTCTCCTACTGCCTTTTAAAGATTACTATCGGGCTCTGGGGAAGGCAGAATTGGTTTCGCTCCCCTGGGATGCAACTGCAGCATCTGAGATAAACTTGAGGAGGAGGTTGTGCTGATAAACATGACTTCCCTTGTACATCTCCAGCTGTGATTTAACACTCCTATCCTGCTGTCCCAAGGAGTGTCGATTTTGCAGCTCCAAGAAATAAAAGCACCAGACTTAGCCTGACCGGAAAGAAGATGCATCCTGTTATTCCCACAAAGATACCCTTGAGGGACTAAGTCTCCAACGGGCCCTGGTCCACGTCCCACAGGCCCTGGTCCACGCATATCACTGCGCATGGGCTACAACATTCATGAAAGCAGGGCTGACTCATCCAGGAAACACAGGAGGCACAGTACCTGGTAGCTGACTTGTCAATATACGACAAGTCACTGAACTGGACACTTATTTAAAATAATGAATTTTATGACTTGTGAATCATATCTCATTTTTAAAAAGAAATAAAATTGCCTTTAATACTTACAGGGGGAAAAGGGGAGATGCTGGTCAAAGGGCACAAAGTCACAGTTAGTTAGGATGAATCAGCCTAGTGAGCTAAAGTACAGGATGAGTTCTACAACTAATACTACTGTACTATCTACAGGAACTTAGTTAAGCTGCCCTTGCCAAATAAATAAATCAATAAAAATTTAGCGTAACCAAGGTAATATATCTCTTAGTTAATTTACTTGACTGTAGTAGTCATTTCACTATGTACATATATATCGAGGCACCATGTTGTACACCTTAAATATATAAGATGTTTATATATTTTTAAATTATAAAATTTTAAAAATTATAAAAGGGCTAGCTGGTGGCATGGTAGCTAAGGTGGCTGGATCTTGCATGGTCAACTGCATGGTTCAAATCTTGGACCTGGTAGCTTCCAAAACAAGCTGGGTATGTGTGTGTTTATGCCCAAAATCCTGAAAGGATAAAGGACAAAGAATTGTGGCCTGGCCAACACTGTGTGGAGGATTCCTAACTTTCCCTTCCTCTCTGTGTCTCTCTCCAGTGAGTGAATGCAACTCTATGTCTAATTTTTTAAAAAAGAATAAAACAGTAGCCACAAAGAGTACACCCAAACCAATTACCCTAGGAAAAGTAGGCTTAGTGTTATTAGACCTACAGTTGGAGGGTTCATGATTCTCATGATGTCAGGCACCACACACATAATAGGGAATATTCTCGTTTGTGTTCTAGACATAGAAATTATTTTACCATGCATGTGAAAAACAATGGCATCTGCTGACTCGGCCTCTGACATTTTGAGATGAAACTCAGGTTTTGTCATTTAGATTTGAAATCTCAGTTTCTTCAACTATTAAATGACAATAGTGATAATTACCACCAGAGAGACTTACACCAAGGAAGGAAAAATTCCTGTCACTGATTTCTTCCTCTTTGGAACCAATTATTTGTTATTGTCTATTCTAAGCCATTTTGAACCCAGTTTGCACTCCCCCTCCCACCCAGCACTGAGATAATGCCACAAGTGGAGGTAAGGGCCTAGGTCAACCACGGCTCTCATACAGCTGTCTTTTTTCTCAATCAGACTTCTGGAAATGTTGGTCTCGCTTGATAATCCTGAAGTCAGACATGTTCTGGAGAGGAAAAAAGAAGAAAAGGGGAAAATTGCATACCCTTTTTATCTCCCTTCACTAACAAAGTCAACATACATACATACATACACATACACACACACACACACACACACACACACGCACACACACACAATTTTTGCAGGGTTTGCCCTAAAAAAATTTTGAAACAACCAGATTGTCTTTGAAAACTTGCTATCTCCTGGGACCAGCAGTTAGCGTAATGGCTATGTCACTGGACTCCCACGTAGTCGACCACGGTTCGAGTGACCTGGTGGCTTACACTCACGCCAGGCGCGTGTGCTTGCATGCCCAAGATCCTGAGAGAAGAATGGAGGAGAAGGGATTACGGCGTGGCCATCCCCCCTGGGGGGTGATTTCTTGCTTTCTATCTCTCTGTCTGTCTGGCGAGCGCACACACCCTATAGCAAAAATCTCTAAAAAAAAAAATTTAAAAAAAAACAAAAAACAAAAAAAACTTGCTACCTCCTGAAAATCTCTCACTTGGATTAACTGTTCTAAGCAGTCCTTCCTCTTTCACTTCTAGAAAGGACATGCTTGGAAAAAGTTTCAAGTTTCTTTTAGATTTTCCCCACAAGGCTCCAAAAACAGGAATCCTTGAAGAGGATGGTGAGTAGCAAAAATGCCTTCCTGTGTGACCACATGTGCTTGTTGTTTCATGAGGAGATGTCTTTCTTGTACACACATACCAGACCCACAAGATGCAAGGCCTGGACTGAGCTCATGTTACTCAGGGGCACTACACTTATTGCATTAATGGGACCACGGAAATGGAATTCATGCAACAGCTTCTCCTCAAAGTCTCTAATTTTGCCTTTAGTCAGAGCTTGCTAATAGCACGCCCTTCAGAGCTGCTAATTCAAGAGCCTAGGAGGAGATACTAGGCGCTTTGAGGAACAGCTCATTAAATTTTTGCTCGGCAAAGCTCCCATGTGATTAACCTACACGTTTCCAAACCTATCATTTGATTTTAAGGGAGGCAGGGAAAATGTTGTAAGGATTCATAAACTCATGATTGCTAGAGCATTCAATATTTTTTAATGTTATATCAAGATGCTACATTAAGATTTTAATTGGCCAGAATACCAGGGACTATGAATAACTTAATTCATTTTACTTCACAGTAAATTTATCAAAAATCCTTGGTTTTGAACACTTGATGCTGAAGATCTCCCTAAAATATAATATACTATTAGCTTTCAAGGTTGTTTTTCTCCACAAGACCTTTTCCTCAAACTAAACTCTATGTGAGAACTAATGCATGATGGTGGCATACCAGGAGCTGTTGAGGTTGGAGCAGGCATTGGTAGCTCAGGCCCTTCCTCTTATCCTCTCCAGAAGCTCTGTGATTCCCCACCTTAAGGGTACTAATGAGGTGCCTCAGAAATACCTATGTCTCAGTCAATTCTGCTGCTATCACAATATACCATAGTTGACGTGACTTACAAACAACAGAAATTTATTTTTCACAGTTCAGGGGCTATAAGTCTAACATCAATATGTCAGCATGATTGGGTTCTAGAAAAGCCCTCTTCTGGGTTGCAGACTGTTGACTTTTCACTATATCTCACATGGCAAAAAGAAAGTGCCATGGCTCCTGGGCTTCCTCTTATTAAGTCATTAACACCATTCAAGAGGGCTCACTCTTATGACCCAATTACCTCCCAAAAGTCCTACTTCCTAATACCATCACACTGGATGTTAGGGTTTCAACATCTGAATTTTGGGGTAAACACATATTCAGTTTGTAAAGTCATAAAACACAGTAAAGCACAATTTGCAAACCACGGTGTTATCTAATTTCCCTTCTCATACAAAGTTTCATGGCGATTGCTCTTTTTTATTAATATTAATATTAATAACTAAAATGACCACAGGTTAACTGTAAACCAGTTCTATGCTCAGAGCTTTACTTGTTCAAGATACCTCAGTTAATCCTGACAACCACCCCACAAATAAGTACTTATAGTCTCCATACTGTTCTTCTGAACAGGATTTGCCCTGACTCCATTTCATTATTTTAAAAAAGACAAAATTGTGGGAACCAGCAGTTAGCGTAATGGCTATGTCGCTGTACTCCCACGTAGTCGACCGCGGTTCGCGTCTCGGACCCGGTGGCTTACAACTCACGCCGGGCGCGTGTGCGTGCGTGCCCAAGATCCCGAGAGGAGAATGGAGGAGAAGGGATTGCGGCGTGACCATCCCCCCTGGGGGGTGATTTCTCGCTTTCTGTCTCTATGTCTCTCTCTGTCTGTCTGGTGAGCGCACGCGCCCTATAGCGAAAAACCTCTCCAAAAAAAAAAAAAAGACAAAATTGTGAAGTAAGTGAAATAGGTAACTTTGTCTTCACCTCTTATGTCCTCTGTTTTAGCTTTTTCCCCTGGATACTTGAGCTTCAGGTATTATTTTTCCAGCACCTATTTACCAAGTGTTCACTCTATATCATTCGTATAGTCTACGAAGATAATTGAGACGATCCCTAACATTCAAGAGTTCAATCCAGAGAGTGCTACTCAGTGGTTAGTTTACTCTTCTGGAGAAATATGTGTTCTCAGCATTAAAATTTTCTTAGGGAAAAACAATTTTGATTTCGAATACTTAAATAATGTCCCACAATGTCTTATCTGGAACTCTTGGGTCAGAATTCACCATCTTTCATATTTTAGAAAGCTAAAGCAGTACTATACCCTTGTTACTGTCAGCGTAGGCTGTATGTGTTATGCTCTAATAACAAATACTGCCCAAATACAAGTTGGTGGGGGCTCTGCTCTACACCTCTTCCAGCTCTCAGGCTGTCAGAGACAGAACCAACAGGATATGTACAGATATATACAAGAGGAGATTTATTATAGGAATTGGCCCACATGGTTATGGAGACTGAGTGGTCCCACATTCTGCCATCTGCAAACTGGAGAATCAGGAAGACCAGTGGTATAATTTAGCCCGAGTCTGACAGCCTAAGAACTATGGGGGAGGGGGAGGGTGTAAGTCCCATTCTGAGTCTAAAGTCCAAGAATCAGGAATGCTGATGCCAAATGGATGTCTCAGCTCAAGCAGAGAAAATTCACCCTTCCTCCACTTTTTCATTCTATCCAGGTCTTCAATGGCCCATCCATATTGGGGAGAGTGATCTTTTTTATTCAGTCTACTGATTCAAATGCTAGTCTCTTCTGAAAACATTCTCACATCCAGATATAATGTTTTACCAGCTATCTGGGTACTCCTAAGTCCAGTCAAGTTAACACAAAAATAACCATCACACAGAATAAGCATCAGGATCATTGCTGGTCACAGTTCTAGGGAGAAAGAGGATTTGAGCCAATCATAAACTGCCTCCTAAAACTGATGCTCAAAAATGACACATTATAGCTGCTCACATTTCATCAGCCAAATCACATCATGTGATCATACCTAATTTCAAAGAAGAAGGGGAGTACAACTGCACAATGGGCTTATAGGGTAGGGAGCTGGAAATAACTGGTACCCAGCACTTTTAATTTCATAACCACATGCATATGGCATGCTGTGTATTATGTGACAGCCCCAGCAGTATGCCACAGCAAGGAGTAGTGGTAAGTACAGTAACTATGCCACCAAAAGTGGGAACACTTATATCATGGGGGTAAAAAGGGAGTATGCATGACTTCACACTGATTCAGCTCAGGTATGGGAGGCAAATGAGTTTTGGGGACAAACTTAGAAAGCTCTGTTTTTTTGAGCTTGGGGGATTTCAGAATGAGATAAAGGACTGTACACAGAGATGCATAGTTTTGTTCCATTTTATATGTTATTATAATTTGATTCTTTTCCATGAAGGTATCATCCATTTGCAAAATTAAATGTAGAGGCTTTAGCCATCCCTTAAACCCTGGAATGGACTCCAGCTCTTCCACTTACTTCTTGTGTGTACCCTCAGCGAGTAAACTGACCTCCCTGTGCCTGAACTTCCTTCCTGGCAAAAACATGAACAGGATAACACTTCCCTCATAGCTTTGTTATGAGGACTAAGTGAGATAGTATACGTAAAGTGCTCAATGCAGTACCTAAATCTAAGGTGTTACTTATTAATTAAATATGACATAATTCTCATGTTCTTACATTCTTAAAAATCTTATGTTCTAGGGAACCAGCAGTTAGCATAATGGCTATGTCGCTGGACTCCCACGTAGTCGACCACGGTTCGCGTCCCGGACCCGGTGGCTTAAAACTCACGCTGGGCGCGTGGGTGTGCGTGCCCAAGATCCCGAGAGGAGAACGGAGGAGAAGGGATTGCGGCGTGGCCATCCCCCCTGGAGGGTGATTTCTCGCTTTCTGTCTCTATGTCTCTCTGTCTGTCTGACGAGCGCACGTGCCCTATAGCAAAAACCTCTCCAAAAGAAAAAAAAAAAATCTTATGTTCTAAAACCCCAGTTACTCCACAGTTTCCTCACCTCCTCTCCCAAAGTAAAAGCACAGTTTCGCTGTGTCACATTCTGGTGTCAACTTACTATAGCTGAGGAAAGTGAGCTGACAAGTAAATACATGTGTGTGGGGGGAGGAGTACTCCCCCAGTTGCTCTTTTAAATAAGTTATAGCAGTTCTCAAACTTGAGTGCATGTTTCAATCACCTGGAAGGCTTGTTAAACCACCAAGATCTGGGCTCCACCACAGTTTGATACAATGGTCCTCAGGTATGGCCAATGCCATGGTCAGGAGACCATACTTTGAGAACCACTGCTTTGTAAAAATGTTGGGGATAAGAGGTTAAAGTGGCAGCTATGTGGGGAAACAAACTCTAACAGAAAGACTTCTCAAGAATGACTGTGCTTTAAAGCACAAGATTAGGGACCAGCAGTTGGCATAATGGCTATGTTGCTGGACTCCCATGTAGTCGACTGTGGTTCGAGTCCTGGATACAGTGGCTTAAACTCACACGGGGCACATGTGCGTGGATGCCCAATATCCCGAGAGGAGAATGGAGGAGAAGGGATTGAGGCATGGCAATCCCCCCTAGGGGGGTGATTTCTCGCTTTCTGTCTCTCTGTCTCTCTCTGGCTTTCTGGCAAGCGCACATGCCCTATAGCGAAAACCTCTCCGAAAAAAAAAGCACAAGGTTACAAGTGGTGTGGTAGTTAAGGTGTTGGACTCCCACATGGTCAACCGTGGTTTGAGTTCTGGACCCAATGGCTTGAAACTCATGCCAGGTGCATGTGTGTGCATGCCCAAAATCCCAAGAGGAGAATGGAGAAGGGATTGTGGCATTGCCATCTCCCCTGAGGGGTGATTTCTCACTTTCTCTCTCTCTGTCTCTCTCTGTGTCTCTGGCAAGCACATGTGCCCTATAGCAAAAATCTAAAGAAACAAACAAACAAAAAAAACCCCACAAAGCTGAAACCTGACTGTGTACTAGAATTCCCCAGAAACTTTAAAATGCAAATACCTGGGCCCTGCCCTCTGAGAGACTACAGTCATCTCAGAAAATTGTTGCTCTTAGGCATTTCCTTAAACATTGAACCAGCATTCTCTAGTTGGAAGAAAAGAGAGAATTTCTTTTTTTAAAATTCACTTTAAATTTTATTTATTATCCTTATTCTTCAATTTTGACCAGAGACAGACAGACAGAAGGGAGAGTGAGAAAGCAAGCCACCAGGTTCGGTATTGAACCATGGTCAGCCACGTGGGAGTCCAGCACTTCAACCATAATGCCACCTGCTGGCCCCAAAAAGAGAGGATTTCTTTTCCAGTCCTCTCTCCTCATTAATTACATGCTGAAAACAGTATGTTTTACCTTAGGAGAGGGAGGGAGGGCATTTTGGAGTGTAATCTTGGTTTAGGAATAACACGTGGTGCTACTCCTAGCTTCTGATTCAGTGCTGTTGACTCAGAGAGTGGCTTCTGGTCCTATTTACCACAACTGCTCAAGGTTACAGGGTACAAGGGCTAGTAACTGCTCTTGGTGGCCTCAGTTCTACCCCCAGTGGGCGATCAGAGAATTTCCTGCCTCCAGGTTAGCAGAACATTGTTTGGTTAATGCTGGCCTTTCCTTGGGAGGGCTGTTTTTCCTCACCTGCCCTTTCATACACTGGCTGCACTGCCTAAAATCTGTTCCTATTAATGTGACATGGAACCACAAATGTGTAGATCCTACCAATGGCTAGAAATAGATTTGTAGGTAAAAGTTGAAATGACCAGCAGATTTGGGTCACAACAAAGGAAAACAAAAATGAAAGGAACCAAATTAGCGGGCCCTGCAAAAAGGTGAAATAGGCACAATTATGTAAATAATTTACGGTGTCTGGGCCACATGACAGAAATAAGTAATGGCAATACCTGTTTTCTATACCTCACACTACCCTTTATTAATGCTCAACTGTGCCATCCAGGTAAAGATGGTGGAAGAAATTAAGGTACTCACTTTCGGGACCAGCAGTTAGCGTTATGGCTATGTCGCTGGACTCCCACGTAGTCGATGGCAGTTCGAGTCCCAGACCCGGTGGCTTAAAACTTACGCCGGGCGCATGTGCATGGTGCCCAAGATCCCGAGAGTGGAGGAGAAGGGATTGCGGCATGGCCATCCCCTCTGGGGGGTGATTTCTCGCTTTCTATCTCTCTGTCTCTCTCTGTCTGGCACGCACCCTATAGCAAAAATCTCTCAAAAAAAAAAAAAAAAAAAAAAAAGATACTCACTTTCACTCCTGAAGCCCCAGTAAGAAAACTGTAATTACAGTAAAAATACCTAATTTCAAAATGACAAGAACTGGAGTGGGGATGAACAACAGCAATGACATTTTGGAAGCTGGAAGGCAGAAGGATCAGAGGTTGGTATGTCAGCAGACCAGAGGAAGCTGAATCCTAAACAACAATATGGAAAGCTACAGTGCAGCCCAATTTATGTCACAGACCAATGGTGAGTAAATAAAGTTTTATTGGCAGACAGCCAGACCCATTCATTTACATATCATCTATGGCTATTTTCCTGATTCAAAGGCACAGGAAAACAGTTGTAGGCAGTTGCAACTTGATAACTGAACAGTTGTACGGCCCACAAGGTCTGAAATATTTACTGTCTGGCCCTTTAAGAAGTTTGGGGCCAGCCCCATAGCATAGTGGTTAAGCACCATGTATTGGGAGCTGGATGCTACACAGCCAACGACTGTCCAAATCCCGGTCCCAGTGGCAGGAAAAGCATGCTAAGTGCATGCCCAAATCCTCACAGGAAGGGAAAATAGAGATGATGGGATTGTAGTATGACCCTGCCCCATTAGGGGATGCTTTTTCTTTCTGTCTCATGGGAAAAAAGTAAACAAAGAAAAAATGAATCAGCACAGCTTTGGTCTTCCCAACAGTAATGCTGGGACCTAGGAGACACATGTGGGAGCAATGCCTTCAACACTCTGCAGAAAAAAGGTAATGTCTTTCATATGGCACACAGAGGTATACAACACATGTTCATTAAACTATGTCAAATTACTAACTCCTCTCCTGATTTATATTCACTTCATTCCCAAATCCCTTACAGGGAATGTTATATGACCAAAATATCCAGATAATATGAGCTCCGAAGCGCATCCCCTTTGCCTAAAACAGACGTAGGACTCAGCAGATGCCTACCATATGAACATAAATACCTCCGTCTTACTCAAACCAGCACTCTCTCTCAGCTAGACCTTTTCATTGTCCTCCTAATTAGTCTCCCTGTGTCTACTCTTACCCTCTTAATTCTATCTCCTTACAAGTGAACTTACTAAAAAATTAATTGAATGAAGTCAACTTCCTATTTGATAATATCCAATTTTTTTTATAACTGATTTTGTACTACAGCTATAAAGTCCTATATGATTGGGGCCTTGACTACTTTTCCAGCTTTATGTCATGCACAGTTTCTTTCTTTTTTTTTTCCTTGATAGAATGTGCTATGCTCCTCTTAGCCACAGTACCAGCATACATGGTGTTCTTCTACATGGAATTCATATACACTTTTCAAATGGCTAGACGCTTTGCATCCTTTGCATCCTAGTTTGAATATGACATTCTCAGAGAAGCCATTCCTGAACACCTGCTATAAAGGATGTACTCGTTTCAATTATGCTCAATCATAACATACTATTATTTTCCCTCACAATACTTACAGCACAGTGTAGTCATATTGGGTTGTCAGAAAAGTCATGATGTGTTTTTCTGTTTTTCTATGCAAAAATGAATCATGACTTTTCTGACAATCCAATATATTTGTTGTATTTTAAAAGTTGCTTTATTTATTTCTACCAAGAGTAAGCATGAGAGAGTGAACCCCCAATGGGGTCTTGACAGGAGGCTTGAATTGGGAACCTTATAATGTGTGACTGCCTCACAGAGCATCCTTTATACTGCTGCACCACCATCTGGCCCCTTTATTTACTTATTTTATTGTCTCCTTCCACACAAGTGTGAAAGCCTGCAAGAGCAGAGATAATGCCTTTTTATGCCAATGCCTCTTTTTTATGCCATTGTTTTCACAGTGTTGACCACACTAGATTCTCAATGAAGCTTGTTTGTAAAAGAAAGGAAGATTAGGACAGACAGAGAAAGCTGAGAAATTCTCACAGCTCAGTATGAGTAATTTTAAGTACCTTAAAATTAGGTCACTAAAGGGAACCAGCAGTTAGCGTAATGGCTATGTCGCTGGACTCCCACGTAGTCGACTGTGGTTCGCATCCTGGACCCGGTGGCTTAAAACTCACGCCGGGTGCGTGTGTGTGCGTGCCCAAGATCCCAAGGGGAGAATGGAGGAGAAGGGATTGCGGCATGACCATCCCCCCTGGGGGGTGATTTCTCGCTTTCTGTCTCTCTTGTCTCTCTCTGTCTGGCGAGCGCACGCGCCCTATAGCAAAATCCTCTCCAAAAAAAAAAAGAAAATTAGGTCACTAAAGAGAGAGGTTCCTGGGGCTAGCAGGTGGGATGGTGGGTGAGGCCCTGAACTCCCACATGGCCGACTACAGTTTAAGTCCTGGACCTGGCAGCCTGCTCTCTCTCTCTCTCTCTCTCTCTCTCTCTCTCTCTGTGTGTGTGTGTGTGTGTGTGTCTGTGTCTGGTGAGTGTGTGTGCCCTGCTGCAAACTAAAATACAATAACAATAAAATCAAATCATCCTTTAAGAATATATTAATAGAAAAAGAGTCCCCTGTGGAATTTTGCCCACATTTCTGGTTCAGGGACATGGGAATGCACCTGAAATTCTAGACTTTCATTTGTGGTACCTCGGTATTCCAGCTCTCACTTCTGCTCAATCATCAAGATTCTCCTGCTTGTCCTTCACTTACGGTGTAGCCCGTTGGCAGAAGAGGCCCAGACAGTAAAATCCAACTATTTGCGTTTATGCCACTTATCAAATGATGGCGGTGGCTGGCTCAGATTCTCCCCTTTGAAAAACTGATCCCACTCAAATGAAATATCCAGAATAGGTAAATACAGAGAGAGAAGATTTTACTGGTTGCCTAAGTCTGTACTTAGTTACCAGGGATTGGGAAGAGGAGGAATGGAAAGTAATTATATAATGGGTATGGTGTTTCCTTTTGAAGTGATGAAAATGTTCTGGGACCAGCTAACTGCTGATGGTTGCACACTACTAGGATAAAAATGCCCTGGAATTGTACATTTCTGCATAGTTAACATGGTGAATTTTATGTGTATTTTACCACAATAGAAAAATTGATCTCATGTACCTTCCTTTTATATATTCTGAAAGTAGAAATTAGTATTACAGAAGGCAATCTAATACTCCTTTGTCAGACAAAAAAAATCTGGTCCTGAATGGATAACAAATGTCACTGTGTCTTGGGAAACTTCCATTTTCTCATTTCTATTGTTGGGCCATTGAAAAAGTTAAGATATATTTTTCTGTTTTTCTATGCAAAAATGCGTCATGACATTTTGGACAACCTAATAGATTTCATGAGGTGCAAGGTTACTACTGCTCTTTAATTCTGCTTCATAATCAGAATTCTTGTGCATTCTCCATGCTTCGATTTTTATTTACATAATTATACTTTCATGTAAGTAATGATAAGTTTTTAAATGTACCTTGCAATTAGAAAAACAATCAATATAATCACCCAGCAAATTTCCATGGGGTTAAGAGTTTGAAACAGTTACTATTAAAATCTAAAATTGAGCATAAATTTCTGCTAAAATAGAACTCTTTTAAAGGGAAGTTTTCACTGGGAGAGATGAGTACAGGGCTTTAGCTCGTGACTGTATATGCATCAGAAGCTCATTTGCAATAAATTCAACTTTTGTCATCTTCAAAGCTTTAACATTCATTTGCATCTGGGTCATGTGTTTTCATCACGTCTCCACTGCTCAGGCCCTTCCTGGAAGCCCCTGGTCACAAAAGGCGAGTGATGATTGACAGGGCTCCTACTGGCCTCACAAACACTGCCTTAGGAAGGAGGAAGAAGACTTGATGTTTTAAGCACAGCAGTAAAACCTTGATGTGCAGAGCAACAAAAGTGTCCCTTCACAATTTCAGTAGTGCTAAAAATAACTTCCATGCCTTTAGTCTCTCTTGCCTAAGTCTTTTAAACTACAGGATAAATCTAGAAGCTTGCTTGGAGCCGACTGGACTTCTTCAAACTTTGAACACTGATTTATTCCAACAAAGTACTGCTCTCTTGAAGCTTTTAAATACTTGAAGCTGAAGGATCTCTTAAACAGATTAAACACTATCCATGCTACTCATTCTGGAATAAGCCACTTTATATGGGGGCTGTTTTTCCTCTCTAAGGGAGTGACGTGTAGGAGATACCTGCAGATACCAAGTGACATATGGCTAACTGTGGGGAGGAAGGACAGAATGCCTCTGTATTTTACCAAGTGCTGAGGCCAAGGGGAATGCAGCTACAAGCAAACACCAGAATGACCTACTGGTAAACATATGGCATTTCTCATAATAATCCCCTTCTAAAACCTCCCAACAGTACTGTAAAAATAAATCACCAATAATTTATTATACTGCTAGAAATCCACTGTCACAAAAGGCCAAAGTTTATTGACAAACCTGTATATATAAAGGACTTTGACCTTTGACATTCACAAGAAAAGACCAATTGCATGCAATTTGTCATGCCCGTGTTTTTGCTGGTCATGTATGATGCAGGTTCCTCTTCCTCTACAAACAAATTGGACTAAACACAACAAAATCATCTGAGTAGTAATGGCTGTCAGCTTCAAAGATCTCATTCATTCATTCATCATTCAATCTGTAAATATGTTATGGACCCTCTGCCATGTCTCAGAGCTGTTCCCAGTCTTGGGGACAGAGCCGTGGGAGAGATAGACACTGTTCATAAGGTCAGAGTTTATACTCTCAAAAGAACACAGATATGTAAGTGATCACAACAAGAAAGTTTTAGAAAAGACAGGGCTTCATTCATCAAGTTCTCTAAATGCTGACCAATTATTAATGGCAAAAACACATTACTTTTTAAGTTTTTTTCTTTCATGAGAGAGAAAGAAATAGAAAAGGACAAGCACATTCAACAGGGTCTCACACCTCCCTCAACCTTCTAGACAACCAGGATCACAGGCACACACGTGTGCTCGGAGTGTTCACGCTGACCCAGAATGGAGTCCCAATGTTCCACATGGCCTCCCGCATTGCACTGTTACTGCCATTCCACTCTATGCAGGAACAGAAAATATTCACCAAACATTTTCTTTAAATTTAGAATGAAGGTGGGTCTTTCTCATGAGTTAAGTCACCTATCCTTGCCATGGAGACTTTCTCGGGAGTGGCTAGAGACTAGAAATCACTTTCCCAAGCATCTAGAGGGCTGTTCTTCATTCTCAATAACCTTCATATCAGGCTGGAGAAATTGAGAGTCAACATGTTCCTTCCAGCTCTAACATCTTGTTTCTATGACTGTCACCGGAAGAACCACTTATGTGATAACTTAAGCACACTTTCCGGCTTTAAGAGATAGGAAGACTCAAGTAAGGTAAGCAAATCCTAACAACTTCAAGTCTCAGTACCCAGATAGTGACTCAGTAAGCAAGCAGTGGTCCTCCCATTTATCCAGCACATCACTAAGTACACACCTCCTGCTTGAAATCCTTTGAAACAGATTATCAGGCATTATCAGACCATCTTGATAAGCTCATCAACCCTGCAAGTATGACTGGCAATAGGCCGGGAGAGCTGGGTACACACCATGAATGAGCCAGGGCTATTTAACTGAAATAAAAATTCTACACCTTAAACTCTCTTCTGAAGAGTTTAATTTAAAAAGAAAATTAGCACAGAAGCAAACATAAACGAAGGGGCAAGGTTATTGCATACTTAGCACCAGATTTATCAACTGAATCATAATTAGAAACCCTGGCACTGAAATAATGCAATTTGATGGTACATTTACTCTAGTAAGATATTGATCTTCCTTAAAGAAACATGAAGCTAACCTCAGTAACATCACCAAATATTCTAGAAACTCAGATTCAATCCTACAAATGCATTACAATTATTCTCCTCAGCCAGGAATGAGTACCATTGGTTCCCCAAATAGAATTGGTAGGCACTGACAAATGATGATTTTTTAAATCCTTTTGAATTTCTGGGCACTTATTTTGGTGTAAGAAGAGCTGAAAATCATTTTACAGTAATAAAATAAAATATTTGATTTTCTGCTTTTTCCTGGTTTAGGTTTACTGATGCTCTGCACATCTGAAAAGCTTTTGATGATCTAAATGAGGGATATTTCCAACCAATTATTTGAAGCTGCTGAAATAGCTCTTAGCTTATAGTAAAAAATAAAGGTAGGGCAGCCAGTGTGTGTATATGTGTATGTGTGTGTGGGGGGGGGCTGCCATGAATGGTAGGAAGCCCATCTTTAGGAAAAGCATAAAACAATGAATTCTGATGCTAAGAAATCTTTTAAAAGAAAGAAATACTGTTTTTATAACCTGTGAATAATGAGATCAATCTGGAACTGATATCCTTTTTCATACATGGTATAGATTTCTCCGTGTATAGAATCTAGGGTTGGGACTTTTCCCTTTTATGGAAACCTGTACCTGAGTTTGGAGTGCCTGAGGCCTCATCTCCTGTGCACTACAATAAGCTGACATTCTGGGGCATGCTCTTAGGACTAATTCACAGGTGTTTACTGAGCAACTGCTATATGCCAGCACTGTAAAGCTGGTAGTAAGAAAGCAACGTCCTTGCCCTCAGTGGAGAGAGTCAAGTTATAAACAAAAAACCAACAACTCTGTGTGTATCCTGAAGAATCTTAGAACAATAGGGATGCTATTCTCATCTCAGAAGGGTGGTCAGGAAAGGCCACCGCAGAGTGGGGTGGACTTTGAGCAGGCCTCTGAGTGGAATCTGGGGCAAATCCTGCTGCAGATGTGAATTCCCGACATTGAAAGATGAAGGAGATGAGAGAGTGGGTCAAGAAAAGGCACATACATGTTTAGTGTTCCTTGCTTTCTTCTTTGGTCATCTTGAGTGGAATCCTTCGTTCAAACAGGAGCATAGTACTTGTCCTTGGCATTTAATATCAAGTACATGGTTTGACACATCAAACTCAAAAAAGTGAATATTTTAAAAATTTCATCACACAGCATATAGCTGGCAATTCCTGTATTAAAATGACATGGCCAGGGACAGCAGGTGGTATGGTGGTTGAGGTGCTGAACTCCCACACGGCTGGCCACGGTTTCAGTCTCGTACCTGGTGGCTTGCTTTCTCACTCTCCCTCAATCAATCAATCAATCAATCAACCTCTCTCTCTCTCTCTGGTCAAATTGAAGAATAATGATAAATAAGTCTTTAAAAAATAATAATAAAATGACATGGCCACATGAACAGTTGACCGGTCTCTTAATTTGAGTAACAGATTCTTGAAAACTTCTGTTATATTCCCTCAGCATTTTGATATGATTATGCCTGAATCACTAATATAACTATAATATTTAACTTATAATATTAAAGCAATAGTAGTATTTTAAATTAAAATACTTATGACTTTGGGGCCAGCCCTGCAGCTTAGCAGTTTAAGGAGACAGATCCCACATGACAGCCCACAATTCAAATCACACCCCAGGTACAAATGCCTGCCCAAAATTTAACAGGATGGTGAGATGGAGGAGAAGGGATTCTGGCATGACCATACCCATTTAGGAGTGCTTTTTCCTTCTCTCTCTCTCTCTGTCACTGGAAGGTGCATGTAACCTCTAGCAAAAAAAACAAACAAACAAAAAAACAAAAAACAAAAAAACAAAAAAAAAAAAAAAAAACACCTTACACCCTTCAGGATTCCTATCATAGGAAAGAGAGAAAGTGAAATATTAGGAAAAGTAAAGCAAAGGAAAAACATGATTAATGAATGCAGAATTAGTAAAAATGAAACACATATATTGCTTTAAAAGCTTTTGAATTTTATGAAGCTTTTAAATGAATAGCTCATCTCTCTTAATTCATGCCTGTAGCAGTTTTATCTATTGGATTACAATTAATTTAAAAAGAAACTAAATATCATTAACAAGCTTTGTAATTTTGTACATTTCTTTGTAACAAGTTTTCTACCCAAATGTCAAGGGAATGGTGGGCTAAAGTATTCCCTGGGCTTAGAGTTATGGTATATGTATCTACTCTGCAATTAAAAACATGATTTAATTAACAGCATCACTCTGTGCTGACATTATGCTCTTAATCAGGCAAGGAGCTTTTCTCTCTTTCTTTCTAACCTATGAAGTCCCTGGGCCATGTGACCAACTTTTTTTTTTTTTTTTGCTATAGGGCACATGCACTTGAGAGAGACATAGGAAAGTGAGAAATCACTCCACAGAGGGATGGCCACAGAACAATCCTTTCTCCTCCATTCTCCTCTTGGGATTTTGGGCACATACACACATGTGCCCAGTATGATTTTCAAGCCACCAGGTTGGGGACTCCATCTGCGCAGCCATGTGGGATCCAGCACCTTAACCTCCACACCACCTGCTGGTTCCCCATATAATCAATTCTTATCAAAGAAATAAACACAGAATAATATATTCCACTTCTATACATGAACACTAAAATTGCCCCCCCTCCAAATCATCAGCTCTCTCATTTTCAACCATCTGATTAGAAATGAAGACCTCAAGATGATACGATGATGCAAAGAATTCACATTCCTGAGTCACTATTTGGAAAGGGAGACAGAAAAAGATACCCAAGCTGCATCAGACTGCTTCTAAGCAAAAAAGTACATTTTTATGTTATTAAGTGTATCAGTTAGCTTTTGTAAGATGAGGCTGTCGTAACAAACAACTCCCCCAAATCTCTCCATGTTGGTGTGGCAACAAAAGTTTATATATATTTCAATTCAAAAAAAAATTTTAATGTTCTCCATATTTTTTCTAAAAAATAGAAGAGATGTCCATTATATATAATGAAATACAATTAGTTTCAAGTATCATTACAACTCTACTTAACAAAATCAATTTTTTTAACATTTTTTTATTTCATTTTCTCTTTTATATTCAATCACATTATTTAGATTACAAACTAAATATTTCAACATGTGAACATTTCTCCCTAGTCCAGTTGATAAAACTATAAAAGTATCTTCAATAGATATATATATATATTTCATATTACATGTCAACTGTTTAGCTGTGCATGTTTTCTTCATGCAGATTCCAAACTGAAGCGTTAGCCCATAAGAGGCTGTTTTCACAGCACTGCAGAAAATGGGCCAACAACAAAGTCACTATGTGAAGCAATGAGGCTTCTGCTTAGATGTGGCATCCATTACATTTGCTTACATTCTATTGGCCAAGCTCAGTTGATAGGATAAAACTCTATTTATCTTCTGTAATGGACTTAATTGCGCCCCATCAACATTCACAGGTTGAGGCCTAACCCCCAATGTGACTGTACTTGGAGATAGGGCCTTTAAGAAGGTAATTAAGGTTAAAGGAGGCCATAAAGGTGGGGCCCTGATCCAATAGGACTGGTATCTTAATGGAGGGTTGTCTGTTTATGATAATGTGTATGATAAAATCTTTTACTGGACTGGAGTGCAGTGTATTCATGCTAGGAAAATTCATTTTAAAAGCTGTGGTGATACACAGTGATTGAATGTAAAAAATAAGTAAAAAAAAAAAAAAAATCAAAGGAAGAGATACCAAGAGGACACATGCACCCGGAAAAAAAGCCATGTTAGGACACAGCGAGAAAGCAGCCACCTGCAAGCTAAGGAGAAGGGCTTATGAGAAACTGAACCTGCTGGCACCTCAATCCTGGACTTCCAAACTTCAGAACTGTGAGAGAATAAAAGTCTGCTGTTTTAGCACTCCCCAGTCTGTGGTACTTCACTCTGGCAGCCTGAGCTGGCTCATACACCACATAGAGAGGCACTGCAAGTTTCATGGTAAGGAGTGAGGATGAGAGCTTCTTTACATAGTAGAAGACTACACAATTGGGAATAATTAAACCATCTACTCATATTAGACCACTAATAGGTGTTCTAATTTGGGAGGTGCTTGTTAAAGCAGCTGGCTAGCATTTTCCTGACTTTCAGATGCCTTGGGATTATCAAGCTAGTCACAGGTGAAAGGAAACTTTCTTGGGAGGCACCAAAGGTAAAAGAGCCTTCTTTTCCCATTTTTCCCAAGAGGCCTCTGTTCCTGGACCTTGTAGAATGAGCACCAGAAGGCCCCAGTGGGCAAAGATGGGAAGCATGGCTACGGCACTTTGTCCTTTGGGCCTGGTTTCAACATCTACCAGTGCTGTGGCCCTAGGTAAATTTCATTAACTTTTCAAGTTTTAATTTATTTGTCAAATAAGAATACTACTAACTGCTTCTCAGGGTTGCTGTGAGAAGCAAATGAGAAAAAAAATTCTAGCACACAGTATATTTTTCTTAAGTTATTTTGCCCCCCCCCCATTCTTCTTAGGAACTGAGAAATTCCTGAGGGGAATTTAAAACTTAACACGTCTAGGTCTTATCAAAAGAGACATCAAGAGACATTTTTGATTTTCAAAAATCATTATTTCAAATCAGGGTCCATCTTACAGGGCTAATTACCACAAAGGAGATATTGTGATTAATTATTTGAGAACTGGAGAGGTGGGAAAGAAGACCAGAATATACTGAAGTCAAGTTGTAAGGAAGGAGAAGGTTCGTGGCATTTATTTAATAGGGCCACCATGCAGCTGACTGGAGTTGACTCGTCATAACCACACTGGCATGGAAATAAAGACGTTGCATTAATCATCGATTTTTTTTTTGAGAAGTTTTTGCTATAGGGCGTGTGTGCTCACCAGAAAGACAGAAAGAGACAGTGAGATAGAAAGTGAGAAATCACCCCCCAGGGGGGATGGCCATGCCGCAATCCTTTCTCCTCCATTCTCCTCTCGGAATCTTGGGCACGCACGCACACGCACCCAGTGTGAGTCTAAGCCACCGGGTCCGAGACTCGAACCGTAGTGGACTACATGGGAGTCCAGTGACATAGCCATTACGCCAACTGCTGGTCCCCATTAATCATCAATTTTTATTGGAACCCAGTTATTGCAAAAGCTCCAAAGATGCTGGGCTTTTTTTTCCTCTCCTTTATTTCCCCCTTGTTCCTAGTAATACACAATCTCGATGGCCCAGAATAATTTTTTTTTCTTTTTATTGGAAGCAAAATGGGGGGATGGGATCTTGGAAATTATAGAAAAAGTTTCAACAGTGGGAGGGAGGAGAGTCTGGTGTGTCTGCCTGATGTTTCATAATAGGAGGCCAGCTGTGTTGTTTTTAATTTGAGAATTATAGGGCTAAAGAGAGATTTACTCACTAATAAATGCCCAGTCCCTTATTTCTCATTGTCATATTGTCCATCAGTAATTCATTACTGATTCCAGAATAGCCTTAACATTTGCCCAGCAGATACATGCAGTGCTGTCATTGACACTGAGCTCGTAACCATATATAAGCTGACAATATCTTCAGGAGTGGGGGGGGGATTTGTAAACGTTATTGTACTCTATTCAGGCTTTAAACCCCCTTGAGTATAATTAGGCAGCTTAACTAACAGCCTTGAATCTGAAACAGACTAGTTTTCATTGTAGAACTCCTCATTTGGGGAGCCTCTACTGCAAACACCCATCCCTAAAGCCATCTCTTGAAGTAGGCAGGAACAGCCATGGATAATTTCCGATGATAAGTGCCAATTCTGATTACTTGGAGTCCCCAGTTGACTCTCTGAAAGTTCCCTGAAACATTCCAATGAGACTAGTAATCCTTTCTCCCCAGCACCCAGTCCCTTGTGCATGGCCTCCCACTCCCCACAGGCCCCGTCCTTCCCACCACTCAATCTGTGAGGCTGTTTCAGGGATTCTAATGGGTTCACCAATGATTCAGAACAGATATTTGTGAAGTCCCTGTTATTTGCTCTTTAGATATGGGCATATAATCAAAGCTGTTGCTAGAACAGTGGTTCTCAACTGAAGGCAAGTTTGCCTCCCAGAGGATATTAGGCAAGTCCTGGAGACATTTTGGTAGTCATGATAGGAGGAAGGAATGCTTTACCAGCATCTAGAGGCCAGGGATGCTGCTAAGCATGCATGGGACCTGAAATGTCAATGATGCTGACATCGAGAACCCCAGAAGATCATAGATAATGGTAATTCTACAGTGAGTAGCAGAAAAGTTGCTTTCTATCAAACTGACTATTAGAAAGGATAGAAAATCAGAGATAAAAAGGAAGGTCACTGGGGGATAATTCATAAGACAAACATCATCACTAGGTGGACAAGGGAAATCCTGCGAGGTTTCTGGCATTACCACGTCATTCCAGACAAGCCTTTCCTCCTTGGTTTCTATCTCTGCTCCTGCCTAGTTCCCCTCATGATTATCTCTACGTTCATTCTTTCCTGGTACTCTCTACCCCGACCCCTACCAGAAAAACACAGAATCTCTAATCAACCTTTTTTAAAAAGTACTGCCCGTGCTCCCATTTACTTCCATTCTTCGTTTGTTAAAATTTATCACTTAGATCCTGGCTGTCCCACAATGTCAGTTTGTACATCTATGGGACTAGGGCATACAAATTCCTAACTTGTTCATTTTCTTTCCCCTGAGACTCAAATGCCTATTCATTCCAGTTATAACCCTTTCTATAACTCAGAGATATATCAAATCAGTCAAAACTAAACTCATTTCCTCACTGATACATATGGCTCCTAATAACCCCATTTTTACAACTGAACTTAAATAAGTATTTCAGAGAACACTAGTATGTGCTTTCTATGGTGCCAGCACTGGGTACATGTCATCCTCTTTTAATTGAGATAACTTCAATTAAAGTAAGAAAACATCTATTTATAAGGGACCTAAAGTATGGGGTGGGAGGGTCTTGGGAGAAGTGGAGGTTCTTGTTTAGGCCAGAGCCTCACCAATATCAGTGCTCAGGGTCAGCTTCTAGGACCTACTCACCTTTGCACCACTGTGACAACATGGCAACTCTACTTTTTAAAAAAATTTATTTATTATCATCTTAATCTTGTTTATATTACATATAACTTTATATTGCATATAACTTTATATTGCATATAACTTTACAGTGTATTACATTTCTTTTTCCAGAAGGAATACCATGCATATCAGTCAATACAGAGACATTAAAATCCCCATTTCATCATCCAATAGCTTTTTATTCTTTTTGCCAATCATTATTATCATTGTTTCAATTATTTTTTAAACAGAAGTTCAAAGGGTTGTCTTCAAATACCTTTTCTACCTCCCCATATAAAATTTGTCCCTAAGACTTACCAATACTCTTCTCTCTTCCACTTCCATGCTCTTAGCCTTAGCTCAAGACCTCAGACTTAGTTCAAGACATCATCATCTTTTCCTTCTTTCCAATTACTGGACACTACAATACCACCACAATTACCTTTACTGGCTTCCTTTATTTTTTATAAAATATTGGGTTATTGGGAAAGTCATGATGTATTTTTCTATGCAAACAATAGAAACAATCCAACAGCCCAATAAAATCTAGCCTCTTAGCTTTGCATGCAAGGCAAAACATAATCTTTTTTCACCTGCCTTTCTAGCCTCGCCTTCTGCCATTCTCCTTTCCACAAATTGGATGATTACCCAGATGAGCCACATAATGTCATTTCCCCATGCCTTTGCATAGGCTGTTTCACATGCCCAGAATACTCTTTTCCATTCACTTCCATTCTTGGTTTGTTAAAATTTATCATTCTAGATCCAACTTAAATGTTACCACTTCCATGACACTCCTCAGTATCTCTGGGTGCTGCCCCTTCTGGGTGTTCAAAATGTCCTGTTGAACCTCTATTTAGAAATGACTCCACTGCATCTATTGTACATGTCCTATGGGTCAGGTACATTTTTAAATATCTTAAATGAAGAAATTCATGTAATCTTCACACTAGTCCTCTTGAAGTATCATCCTCACTTTACAGATGGAACAAAGTGAGGCACAGTGATCTCAAGAACTTCATATGAGCTCTATACAGCTATAATTGATACAGCTGAGTTTCAAACCCAGCCAGTCTAACTTCAGAGATGAGTTCATGATCTCTACACCAGCACCATCTGAAGGAACATTCAGTGACGGAAGCAGGCTCTATATCTACGCTGTCCAATATGGTAACCATGGGTCACAGAAGGCTCTGGCACTTGTAATGTGGCAGAGTAATTAAGGAACTGGATTTTCTATTCTACTTAACTGCATTTTAATTTAAACAACCCCATGTGGCTAGTGGCTACCATATTGGACAGCACAGCCCTGTACCATCTGTCTGTCCACGTGAGAGCAGGGACTTCTTTATTCATCATCTTATCCAGCTAAGACCCAGCTTAGAGGTTTGTTAGATTGAAGCAGGTCCATTTCCTTTCCTGCCATAGAAAATGTAGGGCAGCTTTTCTACCCTTTCAACTGAGGGAAAAATTACTTTGCTGAGTTCCCATTTTGTAACATGTGCTGAGCAATTCCCTATTATTAGAAAACTTGGTTAACCACTCTAATTGAAAATGCTTCTGAAAAAAATTGTTTTATTACTTTTTGATACTAAAAGCTCATAAAGAAAACTCCTGCTTGGAGGAGAATCTGACCTCTGTGTTCAAAAATACAATTTCACTTATTGACAATTCTTATTTATATTTACAAGGTCAACATCTAATAACATTTATAAGGTCAGCACATTGTGCCAAGGAATAGAAAACAAAACTCAACTCCAGGAAAGACAAGCACATCCTAAAAGCTCTTTGTTTCATGTTGCTAAAAGTTCTTTTTTCTTTTATCCATATATATATATATATATATATATATATATATATATATATATATATCCTATGGAGGTTTATGCTTCAAAACTTTGGCAGATATCTGTATCAAGAAGTTAAATTAATTTAAATTTCTGAACACCATTCAAAACCCCATGTGAAAATGTCTGAGTGACAAAGACAGCATGTGTTGCGTCTACACCATGTTATTTAACATATACATGGAAAAAAAATCTTATTTTTCTCCCCATTCAGCATAGTACACAGAGAATAATAATATCCACAGAAATGTTTTCCCATATGTTTAGCCACAGCTGCTACAGTTTAAAGAACATACAGGGTCGTTTGTTTCAAGTTTTGTTTTCTTTCTCTGAGGAAAAGAGAGCCTGACAACAAAATGGCATCTTAAAAGCTACAAAGAACTATCAAATAATTCAAGGATTCTAGTTTTAAAGCTATCCCCAAGACATGTCCATTGTTTTGTTCAGATCAGGAGCTGCAAACAGGTGGCCCTGGGATGTGTTTTATTCAGCCTGTACAGTGTTTCATAATGAGTGCATTTGGGCCTGCCTTGTAATGCAGCAGTTAGGTGGTATGTAGAAGCCAGAGCCCACATGGCCCTCCAGGATTCAGGTCCGAGACCTGGTGCCACATGTGCTCATGTGTATTTGCCAAGATACTGATGGGATGGAGAATTGGGGGAAAAAGGATTGTGGCACGACCAGGCATCATAGGGTGCTTTCTCTGTCTCTGTCTCTTTCTCTTGCATGCACACACATCATATAAAAATAATTTAAATAAAATGTGTATCTGTATGCCTTCAGACAGAACTTGCATGTTCAAACTTTCCATTGTTCCCATTGTCATTCTTGGTTTTACACATGATCTACACCTCTTTCCAGTTTATTTGCCTGGTGTCCTGTAGACGTTTAAGTTTTCAATCCCTGGTTAGGTGGTATTCATTATGGGAACTCAGAGCATTCAAATTCTCCTGACAAAAAATCATACTCCTATATAGTTACTAAAACAACCTTATAATTGGACATTGTGTAGTACACTAATCAGATACAACGTGCCATCAGCTCTCCACACCAGATATATTTATCCTTCAAACAAAGGATAAATTCTCTTTCAGCATCTATGAATTGTCTATAAATCTGGACTCAATTCACCCAAGAGATATTTATAGCATACAGAGAGTGGTAGCTTTAGATCATGTTCTTCAAGTCTCATAATTCTGGTTAAACTAGAATTCTAGGATCTAATGTCAACTCTCACCATCTAACATACTTAAAATATCTACAATTACTAACACTAAAACGAAAACTGCCACTCCCTTTCCTGCATAGCTGTTTTCTCCAGAGTTTTCTGGAAGTCCCACTAAAACAAGAAACAAGACCTGGGGTCCAGCTTCTCCCCTCCTCACTTACTCTACCACTCTCACCCTAGCCCTTCTTCCCCAATTCAATCTCAAGTCACAGAAGTTCTTAATCTTCATTCTACAGGAAGTGCAGAAACAAAATCAGATTTTATCTTCAGAAATATCTGGGGAACCGGCAGTTAGTGTAATGGCTATGTCGCTGGACTCCCACGTAGTTGACCACGGTTCGTGTCCCGGACCCGGTGGCTTAAAACTCACACCAGGCGTGTGTGCGTGCGTGCCCAAGATCCCGAGAGGAGAATGGAGGAGAAGGGATTGTGGCATGACCATCCCCCCTGGGGGGTGATTTCTCGCTTTCTGTCTCTATGTCTCTCTCTGTCTGTCTGGCGAGCGCACGCGCCCTATAGCGAAAAACCTCTCAAAAAAAAAAAAAAAAAAAAAAAAAAGAAATATCTGGCATTTTTTTCCTCATTTGCCAAAGGGAAAATGATATTTAAAATTTTAATACTAGAAAGAAACCATATATAATACAAATATTTGGAATTTTTACTTAAAAACTGAATAATGTTTGCAGTGTCAACTAGTTTTTCTCAAAGACCCAGGTATCTAGAAGAGATCTTGAAGGTAGAGCCCAACATCTTATATTGCCACAAAGGAATAAGAACTGCCAGTGATCAGGATGAAACTCACTGATGAGACTGAGGATAGAATCAGCTGGACCAGATATACAACCCTCTCCCTGTTTTTCAGAATGACCAAAATCTGGGGGGCAAGGTTTTCCATTTAAATACTGGTAGCTGGGCCCCAAGGTGAGGATCTGGTGTGAGATGACAAGCATTAGTATTCTATAACCTCCTTAGGTGATTCATGTACAGCCAGCATGGAGACCCTCAGGACCAGGCCAGCACTCCTCCAAGCACTGTCCTTGTGCATCCAACAATACAATCACTGGGCATGCCTGGGAAAATGGGAATTCCTGACCATACTCACCAAAACCAACAGGATTAAGATATCAGGGGTCAGGGTTCAGAAATGTGTACATTACCATGCTCTTCCTGAAATGCATACAGCCCCAGTGAACACTGAACCAAGGCTGGACAAAGCAGGAAACTACAGGGATGACAGATTTTGGTGGTAGATACAGATGTGAATCTCAACCAGGCCACTTAGAAAGTGTAGGCCCTCTTTAGAGACAGTTTCTTAACCTCCTTTAGCCTAGTTTCTTTTAAAAAAATTTTTTTTAATTTGCCAGAGGGTACATGTACTCACTGGAGAGAGAGAGACAAATAGAGAAAAAGTACCTCTCAATAAGGCATGGTCATGCCACAATCCTTTCTCTTCCATTTCTTCATCTTGTCAGGACTTGGGGTACATACATTCAGGTACGCCCAGCATGTGTTTCAAGCCACCAGAGCCAGGATTCAAACCGTAGTCAGCCATGTGAGATACAGCTCCCTTACCTACAAGGTTATGGGGACAATCCAGCTGTAGTTTATCTCTAAAATGGGGGCAATGGCAATAACCTCAGAATTAAATGAAATAAAAAGAAGTAGTAAAACTTTAGCACTCAATCCCATGGTTGAGATAGAGTTGGTGATCCAAATTCCCTTCTCCATTTTTTTCTATTGGCTAGAAGAAATCTTTCTCTTTTTTTGAATCTCATTTATTCTGCTATAGATATCAGAAGATATGCAATTTGTTCTCATATCCTACCACTGTGATTGATGAGTGATTCCATGTATTTTTTTAATAACAAAAATAGGTGGAAGATAGGGAAGAAAATATCTTTCCAGTAAACGATCTCCTGTTTGCTCTCTGAAAAGGAGATAATAAAATGTGTCCTATATTAAGCAAGCATTTGTTTCTGAGGATAACATTCCAAAGCTGAACTACATATAAAGTTGTGAGATCAACTAGCCACACTAAAACTTGCAAACTAAGGGGCAAAAAAAATAATAAGAAGAAAAGAGGCTGAGAGTGGCTCATAGAAGCTCACTTCCCCTTGAGCTGCCAGCTATGATTGACAGGACAGAGGGACATGTCCTTCCTCTTCTTTGGAAGCTTCTAGGTAGGAGGCATCAGTGCCTGCAGTTGAGTTACCTGTAAAAGCCTTCTTATATCTGCACTGCCAAATCTCTTCCTAAGAACTAAACAATCAGGTCAACAAATAGAACCAAGCTACTACCTCCTTGCTACCACCAGAGCATCCAAAGCAAAGGTGTATAGGTCTTGCCTGTCCAGCTTCCATTCTCTGTCCAAATCTGACTGTGGCACCACTTTGACTCATTTCAGTTGTCCCTCGCATTCCATAATATCTTCTGGCTCAGTGGCACTCGCAGCAAAGCTACCAGACTAAAGTCCCAGTTCTCACTCTTATCATTAATATAATATCTTTCAGTGTTCAAAGGATGCTTCTCAAGTGTTCACAAAAATGTCCACTCACTGTGGTCCCTCCCAGATGTTAACCTTATTCTCTTTGCTTGCTCTTCCAAACCTGGTCTCTATCTCCTGTCTACTCTGTCTCCAGATGAAGCCTCCCTGCATCAACACCTATCAGCCCCAACCAAAATTATCCCGAAGAGGCAGTCTGCGGCTGTTCTCCAAGGTACCTGAATGAAACCAGAATCAGTTCAGAAGGAGTGGCCCTTGGCTGCAATGCAGTGTCACACTTTGGCAGCCAGCTCCACAAAGCTTCTGTAATTATACCCAGGTTTCCTAAAGTTCTTCTTGAATGATTCTGTCAACCTTGACCTCTACATTGTTTTCACCATAGGGAGCTCAAAACCAGCTCAAATGAGTCTTCCAACCTCTTCATCCTTCAGTCTTTCAAACTGTCACTTTCCCTCAGCAGAATATCTCATCTCTCTCAGTTACCAAATAATATATACAGAGATGAACAAATCCTGTGTTTGATCTGAAGGAGGGGAAAAGACTAGGGTTGGAAAACTATGGCTAACAGGTCAAGGCCCAACATCTGTTTTTGTAAATAAAGTTTCATGGGAATCTAGTCATGCATATTTGTTCACAGGTTGTCCATGGTTAAATTTGCACTAGAGTAAAAGAGTTGACCAACTGAGATAGAGTCTGCAAAGCCTAACATACTGACCATCTGTCCCTTCACAGAAACATCCATTAATGTCCGTACCAGACTAACAATGAGCTAAAAACATGCTGTTTTAAGACTTAAGCAGAAGAGATATAACTCTACAGGGATTCTTGGCAGCATTTAGAGTTTGAGGGTTACATTTTAAATTTCTTTGTAACAGCAAAAATAATTCATTATTATCTTAATAATAATGATAAAAATGGCTATTTGAAGCTCTAATATAGATATTTAATATTAATCACAGAAGATGTATATTTTTTTTTGTTTTTTTTTTGTTTTTTTTGTTTTTTTTGTTTGTTTTTTTTTTTGAGAGGTTTTTCGCTATAGGGCGCGTGCGCTCGCCAGACAGAGAGAGAGAGACATAGAGACAGAAAGCGAGAAATCACCCCCCAGGGGGGATGGCCACGCCGCAATCCCTTCTCCTCCATTCTCCTCTCGGGATCTTGGGCACGCACGCACACGCGCCCGGCGTGAGTTGTAAGCCACCGGGTCCGAGACGCGAACTGCGGTCGACTACGTGGGAGTCCAGCGACATAGCCATTACGCTAACTGCTGGTTCCCAGAAGATGTATATTTAAGTCTTATCAGGTATCACCTGTGTTTTGTCATGGCAAATACCTATGAAGGCTTGATATTTTGGTAGGAGCACCTCATTAAAAATATCCTCAAGAGTTCTAGTCCTAGCTTACTGTAAATGATTGTGTTTATGTTTAGACAATGTTTTAATTTAGACCTGAAGAAAATAATACATGTACATAGTAGTACATGGTTTACAGTACCTCTTTTTGAATTATCCATTTTGGTAACCACAACAATGTTCTGAAATAAGAAGAGAGTATGGACATTTTAACCATGAACCACTGGCTTACAGGCTTTGTCTGCAATCATTTGGTTACTGAAAGGAAAAGTCTCACACTTTTAATATTACGATTTCTTGGGAACCAGCAGTTAGCGTAATGGCTATGTCGCTGGACTCCCACGTAGTCGACCGCGGTTCGCGTCTCGGACCCGGTGGCTTACAACTCACGCCGGGCGCGTGTGCGTGCGTGCCCAAGATCCCGAGAGGAGAATGGAGGAGAAGGGATTGCGGCGTGACCATCCCCCCTGGGGGGTGATTTCTCGCTTTCTGTCTCTATGTCTCTCTCTGTCTGTCTGGCGAGCGCACGCGCCCTATAGCGAAAAAACCTCTCCCAAAAAAAAAAAAAAAAGATTTCTTGAAATGAACAAATAAAAACTTGTAGTTAGAAGTTTTCTCTCTCAGAAGTTGATGACACAGGTAAGCAGGAAATAAGTAGTGATATAAAGGCTTGACAAACACTATTAACCAACTTGACATAAATAACATTTATAGAACACTCCATCCATAACAAAAGAATATATATATACTTTTCAAGTATGTATAAACTTACTTGAAAGTACAGTAAAGTCTGAGTTTATTTTGGTGCAAAAACTATTTAAATCAGTGCATATTTTTTTCCATAGGATACATTTTCTGTGAACTTTTTGAAGACTCACTTGTACACAAACTTTTCCAGAAAACAGAGGATGGGGAAATATGTCCAACTCATTTCATAAAGCTAGCATTACCCTGATACTAAAAGAAGACAAAGATATTACAAGAAGAGAATGATAGAAACCAAAATTACTTATAAGGCCAGATAGGAAAATCCTTAATAAAATTTTAGCAAAACAAACATAGCAACATATAAAAAGGATAATATGTCATGATTAAGTAGAATTTAGTCTAGGAATTCAAGGTCTAATATAAAAAAAAAATCAATCGGTGTAAAGAAAAGCTTTCAGCAGGAGCAGAGTAAAGCAGTCAGGAAATCTCTTCAAAACAAAATTATGAAACTGGACAAACAGCAACTACTTCAAGGCTCTCAAAAATAGATCAAAGGCAGACAACAAATTGAGATGTATGAAGGGACTTCAAAATATTCATGGAAAATGTTAACTGAAGTTTTCCTACATGGCTTGGAAATTAAAGTACATGTCTATTTCGGTGCCAAAAAATTAAAGTATGAGTTTAATTTGGTACAAAACATTTTAATCTACACAGTTATGTCATAATCTGCACTCTCCATAAACTTTTTGAAGAATTCTCATATTTATTCGTGAAAAACTGGTGAACTTTGTGTAAAATAGTGACATTTGTGGCATTGTTGCCTGGAACTGATCACGTACACCCCCTCTATCCACCCAGATTAATCACCAAAGTAGTGCTACTTTGTAATACTATCAAATGAGGCTGGCAATGTAAAACAAAAAATTTGCTGCTAGATGGGTACGCTTTTATTTGGAGAAGGTGAAAATCCCATGACCAGTGCTGTTGCCAGTAAAATAAATAAATAAATAAATTCCACACATTTGGTAAGAAACAAAAGGGGAAAGTCCATATCTCTGCTCGCCCAACATTGTAGTCCCACTGGGAATGAGTGAAAGACTAGCTAGAAAGTCACAAATTTAACAAAGAGATCTTGAAAACTAAAGATAAATATCCCCAATATGCAGCATAAGAGCTGATGAAAGTAGACATTCACATATGTGTTTTGAGACTACAGCCCAGATCTGTGCTAATGCAGGGCTCTCTCTAGAAACTGAATAAGGAAGGATTCCTGCTGAGGAACAGAGTTATTAACAACTTGAACAACAAATAAAAGAAAGTAGAGAATTCCTGATTTGATACCTTAAACTAACAATATTCCCAACGTCCCACACTCATTACTTTTCCACTTTGCCATCTTCAGCATTTTGTCTTGTTTTATAAGCTCATGGTTAAAGATGGCTGTTGCATATCACATCTTACAGCTATATTCAAGGCACCAAGAAAGGGGAAAGTGCAGTACAGAGAAGAGTCCTTCCAAACTCTGTTTTGTTAAGCAGTAAAATATTTCTGGGATGTCCCCTAACAGTCTCACTCTTATGTCTCATTGGCCAAAACTCACATGGCCTTCTATTAGGTTGTGGGAAAAGTTTGAATATTCTATTCAAAAATGTGTCATGACTTTTCCAATGACCTAACAACTTCCAAGAGGAGTTGGAAAAGAGAGTATCTGTCCAAGGGAAACTGAATTACCATATGATGATTTATATCATCAGTTTAGACCACTGTTTTAGACTCATTTTCCAGGTTGTGCATAATATCCCTTAAATAAACTTGAGTTACTTCTGTCAAATAAGGGCAAATGCTACTATAGATACAAACAACTGGGCCTGCCACAGAAAGTAATAGAAAAAAAAAAAAACCCACAGTATTTCTCTTTTATAAGCTATTTACATTATCACCAAAAACAGGTTCCTCTTCTACATATCAATAATACTGTTGTATTATTCAAAATAATGATCTTAAGGACTTTAGGTACAAGGTCAAGACTGAAAGTCCTGACATTTAAGTGAGAGTAGCAATCCAAGGATCAATAATGACTCAGTCCTAGTATGATAATTGTTCTTACTAAAAGGTGGTTGATGAGTATTGACCTCCCATGGGTTTTGGACATCAAGGTAGATGCAATCAATTCCAGCTTGCTTCCTGAGAAGGAGGAAGCAAGGATCAAGCCTGGAAACTCAATATTTGTTTCAGTTAATTGTGTAAAACCACTTGACTGGATGTTGGCAGGACGAAATGAAATAATAAATTTAAAACCCAAGTCAAGTTTTTGCCTTCCTGCGGTCAACATTTTATCAGTGTCCCCTGCCCTTCAACTGAGAGAATCAAAGACCAACAGGACTTTACCAAAAAAGCTATATACTCTGTATACCTCCTTTGACCTCAAGCTTAGTGACCAAGTCTCTCCTTGATTATTTGAGTTCAGTGAGTAAGGTAACACTTTATGAGGTCTACCTTTCATGATGGAGGGCTCCTTTTTTCTTGAAATAGTGTGAAAAATAAAAATGGCAATGATTTGAATCAAATGATGAGCATCTGCATCCACCCATTTGAAAGAGAAAGATAGAGGGAATAAATACAACCATTTTAAAACAAATTGACAATCTTTTACTTAACATTTTCAAAATTAGACTCAATACAGTAGAACAAGTTAAAACCGAAACAGCACAGTATTTAAAATAACAGTCATTTTTATAAAAGGCAAATGAAGGAGGTTTTCTTAGCTGAAGGACTACAAAGAGAAATTTCTATGGAATTCTGGCTGGAGAACATAGAATCTAAATTTACAATTATGATTCAAGTATTGGGTTTCTGATCTAATTTAATGACTTTTTAAAAATGTCTTAAACTCAAACAAGAAAGCATTGAATTTAAAAGATGGAACTTGAATGAAATAGAATTGTGATTCAGGTTTAAATCCAAGAAGAGGAAGTAGGGCTGTAAAGAACCAAGAATGGGTTTTCATGTAGTTTATTAATCAGCCTCATTATTCGATAGCTGCACTGAATATTTTGATGTTCTGGCTCAAGGAATTTAGACTGTATATAAATGTGAATTGCTTTAATTTGCTCTTCAACCAAAGTTTGATTCAATTTGTTCTTCAATAAAAGTTTTATATTAGCATAAATATTAAAATTGAAAATGTAATTTATAAAACTAAGGCAATGTATTCCATTTAGGGGTTGAAATCTGTGCTCAATACTGACACATAAACACATAACATTTCTCTTTCCCAGCATTTTTCATTTACTAAAAATATTTGGAAAATGTCCAGTAGTGGATTTGACTAGTAATCTCATTCAAAGATTGTAAACAAAATGGAGAACAGCAGCTGTCTCCTGTTCAATGCCAGTTTATTTTGCCAAACCCTGCCTTCCTCAGTTTCCCTACTATTGTCCTGTAAACCCCCCACCCCCGGCCTATCAACTACATTCTTCCAGTTATTCAGGTCAAAAACCTTGGAGTTATCCTTGAACCATACCACATATCTACCCATCAGCAAATCCTGTTAGCCCTAACCTAGAATTAAAACATATACAGAAATGTCCCCATCTCCCACAAGACCCATAGCCAGCCCAGTGGCCCCAAGCTCTTTCATCACTTCCATAGGTCACTGCAATGTGCTCCCAATGAGTTTCCAGGCCCCCACCTTTGCTTTGCTCTCTGCCATTTATTTTCCTCCGGGGTATTGTACCTTAGATCAAATGAGGGGGAGCTAAGAGGCTCTTTCCATTGAAATTTCCATTCCAATTCCATTCTAAGAGATGACTTCCACGCCAAGTGTGAGAAACCACAGAGCAGATCTCTGAGGTGAAAGTTATATAACAAACCTCACTGAAAGGCATTTGTTATGGACTAAGTGTGCCCCATCCCCAACAATTCATATGTTGAAGCCCTAACCCCAGATGTGACAGTATTTGGAGGAGGGGGAGCCTTTGTGATGTAATTAGGCTTAGATGAGGTCATGAGGGTGAAGTCCCATTGATGGGATTAGTGCCCTCTTAGGGAAAAGGCAGACCAGAGGGCTCTCTCTCTGTCATGTGAAGACACAGAGAAGATAGCCATCTGTGAACAAGGAAGAGGGCCCTCACCAAGAACCAAATTTGGAAGCACCTTGATCTTTAAACTTCCCAGCCTCCAGAACTATGAGAAATAAATGTCTGTTGTATAAGTTACCCAGTCCATGGCATTTTGTTACATCAGACTGAAATGACTAAGATGGCAATTTAATAATCTGCCAAATTATTATATTTCACATAGAACTGCTTACAATTGGATGGAAAAGGAAAAGAGAAACAAATAAATCCGCTCATGACAGACCTGAAAGAAACTGACCTAAAAAGTTGTTCAGAAGCATGGACATTAAATCACTAACATGGTATTTTTCCAAAGGCCATGCACTGGGATAATGAATACCCAATACTCAATATTGTGGGGGTGATAATAGCAGAAAATGATTCAGGGAAGTACAACGCTATGCTGACAGTGAATAACAAAATTGGTGAAAAGAAGCAATACTCTTCATTTGGAATTATGTTCTCTACTGTTGTCAAAAAAAAAAAAAATGACCCAGTAGCTAGTCATAAAAACTGCTTCACAAAACAGTCAATTTAAGTGAATGTGTACTTATATTCAAAACTCCTTTTAGAAGTGAAAATATTATTAGGTAACGCAGTGACCATGACAAATAATCATTATCATTTTATATGAGAGTACTTGAAAAAGTTCATGGACAAAATGGAATTCAAGTATCACTTTATTTTGGTGTAAAAATATTTGAAATTATGCATGGTTTTTGCATGATACACATTTTCATGTGAACTTTTTGAGGACTTCTTGTATTATCTATTATTTAAGTCTTAGGGGCAAGGTCGGTGGCACAGTAGTAATGAAACTGGCCCCACAAGGGAAAGGTCCTGGTTTGTGTCCTGGGAACCCCTGGGCATGCTGGGCGTGTGCATGTGTGCCTGTGATCCAAGCCAACTGAGACTGGGGGTTAATTGAAGCCTGAAAACCCTATGGGGGGTGCCTGTCTCTCTGCCTTTCTATCTCACGAAAGATATAAAGAAATAAACTTTAAATCTGAACTTTTGTTTCTCACAAGAAGAAAAAGATGCCAATGGGGTGACAGGCAAAATTTAAAAAAAAACCATCAATAAAGGGGAGGCTAGCAGTACCATGTCAGCTGTAAAAAAAGTCAACATGACTCCTGAATCATAGCGAGTTGGAATAAGATGAGGATTGATGTCAAGTTTTAATATACAATAAAGTCTTTGACCACTGTCTGGTAATAACAAATTATTCTGCAACATTCCTCTTGCTTCAGTCACCAGCTACATCCAGAAAGGAAGCAAATACATTCTTAAACACCCAGGTAGATTTTAAGCATGACAAATTAGGATGCCACAGAGAGGAACATACAACACACTGCCATTAGCTGCTAGCATCACACAAAATGCCCCACAAAGTCACAGTTCAGACTTCCTGAATTCCTTAGTACTTCTTCAAATTTGCTTTGATGGAAAAACTGTAGGAAGCTACTGTACAAACATAATGTCCAGGATGTCCTGTCACTGCAAGGTGGAGGGTTTGTGAAATAGCCTTTAAACCCTCACTCGGTCACCCAAAGTGGTCTTCCCAACTCATAGGCAACCTCATTTTGCCATTTACACAGACTCCAACTCTTGGAGAAATCCTCTCTCTGTTACTCTCCCAGTCCACATCCACTAGTCAGGAAACCCTGCTGGCTCTGCTTTCAAAATATCTCCAGAGTCCTACTTCTCCCTAGCTCAGAGCTTCTACCTGGTCTGACTCCCTCGTAGTCTCTCACTTGGATTATTGATGGGGCAGCTCAGAGGCTCCTCCATGTGATGCTGATGGTGCTAGTCAGAGGATCTCATGGGGGTAGCAAGGTTCTAGAGTGTGTTCTTAAGTGAAGGATACTGGAGAGGAGGGGAGAGGCTAGAAAAAATGAGGGTATCCTCAGCTGTGAATAACAGGATATGGACTAGTCAACATGAGGCCCATGAGAGGAGACATGGGACAGACCTAATGAGTGTAGTCACCATTGACCTGTTCCCTACCTCCATCCCTGATCCCTAGAATCTATTCACAACACAGCAGTCCAGCTTGCTCAAAACTGTCAAGGGTCCTCCATCTCAGGAGAAAGCAGAAAGGCACTACAATGACTGATCTAGACCCTTCACTGCCCTGACTTTATCCCCACCCCACCCCTCTACACACACACCACTCAATGACAAGGACCTCTTCCTTTTTTCTTGTACTTGGACTGCTCCTACCTAAGGCCTTCACACTGGTTGATCTTTGCTCAGAATGAATACTCTGTCCCCAGTTACTTGCTTGGGCTGAATCCCTCAGTTCCATCAGGGTTTCATTCATCTTTTCTGGAAGGCCAACACTGAGCACCCAGCTCCTCAATGAGCCTCACTTGCCCACTCACACTTCCAACAATTCTAATCTCCTTCCCCTGTTCAAATTTTTCATGGCATTTATGCCTAACACAGTATACAGTGTATTTACTTATTTATTAGGCTTATCAGTTACTGCCAGTCTTCTGCACTAGAAGGCTGAACTATGAATTTTAGGTTTGTTTTTTCACTTTATACTTTCATGTATCCCTAGTAGTTAGCTCAGTGCATGGCATATAGTAGGTGCACAATGAATGTATACTGAATTAATGAAAGTAGTCTAGATGATAATACCCCCTACATTCATAAAAAAAAAAAATGTTTTCATCATGGAGGCCAGCAGGTGGCATAGTGGTTATGTAGCTGGACTCCCATGTGGTCCACAGCAGTTCGAGCCTCAGACCTGGTGGCTTAAAACTCAAGCCGGCACGTGTGTGTGTATACCCAAGATCCCAAGAGGAGAATAGAGAAGAAGGGATTGCAGCATGACCATCTTCCTGGGAGGTGATTTCTCTCCCTCCCTCTCCCCTCCCTCCCTCCCTCCCTCCCTCCCCCCCCCCCCCCCCTCTCTCTCTCTCTCTCTCCAGTGAGTGTATGCACCCTATGGCAAAAATCTACCAATTTTTTTTTCATCATAAGGAGAAATATATCACCTGAAAATCACTTTTTACTTTTTAAGTTTGTGTTCTAGAAATATTCATACCTGTATAGAAGTAGAGAGTACCATGATGAGGGTTACATAATCAACATACAGCTTAAACAACTACCAACTACTACATGTGGTCACTCCTGTATAAGCCATACCCACACCCTTTTCTCCAGCAGATAATTTTGAAGCCAGTCCCAGAAACTGTATTATTTTTTTAAGTTGTTTTTGTTTGTTTGTTTGTTTCTATAGGGTGCAAGTGCTCACCAGGGAGACAGAAAGATAGAAAGTGAGAAATCACCCCCCAGGGGGGCTGGCCATGCCACAACCCCCTCTCCTCCATTCTCCTCTCGGGATCTTGGGCATGCATGCACACGTACCCAGCGTGAGTTTAAGCCACCAGGTCTGGGACTCGAACCACGGTCGGCTACATGGGAGTCTAGCAACATAGCCATTAAGCCAACTTGTAGTCCCTATATCATTTTTATGTGACTATATCAGTTCTATGTCTAAGAAATAAGGACCATTTTCACCCCTAACAAATTTAGACATCTCCTAGCCACCACCAGCCCCAACCCAAGACAACTCACAGTAGGTAGCAAGGTTCTAGACTGTGTTTTAAAGTGAAAGATACTGGAGAGAAGGGGAGAGACTGGAAAAAAGGAGGATATCAGTTACTACTGATCTGATTTTTGTCACTCTACATTCGTTTTGCCTGTTCCAGGATTTCATGTAAATAGAATCATACCAAATGTACTCTTTTTTTTCCTTTTATTTTTTAACTTTTATTATTATCATAATCTTGTTTATATTACATTGAATCACATATAGCTTTACAGTGTATTACATTTCTTTTTCCAGAAGGCCAAATGTTCTCTTTTGTGCCTATCTTCTTGTGCTCAGCATAATGTTGTATTTCATTCATGCTTCGTATTAGATTTTAAAGCAGAACAATGTAACAGTAATTATCAAAGTTTTTGAGGATGAGGAAAGCAGGGTGAGGTGAATGTTAAGTATTTACACCCAAATTAATTCAGAGATTCCATTTAGCAGCTTCCAAATCTCCAAATACAGGACCAGTCTAAATCCTCACTATACAGAGTATGGTCTGCTCCATGGACCAGCAACCTCAGATTTCCCTGGGAGCTTGCAGGAAATGCAGAATTCCAGGCCCTATCCCAGACCTGCTGAATTAGCATCTGCATTTTAACAAGATGCTCAGGTGATTAGTGGATACCTTCTGCTTCAAGAAGCACCAGTTTAAATACTCTATGGAGAACAGCTCAGCATCCTGGTTCAGATGATACAAACTGACTGTCCTATCAGGGTTCAGCCCTGAGTTTATTTCACTGCTGTTGGTCATCTGGCATGAACTAAGCAAGGACCCCTAATATCATCTTGCTGTTCTAGTCCGCTCAGGCTGCTATAACTTAAAACTATGAACCAGGTGACCCCTAAGTAACAGAAATCACTTCTCACAGTCCTGGAGGCTGGCAAGTTCAAGATCAACCAGCAGAGCTGGCATCTAGTGGTGATCCATTTCATAGTTGAAAATGATGCCTTCTTGCTGTGCCCTTACATGGTGGGAGGACAGGCAGATCTCTCGAGTGTCTTTTATAAGGGCACTAATCCCATTCATGAGGGTTCCACCTCATGATCTAATCCCCTCCCAATGACCTCACTACCTAATAACACCACGATGGTTTAGGTCTCACCATAGGAATTTTGGAGGGACACAAACATTCAGACAATAGTACCTTGGCCTCTTAGAAACACCACAGTTTGACAGTAGAGATGAAAAGGAAGAAATGCTGCAGGAGAAACCAACTAATATGGTTGAGTTTAAATTCCCTTCCTTAAAATGCTTGAACATGTCCCCTGAGATTTAGGAAAGCTAATTGGCTTATCTAAAACTACGGTAGCCTGAAGAGCTCAAGAAGGGTGTCTTGTACAACACAGGGGAAATCATTCAGAACTCAATGACTGGAAGCCTGAAATTGAGAAAGCCCAATGAAGAGCATCTATAAGGGACAATATCGTTAAAGGAAAGAATCTTTGAGCTCTCAGATATTTGTATAAAGCAGAAAGGGTAAGTTGATTATAGGGGATTAGAAAATACTGGAAAAAGGATTTAGATGCAAATATAAATAGTGGCTTTTACACTTGCTATAAACCCTCAGGATGCTTACACAACTCTGTTAGAACCATAAACACTGACCCCATGCAGGGAGAAAGCAACTTTTGTGAGGTGGAGCTCTACCTATTACATGGTTGAGGGGTTTCTAGAACAACAAGGCACACAGACCTGGGTAGACAGCTAATGGAAGACTAAAAGGCAGTAGATATCTATCTTCCACTGCCTTGTCTTTGTGATGTCAGCAGCAGCAGCAGCACAGCCCCTTTGTGATCTCCTTTAACTGCTCCCTTTTGAAGTTCAGAACATTTTCACTGATTTGAATAGGCAATGCTTGTTATATTAGATGAACCCAATGCCTGGTGTCCTCTTCATTTCCTTTCCCTCCTTGACCAAGGGCTCCCTGATCTCCAGAACAGTGACAGGATCTGTCACTGATTCTTTCAACCCAACAGCTTTCATTAACGCCCTAAATACTTGATCTTGGAACTTAGTGTGACATTCTTGTGTTAACCTTCAGTCTATTCTGGTGGTCCTCAACTGGAAGTGATTTTGTCCCTAAGGGCACACTTGGCTATGTCTGGAGACAGTTTTGTTATTATAATTGGCAGGGAAAGAAGGGTGTTACAGACAATGTAGTAGGTATAGTCAGGGATGCTGCTAAACATCCTATAATACAGATGGCATCCCTATAAAAAAGAATCATCTGGCCCCAAAAGAAACTGTGCTTGGGACCAGCAGATGGCATGGTGGTTGGGGCACTGGACTCCTACGTGGCCAACCATGGTTCAAGTCCTTGACCTAGTGGCTTGCTTTCTCACTTTCTCTCTCTCTCTTTCTCTGTCTCACTCTAGTGAGAGTGTGTGCCCTGTAGCAAGTTAAAAAATAATTATGCTAGTAAAAAAATTAAATAATTCTTTAAGAAAAAAAAGAAACTGTGCTCTTCTATAATGTTGGGCACACAAGATTAAAAAAAATAATCTTGACCTAAACAACCATTCAGGGATCTTCTGATGCTTTGAATTTATATTTCTGGAAGGAAGCTCTAAGATCTTTTACCACTGATCCTCCCTGAACACCCAGCTCCCACACCCAAACAAGAACCTCCCCAGTAGGTGGATGACTCCACTTACTTGGTATGTCTTCAGTGCCTTCCCTCTGTGCTACCTGTAGACCACTCCATATCCTAATGTTCACAACTGAGGATAACCTCTTCCTTTGCAGTCTGTCTCCTCCTCTCAAATGTCCTTCACTTTGAAATACAGTCTAGAGTCCTGTACCTTGTGTGGTCTCTTGAGAATCAGCATCAGCATCAAAATCACAAGGGAGGAGCCTCTTAAAAATGCAGAATCTCTGCCCCAACCAAGACCTACTGAGTTAGAACTACATCCTAAAATGACCCCTAGATGAGTCTTACACATATTAAAATCTGAGAAATGCTGCTTAGTCTAAAGCAGTGATTCTACAATTTAGTTATGCACTGGCTCCTCAAAGAATGCTTTAAAAACACTAATGTCTGGGTACAAGCCCCAGGGAACCTGATGTAATTGGTCTGAGACTTTCCCTAGGCACTGGGATTTCTGTAGCTCCCCAGGTCATTCTAATACCTGGCCAAGGTGGAGATCCACTACTCTGGGTTAATCATTATTGTTACGGCTGATAATGGCTTCTTACATTTGTACATTCCAATGCCTAGACAAGAGCCAGTATAAAGTAGCAGTCAAAAGCCTGATTTGGGGACTAAACTCCACGGGTTTGAATTCAAACTGTCACTTGCTCATCATGTGGTCTTGGGGAAGTTATTTAATATCTGTTTCTCTAGATATAAATGAGAACAATGATCTCATATGATAAGGGTTCCCATCAGTCAGTGTTCAACCAGCACAGCAGAACCACATTCTATATGGATTTATGGTAAGAAATTGGCTTATGCGATTGCGAGGCTTATTTTTGTCTATTTTCTGTTGCTTAATAACTGAATACCTGAAACACGTGATTTATAAAAAAATAAAAGTTTGTTTAGTTTATGACTTGGGAATCCAAGATCCAGGGGCCACATCTGGTAAGGACCTTCATGTTGATGGGGACTGTGCAGAGTCCTATGGTGCCACAAGCATCACATGGTGAAAGAGAGCAAGCGTGCACATGTGTCTGTGTCCATATCTGTATCTTCTTATAAACCTAAAAGTATCTGATCCTAAGGGCCCTACCTTGATGCCTATTCACTTCCCAAAGGCCCCACCTCTCAACACCAGAATTGGATTAGGTTTCTACCCTCTTAATCCCTTCACAAGAGCAACTGATTTTCAACATATGAATTTAAGGGCAGGGCGACACATTCAAACCATAGCAGGGGATGCTTATCATGTCCAATGTCTGGAGTGCAGGTAGTCAGGAAGAGAACATCACAAGCAGGCTGCAGCCCCATAGACACAAGGTTTAGCTTGTGCACGAGTATCTCTTAACTTAGGAAAGCCCAAACCTTACAGCCCTTTCAGCTGATGAGGTCAAGTAAATCCAGGATAATCTGCTTTTTAATGAACTTAGTCAACTGATTTGGGAGCTTCACCACATCTGCAAAATCCCTTCATAGCAGTATCTAGATTAGTATTTGATTGAATAACTAGGATAAGATGTATATGTGCAACAAAACAGTCACTACCTCTTTTTTTATTTTTTTGAGAGGTTTTTGCTATAGGGCGCATGCGCTCACCAGAAAGACAGAGTGAAACAGAGAGAGAGAAAGCGAGAAATCACCCTCCAGGGAGATGGGCACACTGCAATCTCTTCTCCTCCATTCTCCTCTCAGGATCTTGGGCATGCACGCACATGCGCCCAGCATGAGATTAAACCACCGGGTCCGAGACTCAAGCCGCAGTCAACTACATGGGAGTTCAGCAACATAGCCATTACGCTAACTGCTGGTCCCTCACTACCTCTTTTCTTCTTCGAACTCTTAGGGAAGATCCCTGTAGTCCACAAACAGTAAACAAAGCTCCCTAGAAGGGAACCTTTGGACTATCGTTGAGCCTAGCCAAGTTGACACATCAAAAACCATCATAGGGACCAGCAGTTAGCATAATGGCTATGTTGCTGGACTCCCACGTAGTTGACCGCGGTTCGAGTCCCAGACCCGGTGGCTTAAACTCACGCCAGGCACGTGTGCGTGCATGCCCAAGATCCCGAGAGGAGAATGGAGGAGAAGGAATTGTGGCGTGGCCATCACCTCTGGGGGGTGATTTCTCGCTTTCTGTCTCTCTGTCTCTCTCTCTCTCTCTGTCTGGCAAGCGCACGCGCCCTATAGCAAAAACCTCTCCAAAAAAAAAAAAAAAAACTATCAGAGAATTAAGTATCTTCACTGAGAACAACATCTTACTCATAGCACTATTTAAGTGTGATTATTGTCCCTATAAAAGACATACAAATTTATTTAGTCAAAGAGTCTTATACTAAAGTGTTCATATAATGCCTTTGATACAGTTATAACTCAACTTCAACTTTATATTGGCTTATATTGTAACCAAAATACATGTATAGTTTCATCCCTTACCAAAAATAGGTTATTGGTCGCCAAATGTCATACTTAACAAACTGTAAGAAATCTTTATAAAACCTTCCATATATACATGTACATGCACACACACCCAAGTGCTCAACTCTCTACACCTAGGTTATGGATGAATCACAGTAGTAATTGTGAACTTATTATAGAATTTCTTCATTCAGTCATTCATCAAATCATTCATTCATTCATTTATCAAACAATTACTGACAATTGTATGTGCCAGGAACTATTCTCAGTGAATTAAGTTTGTGATAAAACAGTGGAGAAGACAAAGTTTCTATCTTCACAAAAAATTTAACATTACCAAATATGTATGAAATGCCAGTTACTGGGCTATGTAATCCTTCTACATAAATTTTCTCATTTATTCCTCACCTCAACTGTCTGAGGAGATAAAATTATCACTCCTATTTCATAGATGAAAATCCTGGAGTTTAGCAGGCTCAGGTAACTTACCCAAGGAAAATGATAAAACCTAAGACTTCAGACCAGAGAGGGCAATTGCAGCACCTGAGATAATACATTCAGTGTCAGATGTCAACTGTTTGCCTATCCTGTGCTGGTACAATGTGCTTACTGGACCAAAGCAAACATGGACATTGCTGTCTTTACTCCAGTGTAGAAGTATTGTCAAGCTTTCTTTCTTGGCCCTGTCTTCCTACTGCTTCTGGGTCTAGGAAGAGGAATGCCCTTTCCTTGCACTTGTTCTTCATTCCCCATTCCTTCCTCTGTCATTCCTGGAAAGGGAACAGCAAGGAGGAAATTGCCTTTGCATCCCACGCACAGCTGTTGGATGGAAGATCTGGCAGGCATGGAGCTCTCCCAGAAGAAGGGAATCCAGGAGGAGCTGTTCCCTGCTCCTTCCCTTGGCTCCTCCACTTTTGGATGAGCTTTGTCTACAGGACACCTGTCATGTGTAGCTCAAGGTCTGGCACTGGATCCCAGTCAGAGTTAGACAGTGCTCTCTGATCCAGGTAGAGACCCAAGGGGCAGCGGGAAGACATGTCTAAAAGGGGAAGCAGAGAAAATGCTGGACTGCACTCTCTAAGTAACAAGCCCTTGGAGACACCCCAAGAGGCAGTTGCCCAACTGGCAAGGCCTATGTCAGGCAGCTGTGTACCCAGGAACACTGAGCAGCACACATACGGCAGAGCGGGGCCGCACCATCTGTCACACACTCGTGCCAGCCTCTTCACTTCAGGCAAGTTGGAGTGGGAGGCATCAGGAGAGAAGTGACAGCTCACCAAGCCAGCCACATGCCACAGCTCCCCTCTAACAATCTTTTCCTCTAAACATTTAGACTCCTTTGCTGCTGCCATATGGCAGTTGCCAGTGAATACGATACTGTAATTAAGAGCATGGAGTTTGGAGTCAGAAAACCCTAGATTTGAATTCTAGTTCTCCATATACAAGTGTGGGTGATCTGGGTAAGTTATTTAATGACTTGTTTTTGAGCATTAGTTTTCTCTTTTGGAAGATGAAAGTTATAATAATTACCCCTTGGGGTTGGTGTTATTATTAAATTCAGTAATATTTTTAAAGAGCTAAGGGCTTTTTTAAAAACACAGTAGGCATTAAGTTAAACAAAGCCTTTTCATGCTGAGTCAAGTTGCTGACTACAAAACATTCTTTTGTAGCTCAGTGTCCAAGCTTCAGAAGAAAAAAGACCAATGAAGTTTCCTAACACACTTCAATGTGCAGTAAGAGCCCTGCAGGATCTTGGAAAAAGGAGATTCTGGGTCAGTAGGTCTTGAGTTGGATTTGAGAGTCTCCATTTCAAACAAACCAGCATGTGTTGATGCTGCTGATCTGAGGCCACGGATAGCAAGGGACTAGGACACCAGCTTTAGCTCCTTGGGTAAGCCATCTCATCAATCTTCAGTTTTCTCAGATGGAAAAATTTAATGTTTATCTAGATAATTTCAAATTCCTTTCAGGCTACAATGCTGTGACAAATTATCTGCAAAAAATGGCTGCCAACAGTTCCTCTCCCTGTTCTCAGATACCCTTCTACAATGTAACTTTTCTCCTCCTCCCATCAAAGGTGGAATCTCTCTCCTTGAACCTGGCTTGTCTTGTGATGTATACTGATGCAGAACATGGAAGAAATAAGGGTGTGTGACTTCTAGTCCTAGACTTTAGGAAGCTTGGAAGCTTTCTTTTTTGTCTTGTTGAGATCCAGGTACTATGTAAAAAGCTTAGGTTAGATTTCTGAAGGGGAAAAGAGAGAGAGTTCCAGCCAGCCCTAAGTTCTACTAGACTTTGGTGTCAGACACAGGAGCATAGCCATTTTGGATATTCCAGCCTCAGCTGACCCCTTACTGTATGCAGCTACATGAGACATTCAGTCAATATCTCATCTAAGAGATGAACCACCCTCCTAAGCTCAAATCACACAATTATGAGAAAGAATAAATCTTTGTTATTTTAAACCATTATGTTTTGGGGTGGTTTGTTACACAGTTGATACGCAGGTCCTACTCACACAGGAGATAACAGAAATTGTAAAAGCCAGAATACATCAAAGAATTATAAGGAACATGTCTACTAACTGGAGGAAAGAATATATCCTGACAGTTAATTTTTATACTATACAGAGTACAGAGGGTTTTTTTCTAGTTTTTCCTATAGGGCAGGTGCACTTGCCAGAGGTAGAAGGAGAAGTGATAAATCTTCCCCTTTCCCCTAGTGGGATGGCCATGCCGCAATCCCTAATCCTCACTGTCCTCTAGGGATTTGGGGCATGCACGCACATGTACCCAGTGTGATTTTCACGCCGCCAGGTCCAGGACTCAAATTGTGCAGTTGGCCATATGCGATTCAGCACCTTAACATCCATACCACCTGCTGGCCCTAGGGAACTTTTTTTTTAAAAAAATCTTATTTAGATCCTGACATGGATACCGAACTTGAGCTATGAAATATTGCTTTCCTTGACTAAAAATGAAGATTTTCTGCTGAGACTTCTCCCTCCAGATTCGTTTCTTGTGGCCTCCATGTTCTGAGTGTCCTGACAGGTCCAAGTGAACAGGATCCAAACATCTGAATACAATTAGGGTCAGAATATTCCTCTATCCCACTGAATCTGATGCACAAAGAGATAAAAATAGAACAGAAGAGAGATTGCAGATTACCTCCTCCTACATGCCTCTAAATGCTCGGGTTGCACTTTAAGAATTAGGAAGAAATGCACCATCCATCAGATGACTAGAAATCACAAGAAATATGGGAAAGCAAGAAAATATCTCTTCTCCATGGGAAAATAATAACTCCTCTTCATCCTCAGACAGTACTATGAAACTCATGGAAATGTCAGATAAAGAATTAAGAATATTCATAGTGACAAAGCTAACAGAGATGAAAGAGAAGAGAGACAATGAACTACAGAAGATGCAGGAGAAAGGAGCTGATGAGTTCCAGGAGGTTAGAAAATTCTTGCAAGATGTAAAAGAGGAAATACACACTATAACAAATAATCAAATGGACCTGTTAGACATGAAGGCTATAATACAGGAAGTCAAAACCTCCCTTGAAAGTATTAAAAGAAGACTAGATCATACAGAAAATAGAATCTCAGATGCAGAAGACAGACTTGCTGGCCTAGAAGAATCCACCACAGAGACTGAGAAAATTGCCCCCAAAAATGAGAATAATATACGAGAAATACTAGATACCATTAAACATCCAAACATCCGGATAACTGGTATCCCAGAAGGAAAAAGATTCATAAGGGCATTGATCATTTATTCCATGAAATACTGGAAGAAAACTTTCCAAACCTAGAGAGGCATTCAAAGATCCAGTCCCAATAAATACAAAGGACCTCAAATAGAATCAACCGAAGAGGATCTTCTCCAAGACACATTATAGCCAGACTGACCAAAACCACAGACAAGGACAAGATACTAAGATTGGCAAGAGAGAAACGGCAAGTTACCTACAAAGGATATCCCATCAGGCTAAAAGCAGACCTCTCACTGGAAATAATGCGAGTAAGGAAAGAATGGGAAAAATATTCAAAGTCTTAAGGGAAAAGCAATTTCAACCAAGAATACTGTGCCTGGCAAGATTACCTTCATATGAGAAGAAAAGACAAGAACATTCTCAGATAAACAAAACCTGAAAGAATTTACCAACACAAGATCAGATCTCCAAGAAGTTCTGAAGGGAGTGCTATACCAGGAAAATTAAATACAGACACACAGAAATAAGAGTTCAAAAACTAAGAAAATGGCCAACTTAATCATAGGGCAAGTCTGAAGTTGAATATTATATCCCAGAATTTAATTAGGTAGATTGGACCACAACAGAAGATAGATTAAATACATGAAACTGAACTGGTGAAGTAGAATTTTATGACTTTTGACTAAAACATTGCTGATTTTCTTCTAGGCTTTGTTTTCCAGTTTTAAGGATTTTTATCCTGTCTTGAGCTGCCGATAGTTTCATGTATCTACTATTTGAACAGAATCCTAATCTGTTTCCTGGCTTTAAGTTTTAAGCAAAGTTCCTTAGCATTTCTTTGATTTATTAAAACTAAAACTGCTTTTCTTGAAATTAAAAAATGTATTTAAAAATACCTATTTAATGACTGTACTAAGCTATATAATATGGCATCAGCTAGGTACTACCTTATAGTATATTCATTCTACTCAGAGTTTCACACCTAAAGTCAGACATGTATTCACAGATATGTATATACCAGCTGAACTTGCTATTGAAAGTAGTTAGATTATTTTAGAAATTTTGTGAATCAATAAAATGTGTGTGAGGGGGAAGAATGGAAAACAACTGTAGACACCTGAGATATACATGTGTGTGTGTGTGTGTGTGTGTGTGTATATGAAACTAGAAATGGAAAATTATTGATGATAACATGTATGATTAAGCCATTATGCAGTATATTCTGAATTGGAAATCACATTTTATATGCTGTGATGATGTTCAGTGAATGAATGTAAATTAATTAATTAAAAATAAAAAATTAAAATTAAAAAAACCTATTTATTATTTTCAATTTGCTATTGGGCATGTGTGCTCACCAGAGAGAGACCAGTGATATATGAAAGAGAGAAAGAGAGAGAGAGAAAGAGAGAGAGAGAGAAAGGGACAGAGAGGGAGAACGCAAGCCACTAGGTCCAGGACTCAAACCCTGGTTCGCCATTTGGGAGTCCAGCACTTTAACCACCATGCCACCTGCTGCCCCCCCCCCCCCACGCCCAGGGAACTTCTTAATGAAGACCTTTCTTTTGTACTCAACTAAATTTAGTAAGTATTTATACATGGCTAATAGGAGAAAAGTTGGGAATATAATTCCAAAAATCTTGTAGCATATTTGAGAATACTAGTAAATTACAAAGAAAACAAGACAGGGTCAAGACACAGGGTACAAGTGGTAAGGTTATGCTGTATGAAACTGAGGCCACATGAAAGTACCAGGTTCAATCCCAGATTAGCCTGAATAGGTCAGATGCACTAGTATGTGCCTTTAATCTTAACTGGGAGGCTGAGGCATAGGTGTTGGAGCATGGTGACACCCTATCAAAAATACCTCTCTCTCCTTCTCCTCTCTGTCCCTCACCTCTTTCCTCTTTCCTCTTTCCTCTTTCCTCTCTCTCTCTCTCTCTCTCTCTCTCTCTCTCTCTCATACACACACACACACACACACACACACACACACAAAGAAAGAAAACAGAGGATATACACCAATTAATAATATGCATTAAATGTATCTGAGACTCAATCTGTTTTAGCATCAACAGTAAGATTTTATGGATGTCTTGAAGGAACTCAGTCAGCATATTCAGGAGTTACCAGAGAACAATTCAATGGAGAAGTATAACTTAAACCTGGATAAATGGAGGGTAAAAAGAAGTATGTAACGGTATTTAAATTTTCTATACAGTCATACTTCAGAGATATGGTGGGTTCAGTTCCAGAACAACAGAATAAAGTTATATTGCAATATAAAGTCATATCAATTTTTTGGACACTTATACCATACTGTAGAACATTACACATGCACTAGCATTGTTTAAAACATGTACATAACTTCATTAAAAATACTTTATTGCTAAAAAATGCTAACAATCCCTAAGCCTTGAGTTGGAACCTTTTTGTTAGTGGAGAGTCTTGTCTCAGTGTTCATGGCCGTGACAGATCATGGCTGCCTGCTGAAGGCTAGGGTGGCTCTAGCAATTTCTTAAAATAAGATAACAATAAAGTTTACCATATCAATTGACTCTTCCTTTCACAAAATATTTCTCTGTAGCATTCAATATTGTTTGATAGCATTTTACCCATAGAACTTTCTTCACAATTGGAGTCGATCCTCTCTAACCAAGTTGTTGCTTTATCAATGAAGTTTATGTGATATTCTAAATCCTTTGTTGTCATTTCAACAATGTGCACAGCATCTTCACCAGGAGTAGATTACTTCTCAGGAAAACACTTTCTTCACTCATCTGTAAGAAGTAACTTCTCATCCATTAAAGTTTTATCATGAAGGGCCGGCCCTGTGGTCTAGTTGTTCAAGAAGATGGATCACACATGGCCCACTGCATGGTTCAAATCCTGGATCCAGGCTTGAGCACATGTGAGTACATGCCCCCAAATCCCAACAAGATGAATAAATAGAAGAGAAGGGATTGTGGTGTGACCATGCCCCTTGGGAGGTACTTTTTCTCTCTCCCTCTGGCATTGTCTGTCTCTTTCTCTGGCAAGTACATATGTCCTCTGGGGAGAAAAAAAGTTTTTTCATGAGACTGCAGCAATTTATTTCCATCTTCGGATTCCATCTAGTTATAGTTCTCTTGATGGTAATTCTATCACATCTGCAGTAAGTTCCTCCACTGAAGTCTTGGACCCCTGAAAGTCATCTACAAGGATTGGAATCAATTTCTTCCAAACTTCTATAAATGCTGATATTTTTACTTCCTCCCATGAATCACAAATATTCTCTTTTTTTTTTAAGAGAGATTTTTGCTATAAGTTGCATCTGCTCACCAGAAAGAAAAAGCAAGAAATCACACACACACCCCTGGGGTGGGGGCCGTAGTCATGCTGCAATCCTTTCTCTTCCATTCTCCTCTCGGGATTTTGGGCATGCATGCCCAGTGTGAGTTTCAAGTCACCAGGTCTAGAACTTGAACCACAGTCGACTATGTGGGAGTCCAGTAATGTAACCATTACACCATCTGCTAGTCCCCACAAATATTCTTAATGAAACCTAGAAGGGTGATTCTTTCCAGAAGATTATTGATTCATTTTGCCTGTATACATCAGAGGAATCACTATTGACAGCAGTTACAGCCTTAAAATATGTATTTCTTAAATAATGATACCTAAAAGTTGAAATTTATCCTTGATCTATGGACTGCAGAATGGGTGTTATCAGGCATAAAAATAATATTAAATTCCTTGTGTATCTCCAGCATAGCTGTGGGTAGCCAGGTGCATTCTCAATGAGCAATATTTTGAAAGGAATCTTTTTTCCTCAGCAGATCTCAATGGTAGGCTTAAAGTATTCAGTAAACCATGCTATAAACAGATGTGTTACCATTCATGCTTTGATTTTCCATTTATAAGCACAAGCAGAGAAGATTTAACAGAATTCTTAATGGTGCTAGAATTTTCCGAATAGTAGATGCGCACTGGCTTCAACTCAATGTTACTAGCTGAATTAGCTTCTAATAGGAGTCAGCCTGTCCTTGGAAGCTTTGATTTCTCCTCTCTAGTTATTAAACTCCTATTCAGCATCTTCTTCCAATAGAAGGCTTTTTGTCCACATTGAAAATCTGTTGAATAATGTAGCCACCTTCGTCCATAATCTTAGCTAGATCTTCTGGGTCACTTGTTGCCTCACCTTGCAATTTTATGTTGTGGAGACAACTTGTTTATTAAATCTCATGAACTAACTTTTGCTAGCTTCAAACTTTTCCTCTTCAGTTTCCTCACTTATCTCAGCCTTCGTAGAATTGAAGAGACTTGGGGCCTTGCTCAGGAGTAAGCTTTGGCTTAATGAAATGTTATAGTTGGTTTGATCGTCTATCTAGATGATTAAAACTTTCTGCACATCAGCAATAAGGATATTTCTTTCTCTTATCAATGTTGTATTCACTGGAGTAGCACTTTTAATTCCTTTAAAAATTTCTCCTTTGTAGAGGCCAGCAGAGAGCATAGAAGTTACACTGCGGGACTCCCACATGGCCGACTACAGTTCAAGTCCCGGACCCAGTGCCTTGAAAGTCACACCGGGCACGTGTGTGTGTGTGCCAAGATCCCAGGAGGAGAAGGAAGGAGAAAGGATTTCAACGTGGTCATTCCCCCTGGAGGGTGATGTCTCACTTTCCCTCTCACTGTCTCTGTCTGTCTCTGTCTCCGGTGAGTGCACACGCCCTAAGGCAAAAACCTCTAAAAAAAAAAAAAGAATTCTTCCTTTGCATTCACAACTTCACTATTTGGCACAAGAGGCCTATCTTTCAGTCTTACTTTTCTCACTAAGTTTAATTATTTCTAGTTTTAGATTTAAGGTGAGAAACGTGTCATTCTTCCTTTCACCAGAACACTTAAAAGAGGCGGTCGTATGGTTGTTCACCGGCCTACTTTCAATATTGCTGTGTCTAAGGGAATAGGGATGACTAAAGAGAAGGAGAGGAAGAGAGGGACACAGTTAGTCTATGAAGCAGACAGAACATACACAGCATTTATCAATTAAGTTTGCTATCTTTTTTTTTTATATACATTTGATCGCTATACATCATTTGGCCTGTAAAGAGAATTTACCCAATATGAAATACTTCTCAGACTAGTTCAGTTGAGAATACTATACATGTTATCATTAACAGGTAATAAACCAGTTCTTTGTCCCATAAATAAGTTTACTATCTTATATGGACAGAGTTCATGACACTACAAGACGATTAAAAAAGTAACATCAAAGATGACTGAATTTGAAATATTGTAAGAATTATCAAAATGTGACACAGAGACATGAAGTGAGCATGTGCATGCTGTTGGAAAAATGGTGCTGATAAACTTTCAAGGTTGCCACAAACCTTCAATTTGTAAGAAACACAATATATGCAAAGTGCTATAAAATAAGGTATGGATGTACAAAAATGCAACAGTCAGCCCTATTGACAAATATATTCTAGAAAGTTTCAAAATCTTTTGAGAATGATCATTATAAACAGACTTTTCAAATTATTATTTGCTATGGCACATGATACATATAATTTGACTAAATTAGTACATTGGGGGATATGAGGTATTATAGAATATAAGATACAGAAATATAAATAGAATGTCAGCGATGTAATACAGGCACAAATTGTGAAGACACAGTGTTAAGCCCAAAAGATGATGGCAATAGGACTCTAAAGGTGAAAAGAGTACACAAAATAGAATTGGGAAACAAATGAAAAGGTTTGCTACATGTCGTGATCACCTTTAGCCCTCTCATACACATTCCAGTTATAATGCTTCATTTAGAAAATATTTTCTAGTAAGCAATTGTTATTAGTAAAGTGAAACCTCAGAATCAAAAATTTCCAATAATATTCCAATAAAATGAGCTCAATGGTTAAGATTAAGATGGGGAACCAGCAGTTAGCGTAATGGCTATGTCGCTGGACTCCCATGTAGTCGATCGCGGTTTGCATCCCGGACCCGGTGGCTTAAAACTCATGCCAGGTGCATGTGCGTGTGTGCCCAAGATCCCAAGAGGAGAATGGAGGAGAAGGGATTGCAGCGTGACCATCCCCTCTGGGGGGTGATTTCTCGCTTTCTGTCTCTATGTCTCTCTCTGTCTGTCTGGCGAGTGCATGCGCCCTATAGCGAAAACCTCTCAAAAAAAAAAAAAAAAGATTAAGATGTAAGAAAAAGAAAATTTTACTTGCTTTTATAATATCTTTATAAACATTTTCTGTAAGGAAATTATGTACCTACAAATTATGTTTTAACTACACTAAATAATAAATAAATTCATGCTTTCAGAACAGGAAATTAATCTTGTAAGCATCTTCTCAAAACCCCATTTATCTATGTTACTTTTGCTTCCTCTTTTTTGTGAAAATCCAAGGGGAAAGAACACAATTTTGATATCCTGGTAATAGGTAATATGAGACCTCAGAATAATATCCATTTTAAATGCAAGTTCCAACCAAAAATTATAGTCAAGCATTCAAGTAGTTGCAAAGAAACAACAGACTGGTTTAATGATGGTATAATGCCACTCTTTCAGCAGCATGTAATTCAGTGCTGGTATGCAGTTAGCATTCAATAACGTCCTTAAATGAATGACTGTCAATGATGTATGTAAGCTTTCTCAAGGCTATCCCTGGATAGAGGACGAAGAAAGCATCGGGCTTTTTTTTTTTAACCTCTAATAGTTAAATCTTCCCTTTAACATTCCTTCATCTACTCATTTAACTATGAAATTAAAAGACCAATACTGACAAAGTTAGAGTAACATAACATTGAGATACTCACTGGTAGGAAAGAGAAAACGGATAATAAACAAACTAACACATGTATAGAAATGCTAGATAAGTGTAAGTATGCTGAAGTTTTATCTTTAAAATGATAACAGTTCTATTTGTTTACATTCAATAAAGAATTAGACTTACTCAACTAAATACTTATTTCCTTTTCTACTTGATAATTGAAGGGTTAGACATCTCTGCTATTTTAAAGGCTTCTTGATTACACTCAGTTTTATTGATTGGTGTTATGTCAGACACTAAGGGAAAGTACAAGAAATTTATGTTTTTATCTCAACTCTGTACTGCACGGAAAGTCTTCAAATAAATCCTTAACCATTTACAGGTATGTATACACACACACACACACACACACACACACACAATATTCATTCATGGATATTTAGACATGGAGATTGTAAAACATTTTTGGGAAAATGGAATTAAAGTATGAGTTTATGTTGGTGCAAAAAAAAGTGTTGAAATCTATACATAGCTTTTTCATAATATGCATTTTTGTATGAACTCTTTCAAGACCCCTAACATTACAATTTTCCTTTGAATTCATGATTTTAAGAGCTAGTTGAGATACCCTTTGAGATTCAGTTCTAACAGACTTTAAAAGATCTTTGTTGCATTTATTATAAAATTAGTTCATACTTGTTAAAGTTCAAAAATACTTCAATGAATAAAGTACAAAGTGAAATCTGCATAATTAAGGAGAGGTTAAGTATGAGATAAGGATCAGAGATTTCTGTTGTATGTATGACTTGGTAATGAAACATCAATTTTACATTTTAGCAGGGCCATTTTTGATGAGGGACCTGACTTGGATTCTGCGAGTCAGTGTTCCCTGCATCCAAAGAGCCCAAATGGCTGTATTGAAATCGTTGTATCATTCCACTTCTGGGTGTATATCCAGGCAATTGAAAGCAAGAAGTATCTGTACACTCATCTTTATACCTTCATCATTCATAATAACTAAGAGATGGAAGCAACCCAAGTATCCACAAGTAGATGAACGGGTAAGCAAAATGTGGCATATACATACAATGGGATATAATTTAGCCTTTAAAAGTAAGAACATTCTGACACTCACTATAACATGGATAAATCTTCAGGACATTACAAAATTTATAGAGACAAAAAGTAGAATGCTGGTTGTCAGGGGCAAGGAAAAAAGGGGGAATAGGGAGTTGTTTCATAGGTACCACATTTCAATTTTGCAAAATAAAAAGTATTCGGGAGATCTTCTGCACAACAGTATGAATGTATTTAACACCACTGAACTGTACACTAAAAATGGTTAGGGTGGTAAGTTTTATGGTATGAGTATCTTACCATAATTCAATTAAAACTCTTCTCTTTGTGCCCACAGACCCTGAGGTGTTACTATTTTTATACTCTTTGTCTTCTAGAGATCCTAAGGAAGGGAGCTTCAACAATAGATCCAGGGAGGGTGGCCCCATAGTAGAGAGGAAGCTGGATCCCACATGACTGACCAGGGTTCAAGTCCTGGCACTGATGGCTTGAAAAACATGTTAGGCACACATGCTCAGGCCCAAGATCCTGACAAGATAGAGAATTGGAGGAAAATGGATTTCAGCATGACCAGGCCCCATCAATCCCTCCCTCTACCCTTCCTCTTTCTCTTTTTCTCTCTTTCTCAGCATGAACATCTGCATGCACACATGTGTACCCTCCAGCATTAAAAAACAAAACAAAGAACACAGTAAATTCAGGAGACTCATGAACTCCTTATTACTTAACAAAAATTCCTATCTTCTTAAATATTTTTCTAAGGGAAAGGGCCCATTACTTTTTTCAGTTCCTCAAAGAGGTGCATGTCCATCCCCACCCCACCACAAAAAAGACTTAGAAGCACTGCTCAACAGGTTGCTTAAATTCAATAGGCCTTATTAAATAAACTGTGCCTAAAAGCTATTATTTCAAAGCCTGGAATTGAATGTATACCCAAATAAAGCAAAATCTTATCAAGGCCCATTTCTGCTATTGATTATGACATTTATTCCTTCAGTGGTGGGTTTTCCATGGTCAAATACTTAGAAAAACTAGGTACCCCTTTGAGATAGTCGGTTTTATCCTGCAGGGCTGCATATACCCCAGAGGAATAATATTTGTTAGTTTATCAGCTTTTCCCACACAATTCGAGAAGGTGTAACCAATGGTAATTGATGCTTTAAACTCCACCAATTTATACTCCCTATTCATAATTTTCTTCCAATATGGACCCAGTTTTCTAAAGACTTTTAAGGTTACAATTGAGTAATTGAGTAGTCTTCTACTGTCTCAGTAAAGCAGATTACTTGAAGTACATGGCTAAGAAATATATTGGAATTACAGAGAGGAGACTGATTTAGAGAAAGCATTCCCACCCCCCCCACCACCACCACCACCATTTACAAGGCACAGATAAAGTCAGTGCCTTGAAAAGCAAACAAAGATGTCAGAAAGTCTTTCCCCTGGTGATTTGAAGTATACCTGAAGGACCCTTATCTGACAGTGACTATGCTTTGCCCTTTCAAAGCCCACTCTCAGGTAAAGATTGTTATCCTGTATTACAGATAATTGCTGACAGAATTTAACACAATCCTCCCAAAGGACTGAAACTAATGGGCTAGAAATTCTGCGCCTTTAATATGTTTCCCTGGGAAGGCCATCTCCCATTCTCAATACAGAACTCAAACCTCCAAAGCAAGGAATACGCACATGCACTAACACACACAAGGCCAGCTCCAGTAATCACATATTTTTTTCTGGTTTATTTTTTTGCTTATTCTATTGATAATTCTGTATTGCATTATATTTCTTTTGGTTTTGCCTGATAATCTTCTTATCCTTTCTGACTCAGGACTTTTGTGCTAATTGCTCCCTTTCTCTAGAATGTTCCCTCCCACTTGTCTCTGCTCAAATGTCTCTTTCTCAAAGAGACCTTACCCAACTACTTAAATATCATTTTTGCTCACTACTGTTCTCTGGATGCAGCTTTCATTTTCTACAGTATATTTACAATCATCTAGCACCCTTAAACATTTATCTGTTTATTTCCTGGTTATCAAAACAGCTAGAATTTTAACGATGAGGTTTTTGGGCATGTCAACATGTGGCATAATAAGTAACTGAGTCACAACAGCTCTAACAACACAACTGGGTCAAAGCTTTCATTAAAATAACTTCTGCAAAACACCATGTGCCCATCTATATTATTCAAAGTCAAACCTAAGAACTTGGCCTAGGTCCTTCTAAGCTGTTGTGGATTCAGGTCATCAGTGCCTAACATACTTCTTTTGGAAGTATCCTTAACGATTGCTTTCCAGCTCTGGCTGTGCATACGCCCTAGAAATCTCAGTCCCTTAGCAGACTAGAATGTCTGCTTGTTTGCTTATGGCTGTACTGAAGCACCATGGACATTTACAAAGGGTGCAGAGGTGATCTCTTCTTGTACACACAGTTTTCAGAACACAGACCGAGTCTGCTATTTATTTCCCATCCCATCCACCCCTCCACTCCTAGAGCTTAGTATAATGGTCTGCATGTCAGAGATACTTGTTTTAGAATAATCTCTTCTAAAAATATTAGTGAGCCCTTTATCAGAATGTCATAAAGAATAGGGAAAATAAGCATCCCTAAAATTATGGCATAAACTCGATACATCTCTCCTTTCACATAAACATGATGGTGAACCATGGAGAATTGTGGTGAAAAATGTGATTATTTAACCAATTTCTAACCAAATTTCTGTCTTTGTGCTAGTGATCACCAATTTGTGTATTCAGCCCAGACTGCTCTTTATGGTTACCATCTCAGAGGCATTATTAACCTGGATGTCTCAGAGGCCCTTTTTACTCCCATATTTGCCAAAACTTAGCTCATTTAAATGGATATTTAACTAAAATATCAGTTAAATAAGAGCTTTTGCTCCCTATCAGATTTCCAGGACCTAGAATAATGCCAGGTATATGGTGAGTACTCAATAAAGATCTTTTTAATGATTGATGAATGAATGAAGAGATATGCCAGAAGGCAGTCTTCCATTAAACCCACACAAGTTACAAGGCAGTTCTCTAGTATTTAACAATCTTGACCAAACCTATCTCTTTCTTCAGCCTTCTCTCTTATCAAATAGCCTTCTCTGCTGCCTTATTCCTATTAGCTTCTAAATACACTCACATTTACTACAGTAAAACCAAATGTTCCTTTATTACACCAGGTCATCTAGCAATCTCTTCACAGCCTCACAGCTTCAGTCCCAGCTCGCACTTGGTATTCTGTTATTCTGAATACCCTTAAACTCCCAATTCATACCCTACTCTTTTACTCTTCTGTGCTTTTCTCAGGTAAGAAATGATTTGCTGAAATGTCATCGCAGTTCCCTACAGAAGCTCTCTTTTTCTTGGTTATCTACTCCTTATCCTTTGATTTCCAGTACAGGTGTTGTCTCCTCAATGAAGACGTTCCCTACTACCCTTGCCTTCTAGTCAGCCAGGCAGAGTGCTCTTCCTTGGTGCTTTCGGAATACTCTAAGCCAGGACTTTCCTATATTGGTTTACATCTCAGCACACATAGAAAATGACCGAGGGTAAATGGATAAGTCTATTAGTGGCCATAAGCAACTGGCCTGGGTCCTGGGTCCCCACAGTCTTTGTGCAATAACAGCTGGACACTCTTGTAACCCATTCATGCCATAACAGTGTGGCATGGCACTCTGGGTGAAAGCTCTGCTCTAAATATGTTTCATAAACCATGGTCTTCCCATCCCATAAGCTACTCTACTGATCAAAGGAATTAGCTGCTCTGTATTGAACAGCAAAAATTACAAGCAATCTCGAACTCCTATAACTTTGAAGAGTTATTATACTTCAGGGAAGTTTTCACTTCAGCTCCTGCATTATCAGCCATGAGGAAGGAGCTAATCTCTTCATATTGGCTCCTTCAGATCAGCCATGAGGCACATGGATAGGGGGCAATGGGAACCTCAGGTCTGAGAAAACTGAACTGCCTGATTGGAGGACAAACTTGAGATTTCAATCTCATTCCTGTGGAGACAGCAGCATAGATGGGATGTGACTCAATTGAGCAAATGGACTAGCATCACTTGTGGCTCTGTGATAATCATTTCTATCCACAGAGTCTTGAACCATATTTATACAATTTTATACTTGAGAACATCATCCACTGGAGGCCTGAGTTATTATAATGATGTTTGCTTTTTAAAAAAATTTTGCTATAGTGCACATGCTCTCACTTGAGAGAGAGAGAGAGAGAGAGAGAGAGAGAGAGAGAGAGAGAAAGTGAGAAAGCACCCGATGGGGGAGGGAGCATGGAGGAGGCAGGTGATGGCCATGCCGCAATCCCTGCTCCATTCTCCTCTCAGGATTTTGGGCATGCGTACATGCACACGTGCCTGGTATGTTTTTCAAGCCAGGGGGTCCAGGACTCAAATCACACAGTCAGCCACATGGAATTCAGCTGCCTTAACCACCATGCCACCAGCTGGCCTGATGGCTGCTTTTGATGTTGATTCATAAAAATAAAATTTCACATATAAAAAATAATTAGAAACCTGGTAATCTAATTTTTGGTCATTAGATTACCAAAGATGACTAAGCACATCCAAGGATAATGAAGAACTTCAGTCTTTAGAGACATGTCTAGCACTAATTTGAGTAAAACAGTCTTTTCACTAGATTCATGGAGTTAGAACTAAAAACTACTGAACTGGAATTCAGTGCTCTAGCCTTAGTATTTTGATTTAAAATATTTCTTATCTCTTTTCTTACCTATTTTCTCCCAAATCTATAAACAATATGCTTCAGTGAGCTTGGAGCTGAATCTGTTTCTGTAAATGTTATTGACTAGACAAGAGAAGAGACACAAATTCAAAAATGTCATGGCACAAGCGGTCACTTTCCATAGCTCAAATATTCAATTGTTTCATCTTTCATTCAAATATGAAATCAGGAGGGAAATGTGGGTACTAAAAAAAAAGTTACCCAATGAGATTATGTCACAAGCAAACAGTAGGTTTGGGGACCACAGTAGCTAGTTCCAAAATGTCAGCCTCTTTTGTGCGCTTTAGGTCCACAGAATGACAGCAGTTTCAACATTTTCCTTACAATGAACTGCATAACGGAAAAAGCTTTCATTTGTACTCATCTTGAAACTGTTGTAAATAAATAGTGCCACCAAGTAACATTGTTATGGCAACTCTAAAAAATATTTGGCTCCAAGTCCCAAGTAATACAAGTCGAGGGCAGTGATTATCAATCCGGAGAGCTCCTCCTTGCCTGGGGCAATCGCTCTATTCTTGGGCCTACACATAACGTTGTTATCACCATGCTTAAACACTCAATAACCATAAATTGTACTAAAAGAATATCATTTAAGCACATTCCTAAGTGGCTTGTAATACACAGTGCCAGTGATTAATGAGGAAATATTAAATAGCAGAATGGCTGGAAACTTTCCACTCAGCATGCCAAAGTGTGTGCATTACTGATGAATTTCTCATACCTGGAAGTTAGACAACCTGAAGGAAAAATATTACATATTTATATAAACCAGAAACTACTCAGCAATGCTCTGAACTTTCTGCAAAATCACGGTTTTTCTCAAGGGAGAAAAACTTATTTATCAAGACCACTGAACGTGAAGAAGCAATTAAATACAAACCAATTTGCATAGCCAACATAGCATTGTTTTGCTTAAAAATCAAAACTTCATCCTGACAGATACATTTATCACTGAGAAGATATCATTCTTTAAATAAAATAAACATAGCACAATCTAATTTCCCTTGCAAAAAGTGCAGTCAAAAGTTTACTCTGAATTATAGCTTAGTATATATCATATATAAGAACAAGCAGCTAAAATCAGTTTCTCTTCCAAAAGTGCCTCTGGACATGTATTTATTCTTAAGGGAATAGCAACTAAAGCAGTATATGGTTTTGCCCTTCTGTTTTACAGGCTAATCCTGCCTCACCTATGATATTCTTCTGACAACACTGAATTGCCTGAACAAAACTCCGAAGGACCTCATCACTTGTCTATCAAAGGGAGCATTCTTGCATAATTCAGAGCCACAGCTTTCAACCCTTCTCCAGATAAATTCATCCTACTGAAAAGCATAAGCTAATCTCAGAAAACAACGATAACCCCCCTGATATTTTCACTTGAAGACCATCACTCACTGGCAAATATGTTCGCCTTCAGCCTCTGCCGCTTTGCCGAAGCCCCAGGGAACGGAGAAGGTCTGCCAGTTTTCTCCTTCAACGTCCTCCTCCATGGTAGGAAGCCAAAACAGCCCACCTTTTCCTAAGGATAGAAAGAAAGAATCCTCTCCTTTATTCTTTTATAAGAGTGATTGGATCACAACAAACAACTGCTCTCCAAGAGGAGCGAGAGAGGAAGGAGAGGAGGAATCAATGCTGAGAGGCCAATCATATTTCATCACTCAGCTACTTGGAAACCAGATATGCTTAAACAATCACGTGCTTTAAGAGATTTGAGGATGCAAAAATGGAATAGCTCTGTCTTCTGTAAATTATTAACAGGAACTTTTTGCCTGACCACGAGCAAGGATGCTTTAATTTAAGAAAAAGGCAATCAGGTTTGGCATGGAGCATATAAACAGACCAGCCAAGAACCATGACCTCTGATCTCAGTTCTCCTCTCACCCCTCTGAATGAGGCCAACCCAGTGCAGTTAGAATTGAAGTGATATTACCCTAGGAATAGAGTGGCACTTTCTGGAAGTCTGAAGAGGCCACACTGCAGTTTCAGTCTCTGCCTCTGCTGAAAATGAGTATTTGCTCCTCCTTATCTGAGAATTCACGCTCCGAGCTGGAACGAAGCCATCTGAACGCAGTCCTTGCTTCCCTCATAGATTTCAAATTGCTACTTACCATCTCCCATAGTTTTCTTGGGTTTCATCCACACTTAAGACTTAACACGTCTACCTTAAAGCTTTTCAAAAGTTGCCAACTTCTATTTTTTTTATTATTATGAGAGAGTGCATACATGCACACAACAAAGAGAAAATGCTCAACAGAGTCTCCTTGCACAACTCCCCTTCCTCAGCCCTCTAGCTCCTCAGGATCCTGAGCTCTTGCACATGGACCCCGTACGTTTTCAGGTCCACCCAGGGATCCAAACCTGCAGGTGGCCATATGGCTTCCAGCACTGCAGTTCAGCACACCAAGAGCTGCACAACCCAGAATGGGCTAAAAGTTAGGCTAGATACTACTCAGTAGTTTAAACTCAGTGGGAAAATGCTGATCCAGAATGCTTTTGGTTTCCCTCACATAGACAGGAGACACTGGGGCACATTTTATTGGGTGATATGGAATGTGCTTTTTTCTCTAGACTAAGATCTCTAAACCTCAGCATTATTGACATTCTGGGCTGGATACTTTGTTACAGAGCCTGTCATGTGCACTGTGGGATCTTTAGCAGCATGCCTGTCCTCCACTCGATATATGCCAGTAGCATCTCGCCAGTTGTGACAACCAAAAATGCCTGTAGACACTGTCATATATCCCCTGTGAAGCAGAATGAATCCAGTTGAAACCACTGCTGTAGACCCATATCATTAGTAAAGTTGTTCAAAAGAGGAGGAATGTCATTTACATCTGAGATGGACTGATGCCAAAGACAGACTGTAAGTAAACACTCAAGGCTCTGAGTGAAACACAGGACTCATCTGCCCAAGTGCAGGTGGCCAATGCTATTTGTTAAATTGGAGACACATTTAAAGTGGAGGATAGCAACTCTCCTATGACATTTGCCAAATATCTTACTACCGGTTTCCAAGTTTCCAAAACCTGCTATTTGGAATATGCTCATTTCTCCCTAGTTACATATTCTTTATTTTACCTTGGCTTCTGTCATCCCACTGCAAGAAGGGTTTGTTCTGGCAAACTATTCCTAGCTGATCTTTGACAGCAAAACAAATCAAGGCAGAGATAATGAGGACATAAATCCCCTGCCTAGTTGGGTAACCTTAACTAACCTCAGCTGGAATGCTTCCTTAAGAGCCTTAGATTTGTGCAAAAAAAAAAAAAAGAAAAAGAAAAAAAGAAAAAAAAAAAGTCTTTCAATTACATACACTAACAGCACTCTATTTAAATTCAACACTGAGAAAATTGGGTGGACGGTTTCAAAAGCAAAAGTGCAGTTCAGCAAATCCACAAGTGATGGTATCTCATTAAAAAGAATGGCACGCCGAGGGGGATATAGTGCAGTGGTAAAGTTGTCTTGGGACTGAGTGTGATCAAAGGGAAGGCCAGGTCCTCAAGTGCTAAGCTGCACTCGGAGGGCTTTCTGTCCACTCTGGGGCTGATTCTGTAGATAATGTAGAGGGATCAGTCGCTGAGGGGCTGAGGTCTGTTCCTATGGGAAAGGGTTATTGAGCAGGCAAGGAAAGAGAGACAGTGTGTTCTATTTCCTCTGAGATAACAAGGGGGCAAGAGAGCTTCTAACAAAGCAGAATGGGTGAACTGTGCCCCTTCTAGACACTGGATTCTGGGAGGAAGAAGCTGTCTGCTTTGGCAAATGCCCAGAGTGCTGAGGCCCAGAGGTGGGGAGGACTCTCCAAGTGAGTACTGGGTCCTAGAAGTAGCAGTTTCAAGAAATAAAATCACATTTGTTTAGCCGATTCCCCAGATCTAGTCCTCTGCAATATGCTATGAACACACTCATTTCTTAATAACGACTAACTGGATTACTGCCAAATATGAAAGTACAGATCATATGACCCTACCCTCAGCGTTTATATTCTAGGGCTATAGAGATGGTAAAGAAAATATCCATGAATGGAATATTTAAAATATTTCATTTAATCATTTATGATTTTAAACATAAAATTGTATTATTTTAATCTAATTTTAAAAACTAAAGGTTTACTTTGAGTGCCTTTAAAATTACTTATGAACACAACCACTTTTTTTGACCAGCCAATAGAAAATAACTAAGACTACTGTTTCTATAGTTGAGAAAATACTTTAATGCCTCTCCAAGGAAGGTGTTGAGGTATTTTTTTTTCCTTAGAGAGATTTTTGCTTTAGGGTGAGTGTGTGTATTCTCCAGAGAGACAGAGATGGAAAGCAAGAAATCACCACCCAACCCCCTGGGGAGATGGTCATGCCACGATCCCTTCTCCTCCATTCACCTCTCAGGATTTTGGGCACACACGCACATGTGCCCAGCATGAGTTTCAAGCTTCTGGGGCCAGGACTCAAATCACAGTGGACTACGTGGGAGTCCAGCAACATAACCATTATTCCATCTACTAGTCCCTGTTGAGAATTATTTAAAGCTGCTCAAATGAAACCCTCAATCCTCAACCTGACATCCAAAGCCTCTACCCTCTCTTTCCAGCCTTTTTTTCTGGCCCTTTCACTCTCTGCCCATTCTCAGACTTCTGGCACCAATTATAATAAGGGATACAATGAACCCAGTATGATTTTTCCACTTCCAAATATTTATTTGCTTCCCTTTCCTCCCACTGGAACACCATTTCACTTCTTCCTGACCGAAATTAATCCTTCCTCAAACACCTGGATCACAGATTCCCTTCCATGATGTCTTCCTCCCTCTCCAAGGGAATGATCTCTCCTCCTCAATGCTCCCACAAGAGACCATGCCTCTGTGAAAGCAGCTGTTTCATTCTGCTTATAGCTGCAAGTGCCTGTGTTCACTGCTGCTGGTAGAAGGTAAGCCTCATGAGGATAAGGGGTTTTGTCTATTTTGTTCATAGATCCTAGAACAATTAGGGAATTTGAAAAGCACATCAGGCCCATGTATGTGTTTGCGTAAAATCCTGACAGGAGGACTTCTCCCATCAGCAATAGACAAGGGTTTCAATTTCCCCACATCCTTGCCAACATTTTACATGTTCCTTTAGTTTTGTACTTTCATCAGATCTTTAGCAATTTTAAGACTTTGTTTTTAATTTTAGAGATATTTTTGCTATAGGGCATGTGTGCTCGCCAGAGAGACAGAGAAATTACCCTCACAGGGAATGGCCATGCCACAATCCCATCTCTTCCATTCTCCTCTCAGAATCTTGGGCACATACATACACATGCCTGGCGTGAGTTTTAGGCCACCAGATCTGGGGCTTGAACAATGGTTGACTACGCCGTGGGAGTCCAGCAACACAACCATTATGCCATCTGCTAGTCCCGAGCAATTTAAAGATTTTTTTAAAAAATATTTTATGCCAATAATTGGTCTGAATAACTGATCCTACTCTACTAGAGATTTCTGTTCTTGAGTGGCTAACACAGTGTTAACACACAAAGAACATCTTAGCTCTAAGAAACACATCATCCATAGAATAAATGACTCTAAGTTGGAACTCCCCTGCAGAGAGCAGCTTACTTATTGTTTTGTAAAGACATTTTTCTCTAGTAACAAAAAAAGCTGGCATTAACAAAACTAAGGCTACATTGATTGGCACTTTCATGTTATGTATATGCTGCCACTTAATTCTCTTTTGTTTTCTCTGTAAAAGATTAAGGAAGATACCATATGATTTGCTGGAAGTAAAACTATCTTTTTCAACTTTGCACTTAGAAATACCAAACATGGAGTGAGATTTTATTTTCCCTTTCACTTTTCCTAAAAAAAGAAAAGCAAATGTCATTAAAAATGTAAATTGATTATAGTCTTCTGAAATGGAATGGGTAATTTTCCTCCTCAACCCAATCTGAATGCCTCAGTAGTATTGCTCAAGGTTCAGATAAGTTGGCTATTAAGTAAATTAGCTTTGAACATATAAGTGGCATTTGAAAACTTGTCTAGCCATGAAAGATTTAAGTTGAATTGTACCTGCAATGAAAAATGAGGAAAGGATTAGAAAAACTCATTACTTAGAATTCACCTATAAATTCATATTTTCTATGCATCTATAATCAGACGCAAGTCACTGTGCATAAAGGCCCTGTGTATTTTTCAATGGGTACAATTTTCCATAAGATCCACAGGGGCAGAGTTTCTTATTTCCATCCATCTTCCTTTCCTATCATTCATTCATTATTTATGAGCACCAAAAACAAGTCAGGCACTGTGCTAGGCAGCAGGACTAGAGAGTAGCATCTGCTCAAGTTCAGTAACTTCAGCCTCTCCTTCAGCATCTCCTTTGAGTGCACTTGTATCTCCCTGGTTTGTTACAGGCTCAAGTCCTTTGAAATAATAATTCCTTATTCACCAGCCCATACTCACTCACTATTTGGTTCTTGATCTGGCTCTGTCCCTAGATATTGTTATTTAGATCCTCTTCAAGACCAGCAGATGGTGTAATGGTTACGTCACTGGACTTCCACTTAGTACACAGCAGTTTGAGCCCCAGACCCAGCAGCTTAAAACTCACCCTGGCTACATGTGTGTGTGTGTGTGTGTGTGTGTGTGTGTGTGTGCGTGTGTGTGCCCAAAATCCCAAGAGGAGATTGGAGGAGAGGGGACTACAGCATGGCCATCCCTCCTGGGGAGGGGGTGTGATTTCTTGTGTTCTGTCTCTCTGGAAAGTGAACACACCTTATAGCAAAAATCTCTCAAAAAAGTTGTAGATTTGCTTCATTCCCTCAATACTCTTCATATTCTAAGCCTACTTCAATTCACCCTCCCTTTCCCCAACTCTGGAATTCGGTCTAGTTGCAACGCCCAAAGAACCTTAAAGATAGCTGGTATTAAAGATGACAGATAAACTACAATTATGTACAGATTTCAAATAAACTAGGATTTTTTAAGTGTAAGTATATTTCATGCTATATTGGGGAATGGAACATACTTATACTAAACAATCCTTTGTTGTTATCTGAAATCTGGATTTAACTGGAGTCCTGTATTTTTATTTACAAACTCTGGCAACTGTAGAGGGAGCAAATAAAATACATTCCTCAAGAAACCACCCACTATGAATTAAAGCTCACACCACTAGATGAATCATGATAGAACTTTCTTGGGGCAAGTCTTCAGTTCGGTACCCCCAAATGCAGTACATGAAATAAAGACCTGAATGCACATGGTTTATCTTAGAGGTGACATAAGAGAGGGAAGATAAGGAAGCCTTCACAGTGTGCATTAACCGACAAGTTATACCTATGGGTAAGTGAGAACCCACTTCAGAGGTACCTCTTCTCATAGAAGACAAGAATAGTTGGTTATATTTCTTTGAATTACATTTGGCACTAATTGATGGCTGCTTCTGGAGATTTTAATTCTCCTGCATTTCCAGCCAAGCATGTCTCAACAGTCAGATGACAGCCTCTGGCACAGGGTCATAGGTGTGGGCAGCAAAAGCCAGCGAGACGATGAGTGCCAAGGGGATGTGGATGGGTACTGCTGTGCGGGCACCTGCTACCATGATACCTCTGGAGCACGAGCCCTGTAAAAACTGAGTTAATTTGGGAGTCATATGTAAGTCTAAAGCCCATGGTGAGTAAGAGTGGAATAAGACCTCAAACACAATCTAGTCCAATTCCCCATTTCACATATCAGGACTTTATGGCTCAGAGAAAGCTTCTTGCCCCAAAGCAAAGATGCTACTGGCAGGTCCAAGATGCTGTTTCTATTACTGTCAGGTCACCATCAAATAATGAGGAAGCAGCTTTTTGAGTTTGGTTGGGAGTGAGGTATTAGACTAGCACCGGAGTGATCAGGCATGATGTAGGCCCAAGGGAGCCCCTCTCAATGAGAGTTGAAAACCCAGCCTCCTGCTTGGATCTGGGAGACAAAGCAGTGTGTGAATTAGGAATCAGGACTCTTGCTTGCAAAGTCATCCTGTCCCAGCTCCAAGTCACTGCCCTTTTCTCTGTCACATCCTCAGGTCAACAAGGGGCCTGGCCTCCCTCATCCACACTAACATTCCATATGAAGAAGCACACCTGGCAGAAGATGGAGCCTCTTCAGGCAGTGCTGTGCTGGGCACACCCCTCTACTCCACCTCTCTGCTGCTCCTCAGGAAGGTCCCACACAAACGTGAGAAGCGGACAGAATCCTTAGTCTGATTTTTTCCTGAACTTTTGGGTGATAATCAAGTGGGATCATCATATGAAATCTCTAAATTTCTATACACTTGCAATCTATTAAAGTGAACATAAAACTGAGATATTCCAGCTCCTGGCACAGAGCTGTCACACTGTAGATGCTTAGTAAATGTTGACTGAATAAAATACATAGTGCCTAAATAGCAACTAACTGCTCATCCTCATGTAGCAATTCGATACAGTCTACTTTTTGTGCAATTTGTTAGATACCCTCGAGGACACGATTTGATGGTGATGTTCATGTTCTGTGGCCCTTGATACAAGTGCAGTCAACATAAATAGGGAAGAGAATGGCAAATGCGGGAAAAAATATCCATTGCAAATTTTGTGACTAGAACAACATTTCTGCAGATCTAGTGATTTTTGAAAATTCATGAGGCTTTTATTTTCTTAAGAATTTATAATTTTAACTAAAACACGTAAACCAATCAAGGTAATGTGACTGATTCTAACTTAATAAAGACAGACTTTTCTTTCCAAACCAGAGGTTTTCTTCTGTGATATATATATACTAATAATTTTCTTATCTGGTCCATAAATGACCTCATGGCAAGTCAAAGAAATCAATTGGGATCTTAATATTACATTTAACATTATCTTTCACTTCTCAACTCACTATGTCAGAGACCCACACTTAGAGTGATATATCAATAGATTGTAAGTGGAGCTGTTTATCAGAGTTCTCGGAGTTACCTGACAATTAGTAAAGTCCCTGGGGAAAGCAGCAGGGAGGTCCTAAATAGCTTAATGGGTCTATTGCTCCAAGCACTGAAATGCCAAACCACAGAAACGAACTCAACCTGGAATACGCCACATGTTGTCAAAGCATATGTGGTCAAGTGTTTATGCCCACTTCATGAGAACATAACTTCCTGAAGTCATTTTTCTGAAAAGACAATGAGTATAACCCAAATCAAAATAATCTTAAATTTCTTCATAGACATAAAGAAAGATTCCAAGGAATACAAATATGAGCTCTGAAAAGGGTCTCAGACACCAGTAAGTCTACTCAACTCATTTTGTAAATGACAAAGTCAATGCCCAGAGAAGCTAAGTCATGCTCTCTAGCCTAGGGATCAGCAAAGGGCTGGATAGACTAGAGTAGGTAGATAAGTACAACAGTGATGTGAGATGACATCTCTTCACAACAGAGGATGGGGTAGCTGGCCAGCCTGCCTATGAGTCATTGTCTACAAAGCAGAGGCCATGCTCCACAGGGCACGACCTAGGACAACCCATTGGAGATGTGGGATGAAAATATCAGAATATTTACTTTCAATGTATTTTTTATCTAAAGAAAAATCAGAAAGAAATTTCACTTTGCTAATTAGGCCCTATAAAGATTGCCACAGTCACCCTCTTTCAGTGAGGATACCTGAAGGTCATGAATCAAGTTTGTTACAGGAAACTTTCTAGGGAGGAAAAAGAGTTATTACGGGGTCTGTCAAGGCACCTGAGATACTTTCTTTTGTTTTTAAATTCATGATAGAGAGCATGCATGTGTGTTCAAGAGAGAGAGAGAGTAAGAAGAAAGAGAAAGAGAAGTACCCTCAATGGAATCAGTTCATGCCACTGTCCCTCCTCTCCAGTCCTCCAGCACCTCAGGATTGCAAGCATGTGTGCATGGGTGTTTCAGATCAACCAGGTCAGAGATCCAAACTAGCAGTATACCACTAACACTGGTCAACCACCAAAACCAGCACACCACCAACACTGGCACAACACCAACACCAGCATACCACTAACACTGGCACACCACCAAGTGTGCCACTAGGGGCCACAATACTTTTGCTCTTCTGCAAGTTGATATGTGCCTTGTTAAGTGAATTCACAGGTTATACTCTCTAGTTGCACTAAATGAACCCTCACACAATATGCAAATGACTTAAAAAGCTCTGTGCAAGACAATGAGAGATTGAAAATAATGCTAATGATGCAAGCACATGAGAACAGTAAGAAAATTGTTGAGTTTACATTTCTTCTTCTTCTAGTATGAGACATTTAACAGTTATAGGTCCTGGGTAAAAACAATAGTCATCTAATTCAACATTTTCAAAAGTGTTTGACTGCCATATTTCATAGCAGGATTCAGTATTTAGATATGCAAGTATGGACATGTAAATATATACAAATAGAGAAATACAGGTATATAACTGAAATAAGAGCTTCTCAAAACGATATTCATAATGTTCTCTGACATTTTCCTCTTCTGTTTTATTTTAAAATATTAGTTATTAGTAATATCATAATCCACTAATAGTTTAGAAAACACTGATATAACCAGATCCAAGGAGAAACTAGCCACCAAAAAAAATGAAATTATGAAAACTATGTGGAACCAACAGATGCCGTACTGGTTAAATCATTGCACTTCCACATGGCCGGCTGTGGTCCAACTCCCAGACCCAATGACTTAAAACATGTTGGGTATGTGTACACATGTGCCCAAAAATCCAGAGAAGATAATGGAGGTGAAGGGATTGCAGCCATCTTCCCTATGGGGGTTGATTTCTTGCTTTCTATCCGTCTCCCTCTGTTTCTCCACCCTATAGCAAAAATATCTCTCTAAAAAAAAAAAAGAAAAGAAAAAGAAAAAGACTATCTGGGGCCAGCCTATGGCATGGTAGTTAAGGTGGCAGAATCCCACATGGCCAGCTATGTGGTTCAAATTCCAGACTAGAGGCTTGAAAAATCCCAAGTGGAGGAAGAAATGGAGAAGAAGGGATTACAGCATGAGCATTCCCCATGGGGAGTGCTTTTTCACTTTCTCTCTCTGTCCCTCTCCAGGGAGCACCACACATGCTCTAGCAAATTAAAAAACAAAAATACTATTTGAATATAATTAACATTCACTACTGTTATCTATTGATCTTACCACAAAAGTGTATACCCAATCCCCCTTAGAAACTGGCTAATGGTAACACAAAGTCACCACAATTAAAAAAATATTTAAAAGACAAATAATCAGACCATGAAAACTAACCATTATACAAGATGTCATAAGACCAGGCCATATAACAGTAATGAGTGAAGGCCTTGTCTGAGTAAGTTTTGATTCAACTTACTCTACAATTTGGATATTCTTTTAGAAAAATCAAATGTGCAAAAGGATCTGGTGTATCTGAACCACCACTCAGTTTACCAGTACTGGTTACAAAATCTGTCCTGGTTAAGAGTACTATCTTTGAAGACAGATGAACAAACCTGGACTAGTCACATTAGATATATGAACAAGCAAATGTCATAGCCTCTCTATGCCTCAGTTTACATATAATCCTTATAACAGGATTAATTAGAAGATGTATGGAATGTACTTTAGCACAATTCTTTTTTCTCTTTCTTTTTTGGGGGAGGTTTTTGCTATAAGGTGCGTGCACTCACGAGAAATACAGAGAGACAGACAGAATGCAAGAAATCACCCCCCAGGGGGGATGGCCATACCACAATCCCTTCTCCTCCATTCTCCTCTCGGGATCTTGGGCACACACACACACACACACACACACACACACACACACACGCCCGAAGTGAGTTTAAGACATCAGGTCCGGATTTGATAGAAAGTGGTCAGATATGGAGGATCTATTGCTGAGTGAAGTAAGCCAGGCTATGAAAGAAAGATATTGTATGTATCCACTTAATACATACTGACTATCCATACTCTATGGTAGAGAGCAAAATATTGGAGGACATAAAAGCAGTGAAAGTACTTAATGAGAATGAGACAGTGTGGAATGGGGGTGGGGGTGAAGAGAAGAGGATAGAGAAAGATAGCAAGAGAATAATAGAGAGGCATGACATTAGTGGGACGCAGATATGGCTTATTACCTATTGATGATGACGTGCATAGTATTATCAACTGGTTTGGTCTGAGAAGTATCTCATGATGGGTAAAGTCTTTTTACAAGAAAAATGAGAAATAGTGATTGACTGTTTAAAAAAATAATTGGAATAATAATAATAATGACCAGAAAAAACAATGAAAAGATATTGAATGATGAAGTAGAGAGATTAATGTCTCTGTATTGACTGACATGCAAGGCATTCCCTTTTGAAAAATCAATGTAATATACTGTAAAGTTACATGCAATTCAATGTTATATAAACAAGATTATGATGATAATAAATAATATATATAAATATATAAATTAAAGCAAAAATGATAATAATAATAATAATAAATAAAATTAAAAATTAAAAAAAGACACCAGGTCCGGGACTTGAACTGTGATCAACTACATGGGAGTCCAAGGACATAGCCATGACGCCAACTGCTGGTCCCCACAATTCTTGGCATGGAATGAATACTCCACAAGCTATAGCTATCACTGTTACTATCATAGTTGTCTCTGCTGTGGAGATTTAATTCTGTGTAGCACTGTTTCAGTATGTCACATACAACTCACATAGGTATACTTTTGAAAACCTCAAGACACATTATTTTCATGTTCATAAATTTAAAAACAATGGTAGCCTAATTATATTTGTAAGAACACTAAAACAATCTTTTAGTCAAATTGGCACTGCTATCTTGGCCACTGTTTCCATAGTCACCAGGTGAACTCTCAGAATGAATAAAAGTACTCACCTGTATTTCTCAAAGATGATGAAATGGAAGGGTAGGGTTTGGAATCTTGTGTTTTATTTTCCATTCTTTCTATAAATCCAGGTCATTGAAACACTTATTTTTTTCTCTCAGTCTTCTTTCCACTCACCTATAAAATAAATGATATCTGTTTCTGATAGTCTTCTTTGGACCAAATTCATTATACATTTTTAAATGAACCATTTTTAGTATTTTTTTAAGTTTATGCCATAGGGTGTGAGTACTTGCTGGAGAAAGACAGCGAGAGACAGTGAGAGAGCAAGAGAGAGAGAAAGAGATGGTGAGAGGCAAAGTGAGAAATCACCCACTGGAGAAGATGGCTATGCCACAATCCCTTCTCCATTCTCTTCTTGGGATTTTGGGCACACACGCATACACACTCAGTGTGATTCTCAAGCTGCCAGTTCTAGAGTTCAAACTGCAGCTTGCCATACAGGAGTCCAGTACCTTAACCACCACAATTGCCTGCTGATGTCACATTCTTAGTATTTGTTTTTTATTTGCTGGAGGGCACATGTATTCACCAGAGAGAAAAGGAAAATAGTGTCCCCTATAGGGCATAGTCATGCCACAATCCCTTCTTCTCTCCTTCTCCCTTCAGGGTTTTCAGCAAGTACACACATGCACTCACATGTTTTTCAAGGTGCCTGTTTTCAAATTCAAACCACACAGTCAGACATGAGAGATCCACTCGCCTTTGCTCCCATGTCACTGGCTGGCCCAGAAAATGCATTATACATTTTTAATGAACAGTAGTAATTCACTCAGTTTTACTCATCACAAGAATTCTTCTCTTGGACATGTAATAGAAGGATGTTCCTCTGACTACCTTACCTTGAATCCTCAACTTGAATAATGACTAATTTTATGAAACTACTAGTAAAAACATAAATAATTCCCAGAGCCTTGTTCACATTTTTCTGCTCAACAATGTTCATTTGATAGAGGAAGAGCAGGGCAAAAGCCCATGTGTATGTGCCACGCTCCTCTCCATACAGAGTGTGGATGAAGAATAACACCATTACCACTGGAGCCACTAAAAGCACTCACTGACCAGACCTGGACTGGATGCTGGACCATCAATGCCATGAAATCCCTCCCTCACCTGCTTCTGCTTCTCTTTCTGTGTTCCTCTCCAGCACCTTGCTCCAATGCTGTCCTGGAGGCTCATTTGCACTATCCAGATCTTACAGAGGATGAAGCAAGAGTGGATGATGTAATAATTGAAGATGATGAAACTGTGGTAGAAGATGATGAACCCACAGGTTTGGAAGAAGGTTAAGAGGAAGAAGTATCTGGTGAACCTGAAGCTTTACCAAGTATAGATATAACTATCCTGTTCATAAAAGGAGATGATTTTCCAGCAAATAACACTGTGGAGCTACTGGTGGGCTTTACAAACAAGGGCAACTTCTGACTACTCCTTCATTCCTGCAGAGGCCATGAGTGGACTAACCTTTGATGTAGTCATCAATATGAATTATAAGGATCTGAGTGGCAATGCATTCCAAGTTTCAGTTTTTAATCAAACAATTGCAGTTATTGAAAGAAAGGATGAGTTATCTGGAGAAACAATGTTTATGCATATGCTCCTTGGTGGTCTTGGGCTTCTTCTGGTTGTTGTTAGCCTTCATCAGCTCCTAAAACCTAAAAGGTGCAATACATCCATACAGAAAGTAAAAGTTGGTACATCAAATCAGAATGATGGTGACAAGAGTTGAGATTCCTTCAAGAGACTTTGAATCAGATCAATAAAATATTCATCAAGAAGGTTGCCAGGAAGTGGGCTATGAGTAAGCTCCATAAATTGAGCTCTCTTACCCCATTTCCTCATTGTTCTGTCTTCCTTAAGATCTAGCTGCAGGCCACAGCTGGGGCTCCTAAACATCTTGTGACCATTACCTGTGCCTCATGGAACTGGCCCATGGCCAGGGCCATTCCAGAGATATGTGCATCCTTCCCACTTTAACATCACAAGGCTAGGGACACTAAACTCTAAACATACTCTGCTGATTCTGTTCACGTATAACCTAACATTTTACTGTCACCTTCAAACAACATATGTACAAACCAGACTCATTGACAGGGAATCTGCATTGATCTTTAATTGATTTATAAGTGCTTTGTTCTTATTGTATATAACCTGAGCTTGCTCAGTGGAGTATCCTATCCTGCATATATAAGTAATAAACTCAGGTCTTCTCCTGTAAGATGTATGGGTACATCACCTGGTATCAGTAAACAACGTGGGCAAACCTTCTCAGATTTGGGGCTCCCCCAGCATAGACACACAAGAGATCAGTGAATTTTTTCACCAAACTCAATGAATATTTGCTCAATATGATTATAGATGTCCTGCCTTGAACTATTTTAAAGAAAACAATGTTTCTTTCTTGGAATAGTTCAAATCCCTGTTTATAGCACAAAGTAGCATTTTTTCTTAGTGTTGCCACATTAAAACTAGTATTCTTTTATTTTCCTTTATTTTTATTTCCAGAGGAACATGTACTTGTCAGATAAAGAGGGAGAGAGAGAGTTTTCTCTAACAAGGCGTACTCACATGACAGGTCTTTTCCCTCCGTTTCTCCTTCCCTTCAAGATTTTGGGCACAGAATGATTTTCAAGCCATCAGGGCCAGGATTTGAACTACAATCAGCTGTGTGGGATCCAGCTCTCATTGCACAGCACTTAACCACTGCATTATGGGGTCAGCCCTACAACTAGTATTCTAAAGGCACAAACAGGAGCAGCTGCTTTTTAGCAATAGACTGTTTTGGTATTTTGCTACTGTTTACTATAATGTGTACCTTCAGAAAGCTTTCCAAATGAATTCAAAGAATTTTGGGATCTCTTCTAGCAGCAAAATTGTTAAACATGAAGATTCTGCTGGCTCTGATATAGCAAACCTAACTCTTCTCTCTCCTTTTTTACATTTTTTTAACAAAAAAGACAATAGTACATTTGTATAAACTAAGTACTTACATTGTACCTTTTTTAAATCTATTTCTGGTCCAGAGACAGCTCTGCAATGACTTTTAGACCTTTTTAAAGAATTACTTATTTTCTCATCAATAGAAGCACCCTTAAGAAAAGGTGCCTAGCTCTACAGACTAAGCAGTAAATCAAATTACAGAAGCAGGGATATATTCCAGCTAACCCTAATCTAGATATATTTTTCAAATGAGATAGGTATTTTTAAAACAGCCAATTGCCCACACTTGTACCTTGCGTAGTTCTTAAGCCACTGCGTCTGGGATTTGAACCACACATTTGGCCATGTGGGATCTAGCCACCTTAACCACTGGGCCACAGGCTGGCCATTTTCCTCTGTCTTTAAGCCATATTCTCCCACATATATTTTGTAAGGAAATGGTAAGTGAAATTTTAGAGATCTTTTATTCCTGCCCTGCCTTTGTTATCCACTTCTTCAGTATATAATACCTACCACACCTACATCTACACGTAGATAAACCTACCTACCTATGCCATTGTCTGGTCATAACTCTTGCCCCCACCATCCATTCAACTGCAACCCTAGTAAGAAAGATTTTCTCTGGCCTTGAAACCTCCATGGGGCTTCAGCTATATAGAGATGAACACTTGGAGTATTAAGCCCTTTCCTTCTCTAGTTGCTATAAGTCTCAACACTATAGCAGACCCCAGGAGGGGCTGAATCTTTTTAAATTTGTACCCATGTAATACTAAACCAACAGCAAATTGAATAAGAGAATAAATTAATGAAAGATAAACTCTGCACCTGGTGCTTACTATCTACCCAGGACTAAAAATAAAGCTAAATGATCTTTTTTTTTTTTTTTTTTTTTTTGAGATAGAGAGAGAATGGTTTTTACCTTAGGAGACATGCACTTGCCTGAGAGAGAGGCATAGACACAGTGAGAGGGAAAGTGAGAAATGACCACCCATGTGGGATGGCCATGCCACAGTTTCTTCTCCTCTATCCTCCTCCTGGGATCTTGGGCACTCACGCACACATGCCTGGCAAGAGTTACAAGTCACCGGGTCTAGAACTCTAACTGCAGTTGGCCATGTGGGCGTCTAGTGACATAACTGCTACACCATCTTCTGGTCCCTAATTCTGATTTCCTTATTTTTGTGTTTGTGTTGATTTTGTTTTTATCATATGAGACAATCAAGTAATATCTATCCTAACATTTAAGGCAAAAGAAACAACACAGAGCTGGGGAAGGACACAATCAAGGCTGCAGTCATGGAAGTATTCACATAGTACAATTTGCTGACACAGGAAAGTGACCCACTAAATGACTATTGAGGGATTTAAATATAAGATCCTAATAATATTTCTTTGGCTATCTGTCTCCTTTTTCTCAGACACCACTGATTTTAGATCTCAGTGTGAACTTATTAGAGTAGGAGGTTCTACTTCACCTTTGTACCAAATATATTCATAATTAATACAAAGACAATTATTAGATATCTTGAAATCATCTGAGTCCCATAGCACAGAGTAACTTTTTTATTTAAAAAAACTAAATACTTTGTGAAAGAATTTCGACTGAATTCAAGAATCTACAATATAAAGGAAACCTTCAAATTAATTCTACTGTTATGTGAATAGTGAACTCTTTTTTTTAATTTTCTTTTCTTTTCTTTTTTTTTTTTTTTTGAGAGGTTTTCACTATAGGGCGCGTGCGCTCACCAGACAGAGAGAGAGAGAGAGAGACAGAGAGACAGAAAGCAGGAAATCACCCTCCAGGGGGGATGGCCACGCCGCAATCCCTTCTCTTCTATTCTCCTCTCAGGATCTTGGGTGCGCACGCACACGCGCCCAGCGTGAGTTTAAGCCACCGGGTCCAGGACTCAAACTGCGGTCAACTACGTGGGAGTCCAGCGACATAGCCATTACACTAACTGCTGGTCCCATGTGAATAGTGAACTCTTTAAACTTTACAATGAAAGAGCCACCAGTGGTAAATAAAGATTTAAAAAGCTTTATGTCCCATGATAAAAAAATAATCTGACGTTTTACAGAAAGCCCTTAAAACTCATCCTACCTCACTTTCAGCAATGAAGAAACCATCTATTCCTAACTTGGTTCAGGGAATAATCCAAACTGACTTTTAAAACTTCTATTTCTTTTATGAGTTCATTTATAATCAGGTTTTAAGAACCTTATAAGTTGCTTCCAAGACAGAGACATTTTTCTCCAAGATAATTCATTTCTTTTAAATATCATTAAAGTGTGATTGGCACAGAGCCGTTAGAAGCTCACACCCAGAGAGAGAAGAACACAATACTAATAGCTACTCAGGTGCCAACTGGCTCTAAGTTGCCAACTCCCTTTTCTGAAAAAAAAAAACAAATATGTCTAAGCACAGGGAATTTTGATTATAAGAAGACAACATTCTTTAGCATCAAAAGTCTTCTTGGCAAGGGATGAAGCAGGATTGCTAATGCCACTGAGTCGTGGAGTGGCCTCGACCACAGATACACCCTGGAAGAAATTGAACTTCAGGCCAAGATCTCATAGAAAATCCTCAACCAAGCAATTTCTCTTCTTGCACATCAATCAAAAAAGTGAATACCCTGGGGACCAGCAGTTAGCGTCATGGCTATGTCACTGGACTCCCACGTAGTCGACCGCGGTTCGCGTCCCGGACCCGGTGGCTTAAACTCACGCCGGGCGCGTGTGCGTGCGTGCCCAGAATCCCGAGAGGAGAATGGAGGAGAAGGGATTGCGGCGTGGCCATCCCCCCTGGGGGGTGATTTCCTGCTTTCTGTCTCTCTGTCTCTCTCTGTCTGTCTGGCGAGCGCACGCGCCCTATAGCAAAAACCTCTAAAAAAAAAAAAAAAAAGTGAATACCCTGAAAACAGGAGCCACATACAGGAAGTCTGCTTAACATAAAATAGACAACCAAGAACCACAGCAACCTATTCGTAAAGAGTAAATGGTATCTTGAGAAATGATTCCTTCCTAAATATATGTCTATTTTTCTACATTTCAGTTGTTCCAGCAAATGTGTTCTTGATTTCATGTTGTCCTGAGGAGGATCTTTGTTGCATTTAATTGATAATTTGACTCACTTAAAACAACACTAATTCTTGGGAGTTTGCAACATGCAAGGCAAAAGATAAGCAAATTTAGTAGAGGAGACAGTTGGAATTCTCAAGAATAAAAGGCAGGACAAGTGCACTGCAAAATAGGAAGATGACCTCAAGGAGGAAAAAGGATGCAGGCGAAGTGGAACATCAGGAACAGAAATCAGTATTTTCTTTTAAGTGACAGAGGCAGCTAAGGGATGAGAGAATAAGGAGACAGGAGTCATGAGTACAGTTTCAGTGCTGAACTGACAAAGCGATCCAATGGAACCCACTTAATGGAACTGAAAGGACACAAACAGAATGTAAAAATGATAACACAAAAAGCAAAACTCTTAAAATATGTTGGGCAAATTTTCCAAAATAGTTACAAATTGCACAACAAAGCAATCTTAACTATTTAGCTTCTAAAACATGAAAAGGCAGGAACACAAACTCTTGGAAAGAAGCTTTCTTTACTTTATGCAAAATGGAGGACTCTATTGTGTGTGGGAGTGTATGTGTGGTGTGTATGGTTTTAATTATTCTAGAAAATATCCACCATATCTCAAGATTCTTTCTCAAAATGATCCATTCCAAGTTGTAAATATATTTGGCAAAACTTTATCATTTGACAACCTGACCTTTTTTTTTAAGGCTACATAATAAAGCCACAAAACATAGCATACTGTTGTGCTTTGCTCCTTCATGCTCCCTGTTTTTAGCCATTATCACAGCTTTATATTGCACAGAATAAAAATTAATATCCAAGGTAATTCTGTCCTAGTCTGAAAGTGTAGTTCTTCCTATGTGCAGTAAATGAATAATTTTTTAATTAAATAAATGTCAACTAGTTCAGTTCATGCATAGGAATGGCCTTAATAAGCCTATATTATATACACTAATGTTGAAGAACGTGGTGAGGAAACAATATTTTCACACCTTCAACTTTTTATTAGGACCAAGGATAGCAAAAAAAATTCATTATTTGGCAGCTACATTTTTAGGATTTCTGTAAGTACAATATTTGTTTTCTTAATAATCTGGATCATAAATGCACCTTCTATTAAATTTACCTTAGTCGAGAAAATAAGAAGAAGTCTCATTTACATAAGAACATCATGAACTGATTCAAATGCATTTCACAGGATACTTTTTAGTTAGAATGAACTTCTTCTTTAAGAGTTCTCATATTAAGCATTATTTTAAAACATGCATAGAACATTCTACAAGACAGACTACAGGCTGGGCCACATAAGTCTCAATCAATTTGAAATCATATGAAGCAAGTTCTCTCACCATAAACCAAGTGAAATGTGACCCACATTACTGATGAAACCTGCTGCTTCTTCCTACTGACACAAAAATAATTCCCAAGCAGAATTCATGATCGGGTGGCCCAGAAGGTGTTAAGTACAGAATGGCTACATGAGAACACTCTGACCCTCAACCGTACCCACCAATAATTTTCTAGCCTAAGGCTGGAATCCTGTTTTCTGCTAATATCTAGTGGAAGTAAGTTTCTTCACTGAATTAACACAAAGACTTTTTTTCTTTGTTGTACTAGATGAAGCAATTTCATTCATTTCTTTATGATAAAGAATTAAGGTTTTATAACAGAACCCTGCTATTTCTTAGAGAGTTGTTTCGTATATACTTATTACAGCTCAGCTGCACATAATTCTCCCTCCAAATTATGTGTTTAACTGTTCTCAAAATTTTCTGTTGTCATCATACACAAGCTAAAGTCAAGTACTTCTCTCCAAATCCTTTGTTAACAAAGTCTATGAGAAGAGTTAAAATTAAAAAAATTCATTTCTGGGGCAAGCTGGGTGGTGGTAGCTAAGGCAGCTGGATCCCACAAGGTCAACTATGTGGTTCATGTCTCAGACCTGGAAACTTGAAAAACACACCAGGCATTTGTGTGTCCATGCCCAAAATCCCAAAAGAAGAATGTAGGAGAAGAGATTGCAATGTCACCATCCCCCGAGGGTGATTTCTCATTTTCTCTGTCTCTAGCAAGTGCACGTGCCCTATAGAAAATTTTTTAAAAATTCATTTCTTAGTTCTTTTTCCTAGAAATCTTATAGGGGAAAAAACCCACATAGTCTATTTTCTTTGAGGGGATAATTAGCATTAATCTGAAAGGAATTTTTAAAAAATAGAATAGGAAGAGGAATGAGTAATTCCTCCTTCTGAATAACCATACCTACTTATTCTCTACCCAAAAACTATTGTGTCCAACCAATGAGACACAGTTTCATGATGAAGGCAGCTGCCAATCACTTATTAAAATGGATACTATTTTGGAGAACTTCTAGTCACAAGGTTGTTCCTACTGTGTTCCAAGGAAACTTGGAAGGGCTTCACTCAACTCCAGTTCAGGGTTTGTGGAACATGTGACACAAGTCAGGGGGCAACTGAGCAGAGCCAGAATTCTCCTTTTAGCCTTTTGTTTATCAGTAAACTATGAGCAGGAAAGGGGTCTATGACTTCAAAATTTTAAATCACTGGGGAAGAGATTCACTTCTGGCATGAGGAGATCCACAAATCTTCTCCCCATGAAACTGAACAAATCTGTCAAAAACAATAATTTCAGTATTCTGAAACTTGACCATGGGCATACAACACACAGAGAAGCATTTATATATGAAACCACTGAATTTCAGATAAGATGATCTTATGTCTGTGGCATTCTTTTTTTAAGAATTATGTATTTAATTTTATTTATTATTATTATTTAATTTGCTATACCACACATGTGCTCACCAGAGGGAGACACAGAGAGTGGGAGAGAAAAAGAGAGAAAATGAAAGAGCAAGACACCAGGTCCAGGACTCAAACTGGGGTCAGTCATGTGGGACTCCAGTGCCTTAACCAGCACACTCCCTGCTAGCCCTGAACCTATAGTATTCTTACCTGGACCTAACCCCAATCCTGCCTTCTCCAACCACCTCTGGCAGTTCTATCAGTGTAGCAGTTCAACCAAGACAGGGTAAGCTTGATTTCTTTTGCTAATTTTTAAAAACTGTGATAAAATATACATAAGATAAAATATACCACTGTAGCCACTTTAAAGAGTACAATTTAGTAGCTATGAGAGCAGCCATTGTGAAGAAACATGGTAACCCTCAGATATATGCAAAAACAAGTTCATGAGCTTCATTTGCATAGCAATGAAATCATTAACATGCAAATATGCAAACTGCTGATACTGTAAAACAGTATCTGTCTATGGAAGCCACATGTGTTATTCAGATTTTGCCCCAAAAGATCAGAAGAAACCAAATGGTTCCAGTGGTTTGCATAGTCAGTCAATTAACATCTGAAAACTGGCTTTGCATTCCATTTCCTCTTCCCCCATTTTCTGCCCTATAAAATAATAAACCTGAAGCTGATTCACTGTCTCAGCTTTCTCCATCAGAGAAGTCAGGCCCATCCAATCCTTCTATACTTGTATATCTTTGTGTGTTTACTTTTATGTTTATTTCTAATCCATAGCCCCCACCCCCACTCAGAAAGATGTGTTCTGCTGTGTGGGTCCCAGCAAGTAGCTTGGAGTATATTGTGCAACCAACCTCCAGAACTCTTATCTTCCAATTTTTAAATATGGTGTAAGGTAAGAGCCACTATATCCACTAAACAAGAGTTATACTCCAACGTGAGAGAATCAATGCCATTTTTCATGATGCCTTCTCCAATGTCCTTTATGGTACAGGGGGTGCTATGGTATTGGTATTATATGATAAAATTAAAGATTACCTTAATATTGATATTGTGGTAATTCATCAGGAGATGAAATTGTAAAATGCATGTGTTTGACTTGTTAAACTTAAAAATTACGTAACTACCATTTGTATACACTTCAATAGGTGTATTATTACTGTCAGTGTTTTCTTAAAGTGTTAATTCTATAATAAAGTATAGGTCCTTTGCAAGAATTTAAATAATACTGAAATCAGATAAATGTGAGTTTCTTTCCCATTAAGACTCAAACTCATTTTAATGAGACATTTTACTTATTATAATTAGCACATGTTATTTCTGTTAATTAAAAATTCTTACTTTTGTGATAAAAATTGAAATTTATAATGCTGAAATCTAAGAAGTATTTTCTTTAAAATTGCTATTCATTTAATATACCTTTCTTCCTTTAAAATCATCTGGTATACAGATATTTCTTTAAAAACTCTATCAAGAGCTGTCATAATTATATCTATGGACACAAATAAGCTTTTTTCTATAACATATCTAAGAAGACAACTCAAGTATTTTCATGTATAGTATTTACTATAAATACATCACAGCTATCTTTTACTAACTACACATTCTAGATATGATCATTTTAAAATGATAATGATTTTAGTTTTTTGAGAGAGAGATTTTTGCTATAGGGCACATGTGCTCACCAGAGAGACACAAAGAGACGGAAAGCAAGAAATCACCCCAGAGGAGGGATGTCCACTCTGTAATCCTTTCTCCTCCATTCTCCTCTCAGGATCTTGGGCACACATACACATGTGCCTGGCATGAGTTTAAGCCATCTGGTCTGGGATTCAAACCACGGTCAACCACGTGGGAGTCCAGGGATGTAACCATTATACCATCTGCTGGTCCCAATAATGACTTTAATGACACTAAAAATGTAGTTGGGAAATAAGAGGTATAAAATGATTTATATGCTGGTCTTTACCTTTAAAACATACCTTGCTAGTGTGAATATTATCTTGGGAAGAAAAAATATCCCCTTGAAAATTAGTTTGTGTATTCTGTATTGATAATAAAGGAAGTTTAATTTTTTTTAAGTTATACTCCATTTTCCCTTCCACTCAGTACCTGGTAACCACTATTTTGCTTTCTGTCTTTATGACAAAACTACTCTATTACCTCATATAAGTAGAATCATACAGTACTTGTCTTTTTGTGACTGGCTAGTTTATTTAATATAATGCCCTACAGGTTCACTCATGTTACAGCATGTGTTAGATTTTTCTTTCTAAGACTGAATAATATTCAATTGTAAGTATATATCATATCTTGTTTATCTCTTCATTTGCTGACGGACACTTGGTTTGTTTCACCTTTTGGCTCTTGTGAATAATGATGCTATGAATATAGGTCTACAGAGATCTCTTCAAGATCTTGCTTTCATTTTTTTTTTTTTTTTTTTTGGAGAGGTTTCTGCCATAGGGTGCGTGTGCTCGCCAGAGAGACAGAGAGAGAGAAAGCGAGAAATCACCCCCCAGGGGGGATGGCCACGCTGCAATCCCTTCTCCTCCATTCTCCTCTCGGGATCTTGGGCATGCACACACACGCGCCCAGCGTGAGTTTTAAGCCACCGGGTCCAGGACGCAAACTGCGGTCGACTACGTGGGAATCCAGCAACATAGCCATTACGCTAACTGCTGGTCCCCATTTCTTTTGAATATATACCCAGAAATAGAATTTTTTAATTGTATGGTAATTCTATTTTTAATTTATTGAGGAATCATCATACTCTTTTCCACAGTGGCTGTAATATTTTACTTCCCCACCAACAGTGCACAGGGGTTCCAATTTCTCCATACCTTTGCCAATACTTGTTTTTTTTGTTGTGGATTTTTTTTTGGGGGGGTTGGAATCTCATTGTCGTTTTGATTTGCTCTAATGATTAGTGATGTTGAGCATCTTTTCACATGCGTGTTGGTCATATATAAACTTTGGGAGAAGTATCTATTACAATAGTTTGACCACTCTGAAATCAAGTTTTTTGTTTTTTGTTTTTTTTTACTGTTGAGTTGTAGAAGGATTTTTATATATTCTGAATAGCAACTCCTTGCAAATATATGACTTGCAAATATTTTCTCCATAGGCTGACTTTTCATTATGTTGATTGTGACTTTTGAAGCAGAGACATTTTTTTCAGCTTTTAAAAATAACTTTTATTATTTAAAAGTTAATATATGCATTATAAGAAACTGAAAAACACAAGAAAAAGAACAAAGTCATCCACAATCACAAACACAGAAGTTTTTTAATTTGATGTAATCCAATTTATCTATTCTTATTTTGTTACCTGCACTTTTGGAGTCATATTCCAAAAAATTATTGCCAAATCCAATGCTGTGAAGCTTTTATCCTATGTTTCCTTCTAAGAGTTTTATAATTTTAGGTCTTATTTTTAGGGTTTAAATCCACTTTCAGTTAATTTTTAAATAACTAAGGGTGTAAGCTAAGGGCCTACCTTCATTATTATTTTGCATATGTATATCCTGTATTCTCAGTACTGTTTGTTGGAAAGAAAAGTGTCCTTTCCCCATTAAATGGTCTTGGCACCTTTGCAAAAATCATTAGACCACATATGTGATAGTTTATTTCTGGGCTTCCTATTCTCTTCCATTAATCTATATGTCTATCTTTCTGCCAGTATCACATTGTTTTGATTACTGTAGCTTTGAATAAATTTTGAAATCCCAAAGTGTGAAGCCTTCAACTCCATTCTTCTTTTTCAAGATAGTTCTGGCTATTTGGAGTTCCTCAAGATTCCATATAAATTTTAGAATGAGTTTTTCTACTTCTGCAAAAAATTCTGTTGAGATTTTTACAGGAATTACATTACATCTATATATAGCTTTGGGTAGTATTAACATCTTAATGATAGGAAGTCTTCCAATACATGAACATAGAGTGTCTTTCCATTTACTTATGTTTTCAATTTCTTTCAGCAATGTTTTAGAGTTTTTGGTGTATAAGTATTTTTTTGATTGCCAAAAGACATTTGTGATCGCCAGAAAGAGAGAGAAAGGGGGAAAGCATTCCCCAATGAGGCATAGTCACACCACAACAATTCCTTTCTTTTCCATTTCTCCATCCTGTAAGGATTTTGGACACAAACACATGTGCCTAGCATAGTTTTCAAGCTTCCAGGAGGATTCAAACTGCAGTCAGCTAGCCATGGGGGATCCAACTCCCTTAACCACTAGGCCACAGTACCAGCCCACTGTATATAAGTCTTGCATCTCCTTTTATTAATATTTCTAAGTATTTTATTCTTTTTGAAGTTATTACAAATGGAATTTTAAAAATCTCCTTTCAGATTGCTCACTGTTAATATATAGGAATGCCACTGCTTTTTGTATATTGACTTTGTATCATATAATTTTTCTGAATTCATTTATTAGTTCTAACAATTTTGGTTTGGAATCTTTATGGTTTTCTACAAATAAAGTCATGTCATAATGAAGAAAGGAACTTTAGTTTTTCTCTTCCAAAATGGGCATACTTTATTCCTTTTTCTTGCTTTATTGCTCTCACTAGGACTTCCAGTACTATGTTAAATACAAGTGGTGAAAGTAGACATCCTTGCCTTGTTTCTAATCTTAAAAAGCTTTTGGTCTTTGGAACCAGCAGTTAGCATAATGGCTATGTTGCTAGACTCCCATGTAGTCGACCGTGGTTCGCGTCCTGAACCCAGTGGCTTAAACTCACACCGGGCGCGTGTGCGTTCGTGCCCAAGATCCCGAGAGGAGAATGGAGGAGAATGGATTGCAGTATGGCCATACCCCCTGGGGAGTGATTTCTCGCTTTCTGTCTCTCTCTTTCTGGCGTGCACACAAGGCCTATAGCAAAAACCTCTCCAAAAAAAAGTTTTTGGTCTTTCACCAAAAAGTATGATGTCAGCTGTGGGAGATATTGAATGTGGTTAAAGTGGTGATCTCCTTTACAAAGAAATAGGAAATACTAGTGGCTCTACTAGACTGAAGTTGTGGTCTTGTTTGCAGCAAGCAATGGGCTGCAGATTATTAGGGGATTTACCAAGGAGATCTTGGAAGTGAGTTGGTCCATAGGGGGCTTGTTGAACACGCCAAATATCGCAAAGTGACTGGAAGTTCTGCATATGCATAACAGAGAATGGAGTGGGCCAAAACTAGCCACACATTCCTGGCTGAAAGTGTCTGCATGAATGCACAAAAGACCTGTAAGAAGGCCCAAGGAAAACAAATAAACAAAAAAAAGAAAAGAAAAAAAGAACAAGAAAAAAACAGGCTGGAGAAACTTGAAATGGCCTAAATGTACTCACTAGCCCACAAACAGATTTATCAGCAGATAATAATGATTAAAAATATTGGAGCACAACTTCTGATCAATCTTTGGCTGAACATTAAGTTATGCAAATAAAGGTGTAACACCTAAAAAGCCAAATTTAAAAAATAAAAATTCAGGGGGAACCAGCAGTTGGCGCAATGGCTATGTCACTGGGCTCCCATGTAGTCAACCGTGGTTCGAGTCCCGGACCTGGTGGCTTAAACTCATGCTGGCCGCCTGTGCATGCGTGCCCAAGTTCCTGAGAGGAGAATGGAGGAGAAGGGATTGCAGCATGGCCATCCCCCTGGGGAGTGATTTCTCGCTTTCTGTCTGTCTGTCTTTCTGGTGAGCACACATGCCCCATAGGAAAAAAAAAAAAAAAAAAAAAAAAAAAAAAAAAAAAAAAAAAAAAACCACATCTCTAAAAAAGATAAATAAATAAATAAAAATAAAAACTCAGGAGAACATAGCAAGGACATCAATAGCCATAAATCTAAGGCAAGGAATTGTATAGGACAATTCAACAAATTAAGTCTAAGCAAGTTACTAAACAAAGCAAATGAAAAGGGAACAATTGGCAAACACAGCAACTCTCTAGGAAAAAAAATAAGAATTGAGAATCCACAGTTGCTATATTATCTAAAATGTACAAGTTGTTTTTTTTTTTATTTTTTTTTTTTAAGGAGAAAGGAAAGCGTGCGCATATTGAGGGAAAGAAACAATCAGCACAAACTGTCTCTGAGTGTCTCCAGATGTTGTATTTAGCAAATTCTTTAAAACAACTCTTATGAGTATGTTCAAATAGATATGGAAACTACATTGAAACCATCAAAGTATGATATCAATAACTCGATGAATGAAGAATCTCGACAAAGAGTCATTATATCCAGATGTAATTTCTGAAGTTGAAAAGTCTAAAAAATGAAACTGAAATTTCACTGCATGGGATCAACCTCAGATTTAAGCTGTCAGAAGAACCAGAAAATATGAATATAAAATCAGTACAGGTCGAGCCTTATGCCTTAGTGGTTAAGGGAGTTGGATACCACATGCTTGACTGACATTCATATCCTCACCACTGAGCCTTGAAAAACATGCCAAGTGCATGTGTGTGCATTCCCCAGGGTCCCAAGGGAACGGAGGAGAAAGGACTACAGCATGATCTCACCCCATCGAGGGGTACTTTCTTCCTCTCTCTCTGTTTCTCTGTCTCTTGCTGGTGAATGTGCATGCTCTTTGGCAATTAAAAATAAAATAAATACAAACTACCCTGTCTGAAGAACAGAGGGATAGACTCCTGAAACACTCAGACACGAAGCTATTTTAAATCTGAAGTATGTCCTGGTGTGTTCAGGGACCAAGGTGACTAAAGTTATGGTCTAAGCCTCATCTTCTAGACTCCTGAAACACACAGACAAGGTAGGGTGACCTCTGTCCTCTCTCTGTCTCTCTCTCTCTTTAAATTATTTATTTATTTTTAATTTTTACACCACTTCTTCTCACCTCGGGTCTTTTCTTCCTCTTGCAAATGTCAGAAGCCATTTTAAATATGAGGTGTGTCCTGGCATGTTCGTGCTGCAGCATGTAGTTTTCATTTTTTACCTTTAAAATTTTTTTTTTTACTTTTTTGGTTATTTTGTCTAGTCTTTCCTTATTATTTTCTTTTCTTTCCTTCTGCTTTTATTTTTTTAACTTTACTTTCCTACTCTGTTCTTCAGTCAACACACAGTGAGTGTCTAGACAGGAGTAGGTGCACAGTAGCCAAACATCTGAATACTTTTTAGGTTTATTGAAATCCTCAATGCTTATTGAACTTCCTGCTTTAAGGAAGAAACTTCTTTTTATATATCTGAGAGATTTTGTCACAGAATGACCAGGAACCACCGCAAAGGCACAAGAAATATGAGAAACCAAAGAAATATCTTTCCCATAAGTGAAAAGAACAAATAAGGACATTGATAATATATTCCATAAAATTATGGAAGAAAACTTTCCAACTCTAGAGAGGCATTCAAATATCCATACCCAAGAAATACAAAGGACCCCTAATAGAATCAACTCAAGAATATCTTCTCCAAGGCACATCATAGCCAGATTTGCAAAATCCACAGATAAAGACAAGATACTAAAATCGACAAGAGAGAAATATCAGGTTATTTATAAAGGTTATCCATCAGGCTAACATCAGACCTCTTATCAGAAACAATGTGAGCAAGAAAAGAATGGGAAAATATATACAAAGTGTTAAGTGAAAACCAGTTTCAACCAAGAACACTATACCCAGCAAGATTATCCTTCATACAGTCTCAGATAAACAAAACCTGAAAGAATTTACCAACACCAGACCAGCTCTTCAAGAAGTCCTAAAAGGAGTGCTTTTCCAAGAAAATGAAAGACACACATACAGAAATAAGAGAACAAAAAGCAACCAAGAAAATGACCAACCTAACGCTAGGGACAAGAAATATCAATAATAACACTGAATGTTAACTTCTAGGATTTAAATGGAAAGATCATACCACAGTAACACAGCCAATTCAACAGAAGAGAGATTAATTACATGAGACTTTGTTGGTGAAAAAGAATTTTATGACTTTTAACTAATACATTACTGTTTTTTTCCCTATGCTTTGTTTTCCAATTTAAGGACTTTTCATTCTTTTTTCTTTTTTTTTTTTAGAGAGGTTTTCACTATAGGGCGCGTGCGCTCGCCAGACAGACAGAGAGAGACATAGAGACAGAAAGCAAGAAATCACCCCCCGGGGGGATGGTCACGCCGCAATCCCTTCTCCTCCATTCTCCTCTCGGGATCTTGGGCACACACACACACGCGCCTGGCGTGAGTTTTAAGCCACCCGGTCCAGGACGCGAACCGTGGTCGACTACATGGGAGTCCAGCGACATAGCCATTACGCTAACTGCTGGTTCCCCGGATTTTGCTTTCTTTTGAGCTGCTGATAGGTTCAGCAATTTGTTAAAATGTTTTTTGTTGTTGGTGGTGGTTCTTTTAAAATAAAAAATAAGCTTTTCTCCTTTCCTGACCCCTCTGGAATTGGAAAATATTTGTGAGTATTCTTGTTTTGTGGCAGAAGGGTTATTTGCATAAGCTCAATATTATCTGTTGCCTTGCATCAGATATTGGAAATACTTGTTATTGCCATGACTTTGACTGGAATGTCATATCTGAAGATGCAACCAGAAAACTATGGAACTAAAGCAGATCTCAAAAAAGCCAACAGAAGCTCTTAGAAAGATGGCTTGGCACCATGAATAGTTCTGCCTGGCTGAGAGGATTAGAGCAGTCATATGAAAGAATTCATATCATAAAATAACCTGGACTTTTCCAGCCCAGCATTGTGATTAATAGAGACTGCAAAAGAGCAGCTACAGTCAAAGCATTACCTTGAGGAAGACTTTGAAGGAAGTATAAGAGACTGATCTTTGCTAGCTGATGGTAAACCACAGAATACTTGGTAGGCAGAACTGAGTTGGGAAGGTTCATGTGTGAACTGTGTGCTGGGTGTTTGCTTTTCAACAGTCTGAGTAGTTGACATGTAAATATTTTCTCAAAAATATTTAAAGCCATACTGTCCCTGTCATAAGTCACAAACAAAATTATAACAAAATTTTTGATAATTATCTTTAAATTCAGTTTCTTGAAATTTTAAGTTGTTTATTAACTGTCAAGAACTATGGAGTATGAGCAAAAATTTTTTTGATATCTAAAGTAAATGTTTGTGAAAAATGTAAAAATAAATAAATATATGTTTTAAAAAATGGAGGTGGGAAGAGACTAAAGAAAAACAAACAGAGTGCCCAGAAATCTCTGGGACCATGTCATGTATAATATTATATAGATAAGAGGAGTACCGAAAGAGGATAAAAGAAAGAAATACAAATACATTCACAGAAATAATGACTAAAATCTTTAAAAATTTGATTAAAAACATTAACTTACTGATACAATAGCTCAACAAGCCCCAAGTAAGATAGAGAAACCCAAAGAAATGTGTAACCACACAAAAAGACAAATAGAAAATCCTGAAGGCAGCCAAAGAAAAACAATTTCTAAAGAAAAATATAAACAATTTTGCATCAGAAAAAAATGGAGGCTAGAAATCAGTGTGTATTGGGGTTCTCCAGAGAAACAAAACAATATAGTGTGTGTGTGTGTGTGTGTGTGTGTGTGTGTGTAAAGAGATTTGTTATGGGACAAGCAGTTGGTGTAATGGCTATGTCACTGGACTCCCACGTAGTCAACCACAGTCAACCACCCGGTGACTTAAACTCACGCCAGGCACGTGTGAGTGCGTGCCCAAGATCCTGAGAGGACAATGGAGGAGAAGGGATTGTGACCTGGCTATCCCCCCTAGGGGGTGATTTCTCACTTTCTGTCTCTCTCTGCCTCTCTCTGTCTTTATGGTGAGCACACGTGCCCTATAGCAAAATAAAAAATAAAAAAGAGAGAGATTTGTTATAAGTTATTGGCTCATGGAGTTATGGAGGCCAAGAAGTCCCAAGATCTGCAGCAGGCAAGCTGGAAGAGATAGGTAACTCTAGTCAGTCTGAAGGCCCAAAAACCAAGAGAGCTGATGATGTAAGTACCAGTTTGAAAACCTGCTAGGCTCAGGATCTAGGAAGAAATAATGTTTCAGATCAAGTTCAAAGCTTGGAGAATACTAATGTTGCTACTTAAAGCTATCAGACAAGAGGAGCTTCCTCTTATTTAGCCTTTTGTTTTGTTTTGTTTTGTTTTGTTTTATTCAAGTCTTCAAATGATTAAACAAGGTCCACCCATATTGGAGAGGGCAATCTGATTTAGTCAATCTTCTGAGTAGAATGTTAAATTCACCCAAAAACACCCTCACAGACATACTCAAGGTAATGTATGACTAAAAGTTTGGGCACTTTTTACCCCAGTTAAGTCAACCCATAAAATGAACTATCAGAGAATGGAATTAGATATTCAAAGTGCTGAAAAGAGGGGAAAAAATTGTCAACCAAGATTCTAAATTTAGAAAAAAATCCTATAAAAATAAACTTGAAATAAAGAAATTCCAAGATAAGTGAATGCTGAAAGAATTCATTGCTATCAAATCTCCTGACAAGAAGTATTAAAGAAAACTCTTTTGACTGAAAGGAAGTGACAACAGATGGCAAATGAAACCTGCAGGAAGAAATGAAGTGTATCAGAAATGTTAAATATGTGGTAAGTATAAGAAATTCAATAAATATATTTTTTCTTTCTTCTCTAAACTTCTTTGAAAGACATAAGAAAAGTTATAACACTATTTTATAGGATTTATGACATAAAGTAAGAATATATATGACAGCAGTAGTAAAATAGAAGGGATAGGAAAAGGAAATATATGGGAGAAAATTTCTACCTTAAAGAAAAAAAAATAGCATTCAACCTTCACATAGTCTTCTAAAATATAGAGATGTAGCCAAGACTTCCTAAATTATTCTGTGAAACCAATATCAGAGACAGAAAAAGACAGCACAAAAGGGAAACTATGAACTATTCCTCATGAACACAGATGCAAAAAATATTAATCAAATCAAACACAGCAACTTACAAAAGGAATGTACAAGATGACCCAATGAATGCAAGGTATATCTACTGAATGACATATTGAAAATCATCTATTTAATAATTTAATGCACCATAATAGGAGAATAAAGGGGAAAAAAACATGTGGTCATCTCGGTAGATATAGTACAAGCACTTATCAAAGTGTATCACTCATTCATAATAAAAATTCTCAGTAAAATAACAATAGAAAGGAACTTACTTCCTCATCCAAAAAAGAGCACCAGATGAACACACAAAATACTATAGTTAACACCATACTTAGTAGTGAAAGACTGAAAGTTTTCCCATGAGCTCAAGAATAAAACAAGGATACACACCCCAGCAACTTCTACTGAAGGATGTATTAGAAGTTCTAGTTGATACAGTATGACCAAGAAAAAGGAATACACACACTCACAGATTAGCAAAGAAGGCATGCATTATCTTGAGATTACATAATTCCATATGTAAAAAAATAATCCCCAAATTTTACAAAAAACTACAAGAACTAATAAGCAAGTTTGTAAAATACAAGATCAATACACATCTAAAAATGAAATTCAGAAAAATATCCATCAACAATATTATCTTAAAAAATTAAAAAGTTAGGAATAAATTTAAGAGGTATAATATTCATATATAAAAAATTAGAAAACATCGCTGAATTAGGCAAAAAATCTAAACAAATAGGGAAACAGTTTATATTCATGAATTATAAGACTCAATATTACTAAAAGCATAATTCTCCTAAAATTAATATTTAGATTTAATATAATCCCTACCAAAGTCTCAGCAGACTGTTTTATAGAAACTGACTATAAAATTTCTAGAGAAATGCAAAAAGACTTAGAAGAGTTAAAAATATTTTTGAGGGCCTGCCCGTGGCCTAAGGGAGCTAAGGGAGCTGGATTCTTATGTGGCCATCCTCATGGTTTGAGTCCTAGGCCCTGTGGTTTGAAAAACATGCTGGGCATATGTGCATGTATGCCCAAAATCCCAAAAAGAAGAAATGAAGAGAAGAGATTGTGTTGTGACCATTCCCCATAGGGAGCAGTTCTCTCTCTCTCTCTCTCTCTCTCTCTCTCTCTCTCTGGCAAGCACATGCACTCTTTGGCAAATTTGTTTTTAAAGATTATTTGAAAAAAGAACAAAGTGAGGAGACTTACACTATCCAACTTCAAAACTGATTGCAAAATTACAGAAATATAGACAATATGAAACTGGAGGCGTATAGATTAAAGAAATAGAACTGAGAAACCAGAAATGAACCCTTTCATTTATGGTCAATTTACTTTCAATAAAGGTACTGAGACAATTCAATGAGGATAAAACTACCTTTTCAACAAATGCTGTGGGACAATTAGGAATCAATCTGCATAAAAAGAAAAAAATAGAACTTGGGACTAACCTTACACCATAGACAAAAAAATTAACTCAGAACATATTCTAGACCTAAATGTAAGAGATAAAACTATAAATTTTCTCAAAGGAAACAGAGGGGGGAAAAAAGCTCTTCATGACCTTCAATTTATAAATTGGACTTTAATAAAATTAAAATATTTTTTACTTCAAAAAGAAAATTAAAAAAATAAAAGACAAATCAGAAGTAGGGTAAAACATTATAAATCAGGTATCTGATAATGAATTTGTATACAGAATGTACAAAGAACTTTTGCAACCCAGTAATAAAACTACCAACAACTCTATTTTAAAAATGGGTACTGAGGCACCAGCAGAGGAAATAATGGTTATGTCACTGAACTACCACATAGTTAACCATGGTTTGAGTCCCAGACCCGGTGGCTTAAAACTCATGCTGGAGTGTGTGTGCATGCATGCCCAAAATCCCAAGAGGAGAATGAAGAAGGGATTGTGGCATGGTCATCCCCCCTGGAGGGTAATTTCTCGCTTTCTGTCTCTCTTTCTCTCTGTCTCTTATACAAGTGCACATATCCTATAGCAAAAACTTCTCTTAAAAAAAAATGGGTACTGAAGTCTTAGCCTGTGACATGATGGTTAAGATGGCTGGATCTACATGGCTGACTGTGTGGTTCAATTACCAGACCTGGAGGCTTGAAGAATACACCAAGCACAAGTATATGCATGTCCAAAATCCAAAATAGAGGAGAAGGGATTGTGGCATGACCCTTCCCCATGGGGAGAGAGTACTCCCCCGACTCTCATGTCTCTCAGTAAGTGCCCGTGTCCTCTGCCAAAATTAAATATATAGAGAGAGTGACTTAGTAACAGTGACACATGCTGCTAAGACACTATGCTCCTTAGGCTGGGACCAAAAGGAGGCCTGGGTTTGATTCCCAGTCCAACCTAAAGGTTAGTTGTGGTGGTGCACACCTGCAGCCCAACTGGGAGGCTGAGATAGGGGAATTACAACGTGGTAAGACCCTGTCTTAAAAAAATATGGAATACGGGACCAGCAGTTAGCATAATAACTATGTCGCTGAACTCCCACGTAGTCAACCGCAGTTCGCGTCCCGGACCCGGTGGCTTAAAACTCACGCCAGGCGCATGTGCATGCGTGCCCAAGATCCTGAGAGGAGAATGGAGGAGAAGGGATTGCGGTGTGGCCATCCCCCCTGGGGGGTGATTTCTCACTTTCTATCTTAAAAAAAATAAACATAAACTTGTTATACAAACCAGCAAGTGTACTCCTAGGAATCTACTCAAAAGAAATGAAAACATATTTCTACACAAATGTTTGAATGTGAATGTTTACATTAACATTATTCATCATAAGCAAAAAGTGAAAATAATCTAAATGTCTATCACCTGGTGACTCTATAAACAAAATGCAACATATCCATTCCATGTATTTTGGATCATTGGAAAAATCATGATGCATTTTTACATAGGAAAACAAAAAAAAGTCATGACTATTCTGACAACCCGATATTATTCAGCAATAAAAATAAACTGATACATTCTACAACACGAATGAATCTTAAAAACATTGAGCTAAATACCAGAAGCCAGATGCAAGACTATAAATTGCATGATTCCATTTATATGAGATTTTCAAAAGGCAAATCTGTAGATATAGCAAGCAGATCAGTGGTTGCCTGGGCCTCATAGGGTAGGGGTGGGGCATACAGGAGTGGGAACTGACTATAAATAAGATCAAAGGAAATTTGAGGGGCATGGGAAAATTCTAAATTAAGATTGAGGTGATGGTTACATAACTATAAATTCACAAAGAAAAAAACCAACTAGACCAATTTAAGGTAAAATCTTTATTTTATGAATAAGATAATTGCCTTTCTTAGACTATAAAAATATGCATCTTTTATCTATATCTCATATTTGAACTCTGACATTACTTTCTAATTTTTCATGGTAAAGGTCCTGTTTCCCATGGGCTGAAGAGCACCTTAGAATATAGGTCAAGTACCTGTGCTAGATTCTTGATGATTTAATTTGAACTGAATTTATTTCATTTAAAATCATAGGATAAGGTTGGTGAGACTGAGTCGTTCTCTCGATCAGATCTCACATAGTGGTTTTCTACTCATTAAATACTCAGCTTGTACTGCTGTAATTCCCCAAACATAAACAAAAAGTACTCATATCCAGGAGCAATCAAACATAGACTATAGGATACAGCAAAACAAAAACCACGAACTATACTCTCACTGTGAATTAATATTCACCTGTGCTTCTCATCATTGGCAGTACATAAAAGAAGGGGACACACGGGGTGAGCTCTGAGATTTCTCCAAGTCCTAACATAAATCATGACTTCCTAGTATTTCTGACTATAATTAGTCATTTCTTCCCACTATCACCTATTTCTGTAGTAGCTGAACACGAATCTATTTTTGTGATGCTATTTTTTCACTATATCCTTAGGAAAAAAAGAGTTTTCAGATCAAAGGTAAAAGAAATGTAAACTCTCACCTTTTAGAAAAACTGAATCCAAAATGATTTTCTCCAACATCAACCTAAATATTTGAGACTCCTAACTCAAAAAATTGACCAATAGTATATTTTTTAATTTTTGATTGACATTTAATCACTGTACAATTTTACAGTATACAACATGGTTTTTCACAGAATGAATAAGGTGCTTATTAGTTAAGTGAAAGCCATTACCATATACACTAGGAGCAGGGAATAGTAGTATTTTAAAAGATGAAAAAGAAATGAACTGAAATATAATTCTTTTGTCAGTTTAAAAATGGACTGAAATATAAATGAAAATCTAATTCATACCCAGTAATATAATTCATAGATAGAAATGTAAATTCAGTTTAGCACAGCTATGGACAGTTAGAGTGCTTACAATCTGCCCAGAGATGCTGTAAGGGAAGTGATTTGTTATTTTAAGAAGTAAATTTAAATATTTTTGGGCTCTTTTTGATATTTCTCAGTATTAGGGAGTGAATAGGACAATGGGAGAATGGAAAAGTGATTCACACTGGGAAATGGAATGGGAGAAATGGTTGAAAAAAAAAAAAAGATGTAGATATTGGGGACCAGCAGATGGTGCAATGGTTAGGTCGCTGGACTCGCACATGGCCGACCACAGTTTGAGTCTCAGACGCAGAGGCTTGAAACTCAAACCGAGCATGTACGCGTGGGTGCCCAAGATCCTGAGAAGAGAATGTACAAGGGACTGCAACATGGCCATCCCCTCAGGGGGTGATTTCTCACTTTCTTTCTGTGTGTCTCTCTGTCTCTCCCACAAGCACACATGCCCTATGGCAAAAATCTCTCTTAAAAATAAAAAAGATATAGATATTGACTTGTGCCTTTGTACTTTAAGAAAAAAAAATGCCAGAGACCATTTGTGTGCACTAGAGAGAGATAAAGAGAGAGTGAGGGAGAAAGCACCATCCAATGGGACATGCCCACACTGCAATCCCTTCTCCTCTATTTCTCCATTCCATCATGATTTGGGGCATGTACATGTGCACATGTACACACTCACACACATATCAGTATATTTTTCAAGTCACTGGGGCTGGAACTTGAACTGTACTCTTAGCCATGTGGGATCCAGCTTCCTCAACCACTAGGCCAGTCCCATGACTATGTACTTTTTTAGGTCAGATATTTTTATCATGAACATATACTTATTTAATATTTCAAAACCTAATAATTATTCAAAACCAAAATAGACCTTTTAAATGTCCTCTTATGCATTTCCTTTTACAAGAAGAGGGAAGTGTAACAATAGTGAACATTAAAAAGAAAAAGTAAAAACTTTGCCATCAAAAAGATTTAGATTGAAATTACATAGCACCCCAGGCATATATCTGTCTTAATATTTAACCAGAACATAACAGGTTTATCAGTCTGTTTCCTCCCTAAACAACTCTGTAGCCTGTTTTATGTTTCATTTATCATTTTCTTTTGTGTCTTGCACATTGACTGATATGTAATGGTTGTTCCATAAATATTCATTAAACTGAACTAAACTATTAAAGACCTCTTTCAACTTCCATCTTTGTAATCTTTGATGAATCAGCTTCCTTACATTCAAACCAGGAGTGGTAATTACTACCTCACAGAGCTGAGTAAATGACACATGTATAGAAAGCACTTACCAGGTTGCCTGGCACATAGTAGTCTTCACTCACCCTCACCTCTAATTTTTTCTTTTTAGAGAGAGATTTTTGTTATAGGGCGTGTGCACTCACTGAAGAGACAGAAAGAGAGAAAGTGAGAAATCACCCTGCAGAGAGGATGGCCACACCGCAATCCCTTTTCCTCCAGTCTTCTCTCGGGATTTTGGGTACACACACACACATATACCCGGAGTGAGTTTCAAGCCTCTGGGTCCAGAACTTGAACTGCAGTCAGTCAGGTGGGAGTCCAGCGACGTAACCATTATGTAACCATTACCATTACAACGTAACCCATTATTATTCCCATAATTTAAAAATAAGTCTCTTCCCAAAGAGAAATAGTAATAATTTTCTCAGGGTAAAAAATCACCACTCTTTATCAGACGTTTAAATGCCACTTAGAAAGCAGCAAAGATGGGCCAGGAAAAACTTGAGCATTATAATGTGTTTCAGAGGTCCAAAGACCACGCATACATTCAGTGATTTGCTAGAAGGACTCACAGAACTCAGAAGCAATTGTACTCATGGTTACTTTATTACAACAATCACCAAGGAGAGGAGATATCAGGAGTCTGGAAGACTCCATGCAAAGTTTCCCTACATGCTCTCCTGCATACTAGAAAGGAATGCATTCTTTGCTCTAGCAATGAGATGTAGCAACAAGAATGCAGTGTTTTTTTCACAGGGAGGCTTGCTCGAGACTCACAGTCCATATTTTTATTGGATCTTTGTTTTTCTTTTTTTTTTTTTGGAGAGGTTTTTGCTATAGGGCGCGTGTGCTTGCCAGACAGAGAGAGACAGAGAAAGCGAGAAATCACCCCCAAGGGGGGATGGCCATGCCGCAATCCCTTCTCCTCCATTCTCCTCTTGGGATCTTGGGCACACATGCACACGCGCCTGGTGTGAGTTTTAAGCCACTGGGTCCAGGATGTGAACCACGGTCGACTACATGGGAGTCCAGTGACATAGCCATTATGCTAACTGCTGGTCCCTATTTTTATTGGATCTTTGTCAGGTAGACACAATGCCTAATACAACTACCAAAATTCCAGATTCCCAAAAGGAAACCGGTGTTTAGTGCCCTAGCTGGGCAAAACAACTGCTCACTTAGAGAATATTTCGAAAGCAAAGTTCCCAGATACTATCAAGTGTCATCCTTGAAAGAGCATCTTTCTTCTTTTTAGGTTTTTGCTGTAAGGTGCGTGCATTCACCAGAGAGAGAAAAGGAGAAAGAGCGAGAGGGAAAGTGAGAACTCACCCCCCCAAAGGGGGATGGCCACACTGCAATCCCTTCTCCTCCATTCTCTTCCCGAGATTTTAGGTATGCATGCACACACGCCTTGTGTGATTTTCAAGCCACCAGAACTGGGACTCGAACCATAGTCATGTATGTGGGAGTCCAGCTCCTTAACCATCACACCATCTGCTGGCCCTGAAAGAGCACCTTTTAGAGCTAGCAGCATCAGGCCTGCTATGCCAAGCTCCTTAACCATCACACCATCTGCTGGCCCTGAAAGAGCACCTTTTAGAGCTAGCAGCATCAGGCCTGCTATGCCAACTCTTTACTGACCAGCATGGCAAATGATATACTTGATGGCAGAAGTTACAAGAAATAAGAGGAAGAAGAACTGGGGAAACCAGAGAAAGGACAAAACAATTGAAAGTTAAAGAGAGGAAATGAAGTAAAGGGAAGGCAAGAAAAGAAGAGAGGAAGAAAAGTGAAGAAAGGCAGAATAAAAACATAACCACCTGACTGACCTAACCTGGCTTCTTACTTAGACTACCTGATCCTATGGTACACTTGGTCAGTACTACTCCTCCCAATACCCCCACCTCACACTGTACTTCCTATGATACCACATTGTACATGCCTATTTTTTACCACCTCTATTTATATTCATATCTGTCACCTTAGTCCTCCTCACCTTAGTCCTCCTGGCTGCTTTGCTGAGAAGAGAGAAGGAAGAGGGAAAGAAAGCCCAACAGGGGTCAAATTAAATGTGAAATGGCATTTAAGCTAGAAGAAACAAGATGGTAGTAACAGGCTCCTAGAGCCCCTCTGAACTTTCTGAGTGTACTTTTAAATTACAATGACCTCCTTGACTTTTAAGAGGTCATTGGTTATTTCTTTCATTTAAATACCTAGAGCAAGTTTTTTTTTAAAAAAAGCTGAAAGATTCTAGGGTTTTATTCTTCCTTTTTCTTGACTTCCCAAGTTCGTAAAAAGGAAAAGAAGATAAAGGAGCTATTTCTTGCCTTGTGCTCTTGTAATTGAAAAATATGACAGATCTTTTTCTCCTTTTCTCACATTTCATATTTTAAAAATTGCCGTCAGACTAAGGCTTTGCCAAGTTTCAACCTCAAGCAAAATTTCACCAAGAAAACTAAAAGATGTGTAAAAAGCAGATGGATTATAGGTAAATCATACAGCTTATGCATATCTTATGGTTTTTTAAAAATAAGTTCATTCCTCTTGTGTTATACATATTAGCTATAATTATATTTATGTATTGAAATACATAACCCTTCATCATTCTATTTTATCATCAGTAAGTTTTCACTTTTGGAAAAATACACACATACTCATCTGAATAAGAACAGACACCCTAGATAAGAGAAGAAATCTGGAAAAACACGATAGCTTTCCATCTTCAGTTACTTGAAAGTCTATCACATGAAAAGTGGAGAAGATATTTTCACAACTCTAGAGAATGGAGGTTGACCAAATAAATATAGAACAATTTTCATCAGATACATTAAGCTCACTTAAAGAAAAGCCTATATCAATTAAATCTTCCTAAAAACAAAATGGATGTCTTATGTAGTGCTATGGTTTGAATATATTCACTCCTCACCCTCAAATTTATGTGTTGAAATTTGGTTGTGATATCATTAAGAGGGTGGAAACTTAATCTATGAGAGTAAGAGATAAAGCCTTTGGGAGGTGATTAGAATCTGATAAGGTTAAGGTTATCAGGATGGAGCCCTTATGATTGAATGCTCGTGGCTTTATAAGAAGCAGAAGAAAAACCAGAGCTGATATACAGACAGACACAAGCTCTCACATGTGAGGCTTCTATGCCACACAGGGACTTTTCAGGGAGTCTCCACCAACAAAATCCTTACCATATATTCTTAACCTTGGACCTCCAAAACCATGAGCTAAACAAACCTTTATTTTTTTTAATAAATTACACAATCTGTGATATGCGATTATTAAACAACAGAGAATGGACTAAATTGTGCAGTAGTTGTTGAGTCAAGGGCATTCCCACCAAGAAAGCTCAAAATTGGAATCCTGGTATTACTGAGACTCTGAAAAATTATTGGAGAGCCACTGAAAGTACTGGACAAACGAATGAACATAAAGATTCCTATAGGGTCCAAAGACAAATATCATCTATCAGGAATGAATTGCGGAACCCAGGAAAACTTTACTGACATGGATAGATTCCAAAAGCCTTCTTGGTATGGGTCAGGTTGCCAAATATAACTGAAGAGGCCTGAAGTTAAAGTTTAGCACAAACACAGAATGGAGTTTAAACTGGATGGAGAGAAAGGGACAGATCCAAGAGACTAAAGGGTCAGCCAAGAGAGATGTACTAGTCAGGTTAGGCTAGGCCACATGGAAGTAAGAAATTATCCCTAAAGTCTCAGTGGCTTAAGACTTATTCAAGATGCATATCCCAGTGCAGATGGAGTTCTGTTACACACAGTTGTTCTGGGGCCCAAGCTCACAGAAGCTGGGCTCAGCTGCCCCATCTAGGTCACAGGGTACTCCAAGGTCTCTGAATATATGAAACAGGCACAATGGTAACACACTGTTCAACAAATGCTGAATCCACATGGAAGATCATGGATTCAGTTCCCTAGTCAACCTGTACATGCCAGGTACATGAGTCCTTTATCCTGACTGGCTGGGAAGGCTGTAGGCAGGAGGATCATAGTGTGACATCCTGTTGAGGATTCTAATCTCTGTCTCTCTCATGAAAGAAATAAGCTTAAATTATAAATACATAAATGGACAACTCTGGTGGGAATGTTGACAGTGGGAATGACTACGTGCATGCAGGGACAAAGGATATATGGGACTTCTCTGTACTCTGATAAATTTTTGCTATGAACCTAAAATGACTCTGAAACGTAGGTTCTTAATTATAAAAAAAGCAGCTGTGGATGCTCCTCTTCAGTAAGGTATTAGAAAGGACCTATTTAATTGGTGAGAATAAATCAGATCATCCCTAAAGTTCCTTCCAGCCCCAAGGTCCTCTGTTTTCTATGTTCTATTCAGTATCAGGAAACCACTGACTCCTAGGGCAGGAAGGGATTTTAAAGATCATCTGATGGATGAATTTCCTTTATAGCACAACTTATGAAACCATCATCTAGTGGATGCTGGATGATCTTCAGAGAATGAAAATTTGGTGCCTCTTTAATTAACTCTTTCGATACCTCATTGAATCATTTTGTCTAGAATCATCCTTGCACCGAGACATGTATTTCCCCATAGTTCCTGCTCATTTTGTATATCCATAGGAATGAGAAAGACAGTAGTGTTTAAAGCAAATCTGATATTTTTCCAACAGTGAATTCCACCAATAATTGTGAAGCCCTTGCCAGAGAGGTGAGCACTGGAAGAAAATGAGGCAAGGATCTGCAACAACCTGACAGAACCAGAGAGGACAGCAAGCTGAGCTTAGAATTGATCTTGAGGTCCTGGACAAAGGCAGGGGCTCTGTTTAAGTACTGGTGAGATCATCATGGTGTAGGGCCACAGGCAGGTTCGGGCTAAGGGCATATTCATTTGTTTGTGCTAGGATCATCATCTTTTTGATGACTGTTAAGTTTATTTCAACTAAATGTTCCTAAGTCATGCCTTTCCCAATAAGTTCTTTAAACTGTTTGCAGACAGAAAGATCTAAGGAGCTCACAACTGGGTTTTAAAAATATAAATGAACTTTCTCAAATTGAACAGATATTTCTCAGTCTTTATTTCACTTGGTATTCCTTCAACATAAAATACTGCTAATACTGTTTTCCTTGACACTTTCCCTTTCCTTGTTTTGACTTCCTTTATCTATTGTCCATTTTCTCTCAATGGAGTCTCTCCTGTCCTTCTAATAACTATGATTTCCCAAAGCCTAATCCCTAGCCTTGTTATATTATATAAAACATCCTCTGCTGGGTAATCTATCCACTTCCATAGCTGTACTATACTCATGGGTTCACTAATTCCAAGTGTGTATCTCTCTTCAGAGCCTGGGTTCACTAATTCCAAGTGTGTATCTCTCTTCAGAGCCTCTTTCCTGAGCTCCAGACTTGTCCTTACCTGAGCAGGCTACAGATACCAAGAAATATCAATGAGCTCACAATGGGTATCGATTGTTCTCTTCCCGGCTCATGCATTGCCAATTGGCACCATATTTACCCAGTCTCCAAAGCTGGGAGACCAGGGGTCTTCTTCCAGTCTTATAGCTCCATGAATCTCCATAATCCATGCATGAAATCCCATTTACTCTACTCCCAGGGAATTCAAATATTTCTCTTCCTTCCATGCTCATTACTAATGACATGGTTCCTCATTTCTCATTTGGACCACTACAATATTCTTCTCTAACTTTTCGATTTTTTTATTATAATATGTTATAGTTTGGGTGCAATGCTTTTGTTTTGTTTTGCTTTGTTTTGTTTTGTTTTAATGTGCTGTAGGGTATGTGCACTTGCTGGACAGAGACAGAGAAACAGAAAAGTGAGAAATCATTCCCTCCCCCCGCCCCCAGGGTGATGGCCATGCTGCAGTACCTTCTCCTCTATTCTCCTCTTGGGATTTTGGGCATGTACACATGCCCAGCATGTTTTTCGAGCTGCTAGGTCTGGGACTCAAAGCAAGCAATCAGTCATGTGGGATCCAGCCATCTCAACCACTATGCCACTGGCTGGTCCTAGTTTAAGTGGTTTAATAATGAAAAACTTTCTTGACTGAATCTTACCTTGTCTCAGGCTATTTCACCACAAGCCATTAACTAAAACTATCACTGTTTTTTTTATTTTTTTAAATTTGTTTATACATTCAATCACATTATTTAGCTTACAAAGTGAACATTTCAATATGTGAACATTTCTCCCCAGTCCAGTTGATCAAAATATCTTCAACAGATAATACCACACCTCCCTGTCCTGTCAATGCTCTGCCTCCGTATCCCTCCTCCAAATGTCCTTCCCCAGATCCCACTCCTACACACACACACCACATCTGGCATTCACACCCATCTCTTGTGTTTTTACATCCTTTAGTCAATTATTTTCAGTCATAGAATGCAAACACTCGATATATATTAACTGGGGACATACAATGTCTCTCCTTCATAGCCTGGCTTGCTACACTCAGCAGGAAATCTTCCATATTCTTCCACTTTCTGTCAAAAGCCAGGGTTTTGTTGGTTTTTATGGCTGAATAGTATTCCATAGAGTATATGTACCACAGTTTTTCAATCCATTCATCCATACGGGGGCATCTGGGTTGGTTCCATGTCTTAGCAATCATGAACAGTGCCGCAATAAACATCGATGTGCAAGCACTTTTCCAATGAAGAATTCTTCCGTCCTTTGGGTAGATACCGAGGAGTGGGATTGCTGGATCATATGGTAGTTCTATTTGTAGATTTTTGAGGAATCTCCAAATTGTTCTCCACAGTGGCTGGACAAATTTATATTCCCACCAGCAGTGTAAAAGAGTTCCCCTTTCACCACACCCCGCCAACCTTTACCATTTTTTTTTTTTTTTTAATCTTAGACATTCTGACGGGGGTTAGGTGGTATCTCATTGTTGTTTTGATCTACATTTCCCTTACAATAAGGGATGTTGAGCATTAAAACTATCACTGGTTTTTGATCAAATAATAGTTGCCTCAATATCTCCAGATCGTATGCTTTATACCATGTCTTAGTTTATCAAATCACGTTTCTTTTAAATTTTTACTACTATAGATAAAAATTTAACCCACTTACCTTATCCTCAAATTTCCAGCCACCATTCTTCCCCAAATTCTGTATGTACCCAAATATAAGGCAAGGGTTTTCCTCAAAATTATCCCATCAGAAATAAAGTCTGGGACCAGACCATGGTGTGATGGTTAAAGCAGCTGGGTCCCACATGGCCGACTGTGCAGTTCAAATCTCAGGCTGAAAAACATGCCAGGTGCATGTGGGTACATGCCCAAAATACCAAGAGGAAAATTGAGGAGAAGGGATTGTAACATGGTCATCTACCCTGAGGGGTGCTTTCTTGCTTTCTCTCTCTCTCCATGTGTGTCTGTTTCTTTCTCTCTCTTCCCCAGCAAGCACAGAGCCCCTACAGCAAATTTTAAAATAAATAAATAAAATCCTTATTAAGGTTTTCATATTATAGCAGACTTTCAATTACTTAATTTTGAACAACAAATTACTATTTGGGGAAGACACATTAACCTGAACTGACCTCAATCAAAGCTAGATTTGGAAGCTTATGGAGGTCCCCTGACACAATGGGGGAAGGTAAATAAATTTAACACAGATTGAGTCATTATTTCTGGAGAAATGACTTCAAACTGCAGTTCTGGATGCCACTGCACACAAGCCTTTTTAAAAATCAAGTTATTAAAATACATTAAATATCTGGGTGCCCCCTAAAAATAAAAATATATACATGAAATGCTTAGCTGTGGAGCTCATTACGAATTAATGGGTATATGTTCATCAGGATAAAATTTCTAATGGCAGCATCACATTCCAATTCAAAAAGTGCTGCAGTCAAACAACTTAGTGGGAGTGAATAAGGTATTGTGCTTTTAAGTGGCTCTAGATGAAGGAGAAATGAATGTCAATGTACATGTGCAGCACTTGAAAAAAACTGCATCATGAAATATGAGAGTGAGAAGAGCAATTTTGTGTAACGTTATAGTTTATGTACCATGTGGTTTAAAATATGCATATATAACTAAAGTTTAAGTAACAATATTATAGGTAGACATTAGCCTATTTCAGTTCTTTCTCTAAATACTATATGTTCAAGTTGAAAAAATAAAAGTTGTTTTCTACCTTCTCATTTAACTTCTATTCAGGGTCCACTTATATTGAAATGTATATTCTAATTACATCTCCAGATCAAGACTTCTATGAGTCAGTGCTGCTATGAAAGACATTTATTTATTTAGAAAAGGAGGGCATGCCTAACAGTGTCTTCACTCCACAACCTACCTGTAGTCTTAGCCAACCCAGATCATAAAAATACACATGCACACCCAGCACACTCAGGGAGGTCTCAGAATGCAAACCAGTACCTTTTCCATCTGGATCCAGTTGTGTTACTACTGCATCACCACTGGCCCAAGGAGCAGGATTTTTCTTTTTCTTTTTTTTTTTTTTTTGAGAGATTTTTGCTATAGGGCGCATGCGCTCACCAGACAGAGAGAGAGAGACAGAGAGATAGAAAGCGAGAAATCACCCCCCAGGGGGGATGGTCACGCCGCAATCCCTTCTCCTCCATTCTCCTCTCAGGATCTTGGGCACGCACGCACACGCGCCCGGCGTGAGTTTTAAGCCACCAGGTCCGGGACACGAACCGCGGTCGACTACGTGGGAGTCCATCAACATAGCCATTACGCTAACTGCTGGTTCCCAGGAGCAGCATTCTTAAGCATTCTGACTACACTTCTTTTTCTCTATTTTGTGATCTGACCATAGACAGTATCTCTTGGCTCTTCATTTTATAAGGGGAGGTAGTAATATTCTCTCCTTTCCCTTTACTTCCCCTTCTCAGTTCCTATTAGCCTGAATAGTAGGATTGTCTGTAATTTGTCCAGTAAGGGTCACAAACTGTTGGCCCCTAAATGAAAGATGACATAGATCTGTTTTGTTTTATTTTATTTAAACCAAAATATATAAATTAGTTTCCTTGCATTTTAAACAGGGAGAATTGACTTGTAACAGAGGTACTATTTTCTTAATATTTCTACTGAGCTTTCTACTCTTTTACCTTATCATTGACATGACCTTCACCCTAGAATGCTCTGTCATCCAGCTGTCTAGAAAGACCAGAATTCATTAAAGAGGAAATATGAAGAGAAAGTCCAAGGAAATATACATCTTCTAATCTTCAAAAATAGGCTTAAGAAACAGGACAAGAGAACCAGCAGTTAGCGTAATGGCTATGTCGCTGGACTCCCACGTAGTTGACCGCGGTTCGCGTCCCGGACCCGGTGGCTTAAAACTCACACCAGGCACGTGTGCGTGCGTGCCCAAGATCCTGAGAGGAGAATGGAGGAGAAGGGATTGCGGCGTGACCATCCCCCCGGGGGGTGATTTCTGGCTTCCTATCTCTCTGTCTCTCTCTGTCTGTTTGGTGAACGCACGCGCCCTATAACGAAAACCTCTCCAAAGGAAAAAAAAAAAAAGAAACAGGACAATAATTCTCCAATACTAGCTATTTTCTTGAGTGAGGATTTTCTAGATTACTTTATGCCCCTCTTAAACTTTCCAAGGGCCAAGTTTCAAGGACCCAGCCTCATAGATTTCTACTACAGTCTAATAATAGATGATCAGTCCTTTCATCTCTGTCAGCTGTTTATATACTATGACAGTTGAAGGACACAGTAGGGTGACTGTACAGCCTAGTTTGACCTGTGTAGTCCCAGTTGCATTAATCTATGCATCTCATACAGCTAATGCCTCCTTTCACTCTCAAATATCTTCCAAATTGGATGACATATTTTATGGTCATCCTAGTTATAATACAAGCTAAGGAAAAATCAATCCTTGATAGTTAATTTTATGGGTCAACTTAACTTGGTGATGGGGTACCCAAATATTTGGTTAAACATTATTCTGGGTGTTTCTGTGAGAGTGTTTTTGAAGAGCTTTACATTTAAATATGCAGACTGAGTAAAGTGGATTACCTACCTTAATGTGACTGGGCCTCATCCAATTGGTTGAAGGCCAGACTAGAACAGCAAGGTTAAACTTCCCCCGAGTAAGAGAGAATCCCTTCAGCCTAACTCCCTTCAAACTGGGACATAAGCTTTTTTCCTGTTTTCAGATTCAAACTGAAACATCAGCTCTTCCTGGTCTTGAGACTGCTGGTTTTCAGACTAGACCTTATACCATCTGATATTCTGGATTTCCAATTTGCCAACTCACCTGACAGATCTTGGAACTTTTCAGCCTCCCTAATGGCATGAGCCAATTCCTTATAATAAATACTGATATATCTTTATCTATCTACCTACCTACCTCTTATTGACTCTGTTTCTCTGGAGAACCCTAACTAACACCCTGATTCACAACTAATAACCTTATTATGAGCAGAAGTAAAAGTTATTACAAGTGAGTTGTGTCCTTCACAATGGCAGACTTTCATTTGCTTGTGATTTAAACAAACACATATCGGCAGTCACAATCAATGGGTAAAGTACAGGTTCTGGCATGAGAGTCACAACTAGAGTCAAACTAAAAACCCATTTCCACACACATGTACAGATATTAGGATTTAGCTTATATTCAGCTAGTAACTATTATAAATCCTAATGATCATATGCATATTTCTATATAACTACATATTTATACATCATCTTATATAATATTAAACATATGACACACAATATAGTCAACTGGAGGAGAGAGAAGAAAAGAGAGGCTAATGAACCAAGTCCTAAGATTCAAGAATTCATGGTCCTGCGACAATGACTGGGCTTGATGCTGTCCCCCATCTGGTAGCACTGTCTCAAGGTGGCTCTTAGGATGATGCTGTAATGCAAAGATTTCAGTATGGAAGACACTCTGAGAGTGAATGCACCATACTGATGGTGTAGGCAAGCCTTGGTCTGTGCGTTGTCTTTTTCATCTCTTCAAAAGAACAAGCTCTATTGCTTATCGAAGGTTACCATATGTGATTCATTTGCATGTTGAGAAAACAAATGCATTCACAAGAGTAGGAGGTCAAGTCACTCTTATAAACATGTTAATTCAAAACAAGTTTCAAATATAGTCATTCCTGCTCTATCCAACCCTCCTATCTTTTGATCCATGGAATTGTGAGGAGAGAAAGCAGCAGAAGAGCAAAGCAGGCAGTTGGAGTGCTCGATTTCCTCTCTTAGCCTATGCCTGACAAAGAAGTGACTGATGGACATACTGGGGAAAATACAAAGGATATGGGACTGAGATATGAAGTTGCCCCATACCACTCTATAGCACATCCATACCAGGCCTGACAATCAAGTCATGCAAAGGAGATTCTGAAATTTAGCTTTCTCATGTTTCCCTGGGTTCCACTATGAGAAAAGGTGTTGAGCTTCTGTATGTAAAGCTTGCCAGAGGAAATGACCATAGTTGGGGTAAGGTGGCTCTCCACTGAAGACTCCATAGACAAGTAGTTGAGTCAGGGTCAAATGGAAGCCAGAGTAAGAACTCAGAGGGCTCAGAACTGACAACAGAAACAGAGCTGAGGTCAAAGCAGCCAGAGCAACACAAGATACCCATGAAGCCAAGAGTGGCCAGGTCATCAGGTCTCCTATAAAAGATATGAGTCATAAATGCCAGCCAAGCTAGTAGCACCAAATGGAAGAATGTGAAAATACAGGGGGAAAAAAAAAACAAAAACAAAATGTTTTTCCTCCTTACTCACTGTGGTCACATAGTCACTCAGGTGTGAAGGGTTTTGTTTTGTTTTGTTTTTTTCCCACACACCAAGCAATTCTCCAGCAGATAGTGTCAGATCTCATGGATTCAGGGCTCAGCCTCACATGACCAGCCCCTATTTCAGAGGCCAGGCACAAAATTGGATTGTATCCCATGTTTCTGACTGACTAGCTATACATTGGGGTTCCCACAATCCTCTCTTTGGGTTCAACTAATTTGGTAGAGTGGCTCACAGAACTTGGGGAAATGCTTTACTTAATTTACTGGTTTATTAATAAGGGATACAGCAAATGATATTGCTGAACAACAAGATGCAGATATACAAAGGGTGAGATTTGGAAAGGTCATAAGCATAGGATCTTCTGTTCCCATTGAGTTGGGGTACACCACTGTCCCAGTGCACTGATGCTTTTGCCAACTCAGAAGCTCTCAGAACCCAGTCCTTTGAAGTTTCATGGAAGCTTCATTATGTAGGCACAATTGATTAAATCACTGACCACTGGTGATCAACTCAACCTTCAGCCCCTCTCTTCACCCTGGAGGTTGGTGATAGGGATGAAAGTGACAACCCTCTAATTACAGGTTGGTTCCTCTGGCAATCAGTCCTAGCCACTGTCAAGAATCCTCCAGCCATCAATCAGTTTATTAGCATACAAAAAAGACATTGAACACCTTGGAAATTTCAAGGGTTTTAGGAGCTGTATAGGAAACAAGACAATAGTATGATTTATAATAAGATACATATTCATATAAATCACAATATCACAACAAGTAACATTGTTTTGGGAAGCCAGTTTGAACCATATTAACTTCTATTTTTCAACCATTTGAAACCTGCGAAAAAATGGTAATCATATATTTCTTTTCTTTAATCCTGTCAGAGGTTGCATGAGCTCACTGGAGGGGGAGGGAGGGAGGGAGGGAGGGAGGAAGGAGAAAATGAGAAAATATTCCCCACAAGGGATAGTCATGCCACAATCCTCTCTCTCCTCCCTCTCTTCCGCCTCCTGGGACTCGGGCATGCAGGTAAACGCTCCTAGGATGTCTCCCAAGCCACTGAGGCTGGGACTTAACCTGCACAGCCCATGTGGGATCCAGCCAATCCAACCACCATGCCACTGGCTGGCCCATATATTTCAAATTATATGAAAATCAAGCATACAAACTCAGCAATAAGAAGACAGGCCAAGAGTCTATGGCACAGCCATTAGCATACAAGATGGAGGAGCTGGAAGCCATTTGCTAACTACAGTTTGAATCCATAGCCCAATTGGCCTGAAATAGCTACAATAAAAAATACAAACAATAACAAGAATTGGCAGGGATGTGGAATTGGAACCCTTAGACACTGCTGGTGGGAATGTAAACTAGGGTAATCTCTTTGGAAAATAGTTTAGTAATTCCTCAAAAAGTTAAACACAGAGTTCCCATATAATTCAGCAGTTTAACTCCTAGGTATATGCTTAAAAGAAATAAAAACATACAGCCACATGAAGACTTGTACACAAATGCTCACAGCAAGCATTATTTATAATAGCCCAAAAAGTAAAAACAAAGCAAATGTCTATCAATGGATGAATGCATAAACAAAATGTGGTCAGCCCATATAACAGAGGATTATTCAACCATAAAAAGAGTCAACCTGAAAGAAAAATTGAGGTGAAGTATGTAAAGCTGAAGGCCCAGAGTTGAGGATGACACTTGGGTGCTGCGATAACCAAGTTGCCCTGGATATGTATAATGGGGTCTTACAGATTTCAGGATGATTTTAAATGCAAAACATCCAAGTGGAGAGGGAGATTACATTATTGTTTACAGCAGTATTTGGCTAAATTCTGTGATAAGGGGAACAAAATGACCTCATAGTCACCTGGGGTCAGCATGCTTACACTATAGAGGCAGTTTGAGACATTGTCATAGCTGCTGAGAAACAAGCATTTTGAAGTTTATAGCAAATACACATGACTTGGGTCTCCATTTTAATTCTCCTGGGCCTCATATTTCTTGAGCTGCCTTGCCCTCCTTTCTCAAAAGAGAAGTATTGATACATGTTACATGGATAAACTTTGAAAACATGCCAAGGGAAAGCAGCCAGATGCAAAGAGCCATGTATTGTATGATTCCACTCACATGAGATGTTCAGAATAGGCCAATCCAAAGAAACAGAAAATAGATTAGTAGTTTCCAGGGGATGGAGGGAGAGGAGAACGGGGAGTGACTACTGATGGATATGGGATTTCTTTCTGGGGTGATGAAAACGTTCTGGAATTAAATAGTGGCAACCATGGCATACCTTTGCAAATACATTAAAAGCTGTTATTGGTGTTTTTTTTTCTCTCTCCAGAAGAAACAAGATCAGGAAAAGGCCATAATTGTGGACTAAATAAAGAAATGAGATCCTTTTCCTCCTATCTATAACATGGTGCAAAAAGAACTTGGCGATCCTGCTATATGCATAAGGATTCAGTGTTCTTGTTCTCTTTTTTTTTTTTTTTTTTCGCTATAGGGCGCGTGCGCTTGCCAGACAGAGAGAGAGACATAGAGACAGAAAGCGAGAAATCACCCCCCAGGGGGGATGGTCACGCTGCAATCCCTTCTCCTCCATTCTCCTCTCGGGATCTTGGGCACGCACGCACACGCGCCCGGCGTGAGTTGTAAGCCACCGGGTCCGAGACATGAACCGCAGTCGACTACGTGGGAGTCCAGCGACATAGCCATTACGCTAACTGCTGGTTCCCAATGTTCTTGTTCTCTTGAAACTAGCGATCTTACAAAACTGGGCTTGCATGCCTGTATGGAAACACCCCTTCTAGTTCAATAGCATCAGCATCTGCCCTGCTTAGATGGGGCACACACTCTCCAGTTTGCCAGGCCCACCCCTCAACCAGTATCATCCACTCACCTTGACTACCTAGTTTGAATGTATTTAAACTGGTGATTCCTGCACAATGAGTTAAAAGTTCGTCACTACTAAATAATGTCTATATTTTGTTTCAGTTAGGAATATCTTTAGCTGCAAATATCAGATACATAAATACCTTTAACAATGGAGGTTTCTCTTCCTCATATATCAAACTAGAAGTGGGTAGTTGCCAAAGTTAGGTCAAGATCTCAGTGATATTAGACCCTAATGTTGCAAAGACTATTAACTGTCTACCAAATGTCTATTTCCTCTTTTCTATACTACTTGAACCCCGAGATTATCTGAGGAAATGATGTCACAAACCTCAAACACAATCTCCTGCCTCTCTTACAACTAAGATTATTTGAGATACTCCTGGCCAATCAGATGTTAGTAAGTCACAGAACAAGACTTCCAAGGTGATTTTTAAGAGGGCTAATACAGTTGGCATGTGTTTTCTTTTCTCTCTGCACTTCCCCTTCATGTATGAAATGAGTGTGATGGCTGGAGCTCTGACAGTCATGTTGAGAATAGAAAGATTAGGCTTATGCCCAAAAGATGAACAGAAAGCTAAAAGGAACAACAGTCCTAGTTTAAATCATGTAACCACCATAACAATCCTAGACTACCCATTCTAGACTTGATAAAGGCACAATTTAAGCCACTTTTTCATGGTTGTCATCATTGTTAGCAGGTGAATACGAGTTCTAACTGATACACTATTGATGTATCTGTGGCTCTTTGGATCTTTTCATTAAATGTTTTACATTGCTACTGCTTTACTCATGGCAAAAATACAGAAAGGAGGAGACATGGTCTGTTGTAGGTACAGATTTCTGGTCCCCTGAAAGTCAAAATAAGCACTGGAATATTATTCAGTCTCTTACTGAGTTGCAGTTGGAAGCAGGAGCAGACGATAAGTGCTTTCACTAAATATGTGCTACTATATGTCCTACTTTTAAAGTTTTGCTAGTTGGTACAAATAAAGATGGCATCTGTGCAAAACATTCACTAGAATTCAGAATACGTCACTGATGTCCAAGTCCAGGTTCTTTGAGTCCCACATTGCCAACCACCCCATGCTGTGGAATGACCCAGATCTCCTATCCACTTTGCTCCATTCAAACTGAAGCAAAACAGTTCACAGATGCACAAAAATCACGTGGCCATGAGCATTCAGTAAGGTAGATTCATCCAAATGACAAAAGGTGTGTGTGTGTGTGTGTGTGTGTGTGTGTATGTATGTGTATGCACGTACACACACACACGGGGGAATATACACACAGAGTCATTCATAGGTACCTGCAAGGCACTGATTCCAGGATCCCCCTCAAATACCAAAATGCAGATGCTCAAGTCTCTTATATAAAATGGTGCACACGGGACCAGCAGTTAGCATAATGGCTATGTCGTTGGACTCCCACGTAGTCGACCACGGTTCGCGACCCAGACCCAGTGGCTTAAACTCACGCCGGGCGCATGTGCATGCGTGCCCAAGATCCCAAGAGGAGAATGAAGGAGAAGGGATTGCGGTGTGGCCATCCCCCCGGGGGGTGATTTCTCGCTTTCTATCTCTCTGTTTCTCTCTGTCTGTCTGGCGAGCGCACGCGCCCTATAGCAAAAACCTCTCCAAAAAAAAAAAAAAAAAAAAAATGGTGCACACACATTTTCCCATACACTTTAAATCATTTCTACATTATTCACAATATGTACTACAACATAAACACTATGTAAATAGTTGTTATACTATAAATTTGTATTATTTTAAAAAAACCTTATGAGACGAATGAAACAGTGGGAGTAGAGAAGGAACAAAGAAATCTGTAACTGACTGTGATCAATTAGTTGTAACACCACTGCACTCAGCCTATATTGTTATTTTTTAATTGGGGCTATTTACAAATAGTTTACAACCAATTAGTGGTTGGTTAAGTCCATAGATGTGCAACTCATGGATGTAAAGCAATTACTGGAATGAGTGTGTGCATGTGTGTGTATGTGTGTGTGTGTATGTGTATAAAATTTCCCTCTAAACATAAAACTTTTAATTTCTTGTAGCAAACTCATTGTGCCCCAAGAATACATCCTTCTGCAGGCCCAGCTGGAGACACACTGTCCTAAACAGTTCACATTCCCCCACCCTGGCCCTACTTTTCTCTAAGCCTTGTGTGTGCCTCCTTCACTGTGCCTGCCATTTGTGGCACACTTCTTTGTTTTCTCACCTCTTTCCCCTTTATCTTAGAGTCTTTTTAAAAAAAGTTTATGTATTTCTTCTGATAGAGACAGAGAGAGAGCACATGCACAAGCGTGAGCATGCATGCACCTCCAACAAGGGCCTTCCCATGTGACCCGTCCCTGAATCTTGGCCAGCCAGGATCACTGACATGCATGTGCCCAACATATACAAGGAGGTCTTAGGATATGAACCTGGGATCTTGCCATGTAACCTCAGCAACCTGGAGTGTTGTGTTACCACTGTGCCATCATGGCAGGCTGGCTGGGCGCTTTCTAAAGTCAGCAACTGCTCCTCTCTACTTTCTTACAGATAGATCTAATTACCTAGCACTGGAAAAATGCTCTGTAAATACTGGCTGATTTGAATGAAGCTTCAATAAAAATCATACTTTGAAGGAGGCCCATCAGTAAGACAAATCTGAAATTATCTGTACTTAATTTGCACAATATACAGAAAAGGTTAAGTCAATACAAAGTATTTAAGCACTTGACTTTGATGACCTGCAAAGACCAAGGACATCATCTAGTTCCCCTTGACAGGTATTTATTATTTATCCTTCCTGCCAGGAATCTTGAATTTTGCTTATCTTTCCTGTTCAATCAGCACCTAGAGGTGTAATGGTTGTGAAAGGCCCCTAATGCCTTCACTCCCCCTTCCAGTCTCCTTCTTTAGGGCAGAGCCAATGAGCTCATTTGCACAGAGGCTTGCCAGGCTCTGCATATGGTCTGTAATATAAATAGATCACATCTTAGGCATATCAGCAAGATAGAGGAGACATGCCCTCCCCGAAGTCTGTTGAAATCGAAATTCTCACCTTAAAAAAGTAGGCAAGCCACCTCTACTTTCTACTTATCAAGGAATTAAAGGATGCATTGTGTGAAAATTTCAATCTTTAACAGACTTAGATGAGTCCTAGACTACTCAAAAATAAAACAGGCCAAAACTAAAAACTGAATGACAGCCCTGTTTAATTTCCCCTTCAGGACTGCATGTTTAATAACAACAGTTTAGGTTCACAATTTAGATTATAACCTTTTGTATCAACTTAAACACATATTGTTCAGAGTTGATCAGAGGCTATTTTGTCAATTATAAGTAAAACTTGATAAGTTGGCTTTTTTTTTCTTTTTAGTTGCATAGAATACGTGTGCTTCCCAGAGAAAAGAAAAAGAGAGAGAGACAGATTTAAAGTATGTTCCACTGGGGCATGGTCACATCACAATCCTTTTTCTCCATTTTTCCATCCAGTCAGGATTTGGGGCACACATGCACACACACTTGGCATGTTTTTCAGCACCACGGCCAGGATTCAAACCACAGTTGGCCTGAGACTCTGGCTTACCATGCATAGGTCTCAACTGCTGCACTACGGGGCCAGCCCAATTTGGCCAATTTATGAAACAAGTCTTTTACTGAAACAAAAATGGATCTACAAGGTAAAGCTGACCATAAAAATAATAGTCTTAGTAGTATTTATTTGAAAAAGTTTAAGAATTATAAGAAATTACAAAAATAATATAGAGTTCTATGTACACTTCATTCTCACATGATAGTATCTTTTATAACAACAGTACATGGTAAAACCAAAAAATCAATATTGGCCCAGTATTATTAACTAATCATATTTGGATTTCACTCTTTCTTCCTTCTTTTTCAGGAGAGGGGATATAATGTACAGTTCTATGATTTTTTTTCCATGTTTAGACTTGCTTGTCATGACTTTTATCCAGCCACCATACTCAGGACATACATTTTTACTATTTTTAAACATTTATGGAAGTACAACTACGTATTACACATTGTCAGGCACTTCTACATAATAGCCTCATGAAGTAAATATATAATCTTCATTTTGAAGGGAGAAGACTTACATAAAGAGGAAAAAGCAGACATTTCCCCTTCTTTTGGTCCTTTGTGATGAAGCATAGAGCATGCTTGTCTAATGACAATTTCAATATGAAGGATTGACTTTTGTAGCCTTTATATTGGACCTTTATCAAGCCAAGCTCTTCTATATTCAAGTATATAAAAGAAAGTTCACGCAGTTGGTTCACTATTTTTTTTCTAACTACAATTAGGTATACAGTGAGTGAAGAGATCACCAAAAAAAAAAAAAAAAAAAAAAAAAAAAAAAAAAAAAAAACCCAAAGGGCCCATCCTACAGCTCAGGATGGTAAAAGTCACAGGTCTTAAGTCCCTTTTACTTTTCCCCAAACCATGTCAACTCTCTTTCTGTTCTAGTTTTCCTCCTGTACCTAGACAGTTTTATCCTCTGTGGATTATTTCTAAAAATACCGTGAAGGGCCAGCAGTGGCGCAGCAGTAGCACAATGCTCTGTGATGTTGGACCCACATGGCCAAGTCTCAGGTTCATGAAGCCTCCCTGTGTACACCAGGTGTGCATGCACATGCCCATAATCCAGGCTGGCTTGGGGGCTGGCATGGATTGAGGCATGAAGGCCCTGTTAGGGGTATACCTGTCTCTCTGGAGAAATTAACTTTAAAAATACAATAATCAAATAATAAAAAAGAAGAAATACATAAAGGCCTCTATCTTTGGTTCCTAACTGCCATTTTTTTTTGAGAGGTTTTTTGTTTGTTTGTTTGTTTGTTTTGCTATAGGGTGCATGTGCTCACCAGAAACACAGAGACAGAGAGACAGAAAACAAGAAATCACCCCCCAGGAGGGATGGCCATGCCACAATCCCTTCTCCTCCATTCTCCTTTCGGGATCTTGGGCACGCACGCACATGTGCCTGACATGAGTTTAAGCCACAAGGTCCAGGACTCGAACCACGGTCGTCTACATGGGAGTCCAGCGACATAGCCATTACGCCAACTGCTGGTCCCTCTAACTGCCATTTTTAACCTACCACTTAATTTAATCACTATGCCATACTAGAAATGCTCTGTCTGTTGCACTACCCTCAGGCTCTACACAGTCAGAAAATGTACCATTCTAGTGCTCCCTGTGCCCTGTCCACTCTACTACCACTGGAGATCCCAGGAAAGACATATGGTAAAGTTCAATGGGAGTCGGCCCTGAGCTCTGGGGCATTATCTCTTGTCTGACCTCCAACTCTGCCTTTTAGTAAATATTTAACCAAGCCCAGTCTAAACAGTTGGAACCCAGCATATGAATTTTTCTCCTATTTCCACAGCCACTCTTTCTCAGACTCTTTTCCCATTTCCTTCTCTATTTTCTGACTTCCAAAGCTGAAATCATTAAGGAATATTCCCAGATTTTTTTCTCCTAAAACAATAATTCTCAATTGAGGGTGACTTTTACCCAGCAGACATTTGATAATGTCTGGAGACATTTTGGTTGTCACAACTTGAAGGGATAGGCGCTACTGGCATCTAGAGAGTAGAGACCAGGGATGCTACTAAACCTGCTACAATGTACAGAACAGCCTCTATGACAAGGAATTATCCTGTCATAGTCAATAGTGCCCAGGTTATAAAGACCTGTCCTAAAAGATCTTATTCAATGCCATGATGTGCCCAGATTCAGTCTATATGCTAATGACTCCCACCTTTCAATCTCTAGTCCTGCCTTCTCTCCCAAGTCTAAATTCCTATACCCAGCTTTTTACTTTTTCTGTAAAGAGCAATGTAGTAGATATTTTCAGCTTTTCTGGTTGAAAAACTTTCACCTCTCATGTTTATGAGGTGCCTCAAACTTCAATTACTCATAACTACATCTTGACATTATCCTCAGACTTGTGCTTGCCCCAATCTTCTCCATATTACTGATAGCACCATCCAGTTAGTCATCCTAGACTCAAATTTTGATTTTTATATAAATCATTTGATACAGACACACTAAGACTAACACCAAAGAATAGTGGAGCTCTCAGGGATGTCATTGAGGAGATAAGGAGAACAAGACCCAAAAGTTTGGGGGATGCACCTAAATCTACACATTTAATTTGATGGCAGAGCCAGAAAAAAGACTACAGTCTCCTACAGCTTCAGTCCCATAAGCTTTCCTACAGCTGACTTGCCTCCCTTAGGTAAAACATATAGCTTAGTTACTTTGACTTCATGATTTTCATAAGTTGCTAGGAAGGCAATTGTGTTCAGTGCAGGGATCAGCAAACTATAGCCTATGGCCCAAACCTGGCTGCCACTTGTGAGCAGAATGGTTTTTACTATTTTTAGATAGTTGGAAAAAAAATCATGACATGTGAAAACTATAGTAAATTCAGATACTAGTGTCTATAAATAAAGCTTTATTGGATCATTCATTTATCTATTTACATATTGGTTATGGCTGCCTTCACTCTCCAATGGCATAGCTGAGTAGTTGCAACATACACTGAATGAACAGAAAAGCTGAAAATATCTACTACATGGCTCTTTACAGAAAAAGTTTGCTGACATTGGGATAGTGACAAGTGTTCAAATTTTAGAGTTTAAAAAGGAAAAGAAAGCTATTTATTTTAGTTTCATCTCAACTGACAGAGTGATCTTTGAGTCTGATCCAATGTCTGGGAGCATCAAGTTAGACGGGGATAATGACAGTTTCCTTGAAGGTGTCTTAGGTTTATTAGAAGTAATACCTGTAAAGATTTGGAGTATAGTAGAAATTTAACAAATAGTGACAATAATAATAATTCTTATTAATATTATTAACACAAATTTATCCCTAAAAATTTCCCTTTTAGTATGCTTTGTGAGTTCCTTTTTGAGATCAAATGTCTTTTTCCTGAAATCTAAGCAAATACCTAACTTAAAATGACTGTCTTGGTCCTTTTTATTCATTGGTCAGGTGATGACAGAACAGGTTTCTATCACATCATGAGTTGACAGCAAATTAGAGGGAGGTTAGTATCTTTATAATGCACATGTTATTCCACCCAATCATGAATTCCCTCGGTAATTAGTTGCCTGGAAAATTGTCTCCTAAGAGATAAAGATGACAATATCTGAAATAGGAAACAGTCATGACCTACCTGATCTTCTTTCCAACTTTCTTATCCCAAAATGTCAGAAAATAAGTTAACAGAAAATGAGAGAACTCAGCATTAAAATAGCAGATAGCATAAAGAAATAGATAGCTCCAAGCTACCATATTCTACTCTTTCAGGTTTCCTGGAGGTCACTTATAGTGCCCATTGAGGTAGAGATTGGCTCTGATTATTGATTGGCCTCCCCACAAGATCCTGACATAGGAAACGGGCATGCCTGACACTCACCTTGCCCATGGCCTCAGTCTGGACCTTGACCTCAGCCCTGTCCACCACCTCCAATCCTTCAGAAGATTCTGCCATCCCTGGTGGAATCACAGTCTCAGGTTTGCCTCCTGGATCACATCTCATTCCTCGAGTAGAAAAGAGGTCAACTCTAGCTCTTTTTCTTTGTGTGACCCCAACCTTTCCCCCGTTTGCATATTGCCATTTTCTCCTGCTCTCTCAGGCAGGGTTTGCTGAGCAGAGTCACTTCCAGCCTCCTTAAACTTCCTCTTTCCGCTGAACTCCCCTTTCTATGGCACTTTCTGGGATGATCCACATCCCTCACAAGTGACAAGGCACAAGGCGTCATCCTGCTAATTAACATATGGCCTAATTACGGCTGTGTTATACTTTAGAAGGCAGAATTAAAGTCTGAAGTGACCTAAGTAATTAGTAGGAGTAGAGAGAAACAAATGGAAGCCACGGCATTAAGGCTGGAGTAGGAATGACTCGGCCACATCCTATGAGGCTAAAAAGGTCCTCAGGCCAGTGAAAAACAACTGGCCATGACTCAGGTGAATGGACACCTCAAGATTGGCTACAAGCTTTAGAAGCTGTTTTAAAAAGAAAGCATTAATGTAGGGCATGATGGGATTTTCTTTCCTCTTCATCTTTGTTCTCTCCTCTAACATTCTTGGTATTGAGGTGATACTTGGTAGGACAGTAAATGAGTCAGAAAATTTCATGTCCACAAAGTTCAATTTTCACTTGCCTACAGAAAAGACAGGGTAGAGGGTTGCTGTGGGGGTCTGATACCTTAACTGACTGCTGAAACTGACACTTCTATTGCATGGTAGGGGCAGGACTAGCACAGGCAAGGGCACAATGTGTGTACTGGTTGGTTTCTTAGTCCATTTGTGCTGCTCTAACTGCATACCTGTGACCGGATAACTTATTTTCAGGCTTAATTCACTTTATTTTTCTTGTATGAAAATCCCATGTTGTGGCCACAGCTAGAGCCTGGTCCCCTGCATGGAGACACTGGTGTGGATCTTGACAAGATGGTCAATGAATTTCTGATAGGAAAACTTGGTGAACACAGTCTCTTTCCAGAGGTCAGGGGTCAGATAGCTATAGGTCTTGGAGATGGCATCAAAGGTGGCCTTGGTGAAATTGTCCAAGATGGCAGGGCAGCCCTGGACTGAGGTGTAGCAGTCATCAATGCCAGCCATCAGCAGCAGCTTCTTGGTTGCAGGGGCCAAAATAACTCCAATGCCTCTGAGGTTAGGAATGAGGCATACCAGCATAGAGAACTGGGTAATTTATAATGAACAGAAATTTATTCTCACAGTTTTAGAGGCTGCAAAGGGGCAAGTATCTGATGAGAGCCTTCCTGCTATATCATCCCATGTCAGGAGAGCAAAGAGAGGGCAAGATAGAAAGCAAGAAAGAGCCAAACTCATTATTCTATAAGGAATACTGTCCCATGATAGCAGCATTAATCCATGCATGTGGGCAGAGCCCACATAACCCAAACACATCCTGTTAGGCCCCATCTCCCAACACCTCTGCACTTGGAGATTAAGTTTCTAACATATAATCAAACCTCAGTAGTTGGGCATCCCCAGAAGTCAATCTTAGATCAAGGCTCTGAGTACAGGTCATTTATTTGGGAAAAGGAACAGTGGCAAGGAATGGAAAAAACAAGACAGAGAAAGGAGGGAGGACAATCAATAGGGTAGTACCAAGAAATTTAGCATTGAGGATGATCGGAGTTCAATTCAGCTGAGGAGCTATGGGACAGAGAGTAAAGTAGGGATTGGCAAATTTCTTATGTTAGGTTCTGTGGGCCATGCAGTCTCTGTCCCAATTACTCAACTCTGCTGTTGTAGAGAAAACACAGCCATAAATGATATGTAAATAACTGAGTGTGGCTGTGTTCCTAAAATAGTTATAAAACCAAGCAGCCAGCACAAGGCCTATAGTTTGCCAATATCTTGCTATAGAACAGAGTTTGTCAAACTCCTTTAGTAATGAACAATTTTTTAAAAATGTCTGATCCACTTCAAAGTAAGACTTTTGTAAATATTAGGTCATCAGTATATGTTAAGTGGAGACATGCAATGTCTCTCTTTCATAGTCTGACTTGCTTCACTCAGCAACAAATCTTCCATATTCATCCACTTTCTATCAAAATCCAGGGTCTCGTTTTTTTTTTTTTTTTTTTTTTTTTTTGGTTTTTCCTTTTTTTTAATGGCTGAATAGTATTCCATGGAGTATATGTGCCACAATTTTTCAATCCATTCATCTGTTTATGGACATTTGGGTTGGTTCTATGTATTAGCAATCATGAATAAGGCCGCAATGAATATAGATGTGCAAGCGCTTTTCTGACTAAGTGTTCTGCTGTCCTTTGGGTAGATACCCAGGAGTGGAATTGCTAGATCATATGGTAGTTCTATTTGAAGGTCTTTGAGGGACCTCCATATCGTTCTCCACAGTGGCTGGACCAATTTACATTCCCATCAACAGTGTAGGAGTGTTCCCCTTTCACTACATCCCCTCCAGCACTTATCATTATTTGTTTTGTTTAATCTTCGCCATTCTGACTGGGGTTAGGTATTATCTCATTGTGGTTTTGATCTGCATCTCCCTTACAATGAGGGATGCTGAGAATTTTTTCATATGCTTTTTGGCTGTTAGTATGTCTTCCTTAGAGGGTTGTTTATTCAGCTCATTTTCCCATCTTTTAATTGGGTTAATCATTTTCTTCTGGGTAAGCTGCTTGAGTTCTCTGTATATTCTGGTTATCAGTCCCTTATCTGAGGCACAGTTAACAAAAATTCTCTCCCATTCTGAGGGTTGTCAATTGCATGTCTCCACTTAATATATATACCGACTGTCTGCACTCTATGGTAGAGACTGGAAGACTGGAGAACATAGAAGCATTCAAAATTGTAATGGACACTAGAGACAAAGTGGAAAGAGAGTGTGAGAGGGGAAGAGCGTAGGACATTTGGGGGAGGGGAATAGAGAGATAAGACACATGTGGGACACAGATAAGGTTTATTAAATCTGTTGACAAGGATGTGTATGTTGGTCTCAACTGGGCTGGACTGAGATGTATATCATGCTGGGTAAAGTCTCTTCACGATCTAAATGATATATAGTGATTAAATGTATGAATAATAATAATAAAAATTATAAATATAAAAAAATTAGGTCATTGGAAAAGTCATGATGTATTTTTCTGTTTTTCTATGCAAAAATGCACCATGACTTTTCTGATGACCCAATACAACAAAAATGAATCACTAGAAAAATAAAATTTAAATATTAACATATAAAATAATGTATTTTAAAATTATTAGATACAAAAGATACAAAGAGACTCTGTCCAATTGCTAGAAGAGTTTCTAAATGTCTTCAAAGTTCTGTACTTAACTTAATTGCACATGGCTTAGGACCTTACACTTCTTAGCTGTGACCATGATAGTTCAGAGCCCTGTGGTCTGATTACTAGGTAAGGAGGCCAGTGCACTGACCCACTGACACTCATCATTGTCAAGGGTGCTCCCACTGACATTGACTCCTGGTCCTTATGGCCTGCCTGCCACATGTGCCAAGTACACTTCTGTGGCCTGAGAGACAGAGAGGTGCAGGCCTCATGGGAGGAAGTATTAGGTACAAATGGAAAGAATAAGAATGAAATTGTTGTGGGTAGAGCACAGAAATGTTACTACAAAGTGGTTAATTAGAAAGACTAGTATTTTAGAGACAAAGAAGTTGGAATAAAAGTCCTGATCTGCCAATTAACCACTCTGTCTTTCCATTTTCTTATTTTAAAAAATGAGTATAATACCCTAAGAGTTGAGCTGAGGTGTAAAAGAGCTGATAAGAAGCCCTAGATATGAGGACCATGTGGTTACATTAACAAAAGCTTAGTAATAACTCCCCCCAATAAAATACCAAAATTATATAAAAAGATAAAGCTAGAAGGGATCTAATGAATCATTTCCATGAACCTCCTTTCTAATTTCTTATCCTCCATTTTACATCATTCAGCTTCACTCAGCTGCCAAGGTTAAGTGTGGTCAGAATGATTTGTTTGGGTCATAAATGAGATGGTACTGAAGCTGAAGTCTTGGAAAATCAGTAGGGCTTTTTAAAAGTTTTTCTTTGTTTACTTATTCCATGAGTGAGGGAGTTAGAAAGTCAGAGGTAGAGAGAACAGCCCTTCTTCAAGAGACAGACAGCTCCATGGCTCCTGCGATCTAGCCATTTTGGGAGAAAGGAAGATGTCCCACTGATCACTGGGCCTCCAGCAAACAAAACTCACGTGATTGAACTTCCAAGTTTGGGCAGAAACCGACCACCCACCAGATGACTAGAAATCGCTGCAGGACCACAAGAAATATGGGGAAGCAGGAAAATACCTCTCCCACAAGGGAAAAGGATAGCTCCTCTTCATCCACACACAGTTCAATGGAAATCATGGAAATGTCTGATAAAGAATTCAGAACATTCATAATGGCAAAGCTAACAGAGATGGAAGAGAAGAGAGACAAAGAACTGCTGAAGAGGAAGGAGAAAGGAGTTGAAGAGTTCCAGGAGGTGAGGAAATTCATGCAAGATCTAAAAGAGGAATTTCACACTTTACAAAAGAATCAGATGGAACTGTTAGAAATGAAGGCTATAATACAGGAAGTCAAAATCTCCCTTGAAAGTATTAAAAGCAGACTAGATCATACAGAAAATAGAATCGCAAATGGAGAAAAGAAAATGGCTGGACTAGAAAAATCCACCATGAAGACTGAGAAAATGGCCCAAAAATTTGAGAATAATATGCGAGAAGTACTAGATACAATTAAATGCCCAAACATCCGGATAATAGGCATCCCAGAAGGCATCACCTTCACCTTATTATCATAAGGGCATTGATAATCTATTCCATGAAATCCTGCAAGAAAACTTTCCAAACCTAGAGAGGCACTCAAAGATTCAGTCCCAAGAAATACAGAGGACCCCAAATAGAATCAACCCAAGAAGATCTTCTCCAAGGCATATTATAGCCAGATTGACCAAAACCACAGACAAAGACAAGATACTAAGACTGGCAAGAGAAAAAAGGCAAGTTACCTACAAAGGGTATCCCATCAGACTAACGGCAGACCTCTCATCGGAAACAATGCGAGTGAGGAGAGAATGGGAAAATATATTCAAAGTATTAAGGGAAAAGCAATTTCAACCGAGAATTCTGTACCCAGCAAGGTTATTGTTCATTTGGGAAGAAAAGACACAAACTTTCCCAGATAAACAAAACCCGAAAGAATTTACCAGCACCAGACCAGATCTCCAAGTTGTTCTTAAGGGAGTGCTATGTCAGTAAAATTAAATGCAGACACACAGAAATAAGAGTTCAAAAACTAAGAAAATGGGCAACTTAATTGTAGGGACAATGTTTGGAGATGAATATTATATCCCAGAATTCAATCTGGAAGATCGAACCTTAACAGAAGAGAGATTAAGTACATGAGGCTGAACTGATGAAACAGCATTCTATGACTTGACTAAGATATTGCTGCTTTTCTTCTAAGCCTTGTTGTCTGGTTTTAAGGATTTTTATCCTGTCTTGAGATGTCAATAGATTCATGTACCTACTATTTGAACAAAATACCAACCTGTTTCTAGGTTTCAAATTTCAAGGAAATATCCTTACCAGTTCAAAACTGCCTTTCTTGAAACCACCAGCTGAACTTGCTATTGAAAGTAGTTAGATTACTTATGATATGGTGTGGTCAACAAAATGTTGGGGGAAAAGGAATTGAAGACAACTGTAGACAGCAGAAATAGTGTAACAAGAGAGTGGAATAGGGCAGAGGGTCAGACATGGGGTAAAAAACATATATATATACGAAAGTAGTAATGGAATTTTATGGATGATAACATGCATGATTAAGCCACTATGCAGTTTACGCTAGAGGGGAAACCACATTTAGTATGTTGTGATGATGCTCAGGGAATGAATGTAAATTAAAAAAAAAAATTCAGAGAAAAAAATACTAAAACTGTTACCAAAATTTAAAGAAAAAACTGTGTATTTGATGACCACAGTAAGCTATATAGCCCCAGCTAGGTACTATTTTATAGTATGTTCATTCTACTCACTGAGGTTTATGCCTAAAGTCAGACATGGGTTCTTGTGTATGTATATATCAGCTGTGCTTGCTATTGCAAATATTTAGACAAATTAAGTTCATTAGCAAATCAATTAAACGGGGGGGAAAGGCATAGAAAGCAATCATGGATACCAGAGACAATGGGAGGAGGGTTGGACAGGGCAGAGGGTTAGGGATAGGGAATCAAGGATGGAAAAAAAAAAAAAAACGTAAAATATACAAGACATAAGAAATGAAAAATTGTTTGTTGATAACACGTATGTTGACGTGCTTGATTGAGCCAACAGACAGTGTATTTTGGATGAAAAATTCGTTTTGTATACTGTAATGATGTATAGCATATTAATGTTAAAAATAGAAAAATAAATTTAAAAAAAAAGAAAGTCAGAGGTAGAGAGACCCTGCTAGGGTCTCTGCAGAGACACTGTAGAGACACTGCAATTCACCCCAGCCTCAGCCAGGCCGCTATCAACTGCATGCAAATGCCTGGCAAATTCAGATAGGTCTCCTAACACAAATCCAGAACCTTCCCATGTGGGTCAGCCTTGCAGAGTATCATGTTTTACCACTGTGCCACAGTCTGACCCTAGAGAGATTTTAGTAAGATAAGGAGAAGAAGATAAAATTTCAATGGTAAATATTTATTAAACAACTATTATATCCTAAGCTCCATGGGATATGCATGTAAGAATAACAACCTGTTCTTATTTTAAAGAGTTTATGATTTAATGAGAGTGGATAATAAAGAGATGAACAGTAACATCCACTGCCTGCTAAGTACCAGTAATTTTGCTAGATTCTTTGTAAACACTGGCTATAAGACAGTTGACAATACTGTAAGGAAGACTACTGACCTCATTTTAGGGAGGAAACTGATCATCAATGATTCTGGTAGAGTATTTTTAGAAAACAATCAAACTTATAAAAAAAATAAAATACAAAAACATATTTACATATCTAAAGTTCAATAAAAGGGTGTGATTAAAGAAATACCAGTACTTCTTCTGCCCCATGGAATAATATGTGGCCATAAAATTAATTACAAAATTACAGCATCATAAAAAAACATTTAGACATGATCTAACTATGAAAAATAAGGTGTTGAGCCAGTAAGTAGTGTGGTGGTTAAGGCGCTGGACTCCCACATGGCCAACTTCAGTTCAAGTCCCGGAATTGGTGGCTTGCTTTTTCACTTTCCCTCTCTCTTTTTCTCTAGTGAGCACATGTACCCTAAAGCAAACTTAAAAAGTAATAATAATCAATAAAATAAAATAAATAATTTTTTAAAAAAAGAAAAATGAGGTGTATTACTATTCAATTGCCACTATAACAAATAACCACAACGTAGCTGCTTACAGCAATATAAAGCATTATCTTACAATTCTGGAAGTTAGAAGTCCCACAAAGGTCTGGGCTAACATCAAGCTGTCAGAGGACTGCATTCCATTCTGGAAGCTCTAGGGGAAAATGCATTTTCTTGCCTTCAGCCTCCACAGGATATCCACATTGCTTAGCTGGGGACCCTTTCCTCCATACTCAAATCCAGCAAAGGCCAACAGAGGCCTCACATTACACCACTCCAAGCACCTTCCAGAATCACTTCCTTCTACATCTGCTTCTGCCTCCCTTTCTACTTGGTTTTGTTGTTGTTTGTTTGCTTTGGGTTGGTTTTTGAGAGATTTTTGCCATAGGGCATGTATGTCTGCTGGAAAGACAGAGAGAGATGGAGAAGAGAGAAAGTGAGAAATGATCCCCTGGGAGGATGGTCACACTGCAATCCTTTCCTCTCCATCCTCCTCTCAAGATTTTGGGCACACACACACACACACACGCCCGGTGTGAGTTTGAAGTCACTGGATCCAAGACTGGAATCACGGTCAGCTATGTGGGAATCCAGCGCCTTAACCATTATGCAACCTTCTGGCCCATCCCTGTCTACTTTTAAAGACTCTTACGATTATACTGGTCCTTCCTCTCTCTGCAGAGAATCCAGGATAATCTCCCTATCTAAAATCATCTAATAAGTAATCTTTATCCCATGTATAACCTTAATAACCAATTTTTCATGTTACCTAATATTTTCCTAGATTCCAGGAATTAGGACACAGCTATCTTTGAAGACCATTATTCTGTCTAACACATACAGTTTTTACAGATGGAGAAAATATATAAAAATGTATATTTTAGGGTAGTGGGATAATGAGGGAGTCATGATGCCTCTTATGATATTGTCTCAGAAGTCATGCATTATCACTTCAACCTTATTTTATTTATTAGAAGCAAGTCACTAAGTCAAGACCACACTCAAGGAAAGAGGAATTAGACTCCACTATTTGAATAAAGCATCAAACAATTTGTGGACCTATTTTAAACCATCACATAAGGCAAAAGAGAACAGGCAGAGAGAGATAAGAGTGAGTTTGCTGGTCAACCTAAGGCAAACTCCATTTCCTGTAAGAAGCTGAAGAGAAATAGCACAAGTCCTTCCCCCTTGGACAAATGCCAAGAAGCCCAGGATAGGCCTTTGGAATGGGCTAGAATAGCCTCTGCAAGGAAACAAGGGATTATCTTTAGTATTAGGAACACTTTCATTCCACAGATGTCTATCTTGCTGTTTCCTGAAGGCTGGTATTATTTTAACATTGAGGCAAAAGTCAAAACTAGAAACAAGAGACAACAAATAAAAACGGTTATCGAAAGAAACAATGATACAGCTGCTAGGGCCAGGTGGTGGTGCAGCAGCAAAATGCAATACTCAGCAAGGCAATTCCACAGGAGAAGGTACCCAGTTCAAGTCCAGAGACCTCCAACAGTACATTGGGCATATATTTTCCCATGATCTGAGACTGCCTGAAGGCTATAGCTAGATTGCAGCATCAGGACCCTGTTGGTGGTGCTGTCTGTCTGTCTCTCACTCTCTCTTTCACTTGTGGAAGAAGGAAATAAACTTAAAACAAAACAAAGATACAGTTAAAAATGGAAAAGCTTACTGGCAACAGGAGACTGAGTCATAGACTTAACCTTCTCATGTTGTGGGGGGGATGACAAAATAGAAAAGAATTAGGAGGAGAATGGAAAGGTTAGGTTGAGAGCTAGGAGGACTGTGTTTCAAAGACACAAGTTTGCCCAAGTGAGGTTGCCCTGTGTTCAGTAACTACTCAATCAGCTACCTCTGTATTTTTGATCCAGGCTCTATATAGTGAGAAATCTTCAGTCAGTCAGTTAAGATTCTGGCACTCCAGTGGTGAATTTCAGTTCCACTACGATTTCTGTGTACTTTACCAAGTCTTGTAAACATCCTGCACCACTCTAGACAATAGGGAGAATAATCATGTTTACTTCATGGATCATCAAGTGGATTTCTTATCATTAAAAAACACTGCCTGATAATATGGCAAGACATACCTCAAACTCGGTATTTCTGAACACTTGCTGATTAAAAGCAATAACCAAACTTTCAGAAATCTGTTTCCTCAATTGTTATAGGTATTTTTCCCTCCTACAGACTCTGTTGTATAAGAGGCCACTTTAGTGAAATTTCTTGTTCACATATACTTGTTAAGAGTTCCTGACTGAAAAAACCAAGTAGGTAGTAAATGTCAATGACGGGTTTTTGCTTTTTCTCCTATCAGTTTTTGTACACAAAAACAGTAACACTTAAAGTTACTTTAAATTTTTTTCTGTATTCGTGATAGAACATGTTTGTGTTATGCATGAGTGAGAAAGAGAGGAACACCCCTCACAGGTTCTTGTCATGCCGTGATCTTCTTCCTCTCATCCTTCAGCCCATGGAATCCTGGGCACCAGTACGAGTGCCCAGTGCATTTTAATCTAACCGGACAGTGGACTTGGACCACTGTTACTTGTAGAATCTGGGCTTCTCTTGAGTAGTGCATTACCATTGTACCATGAAACTGGCCCCAAATTTACTTGCAATTTTAAAAATAATAAATTTATTAAATTTTCCAACTCAAGGCCTAGCCCTGGTGGGACAGCAGCAGCATGTCACTGCACAACAGTGGAACCATATGAAAGACTGGGGTATGGCATGTCTATGATCTTGGCTGGTTGGGAAGGCTGGGAAGTCATGGTATGAGAACCTACTAAGAGTGCTTGTCTGTCTGTCTCTCTCCCTCATGAAATAAGTAAACTATTAAAAATTTCAAATTAAAATAAATTCTTCTCTAGCTTTTAAATTTAATTCACTAATCACATTACTGTATTTATAAATCTACCAAATTTTAATGATCACTATTGAGGAGATTGAATTAATAATGTTCGTTCTCATTGCCAATGTAGTTGATTAGACTCTCTCCAGTATGTTAAACAGCATTTAGAATTTTAATGTATTCTATTCTTTTTTTATGTGCTTCAGTTGTGTGAGTAACAAACTTTCCCATATACTTAAGTACTATTTATACATTAATAGATTAAATTTGTAAATAGGTTGATACGCTTAAGTTATCCTAAAATTTCTAATGTTGCTGATAAACTTCATAAGATTTCAAGCTAAAATCACAGGTTTAAATCAAGAAGTCAAATATATGCTTTGAATTGGAATCACTAAATTTATTTAATTTTTATAGTTTATTTGTAATTTTTTTAATGAGACAGAGAACACAATAGGGGCTTGTAATACCTTGATCTCCTTGCCCCAGCCTTTCCTACTAGTCAAGATCTTGGATGTGTGTACTTTTGATATGCTTCAGGTCAACTGAAGAACCAAATTCATAGTCAGCCATGTGGCTTCCAACACAATCAGTATGCTATTACCTACACCTCTGCAGTTGAGTTTGTTGGTTATTTTAATAGGGTAAATTTAATAGGGTGAATTAAATAAATACCTGAAATAGTAAATATGTACAGAATAGTCTTAAACATTTTGATACCATTGTTTGTCTAATTCTAATTTTTCTTTCGATTAGAAGATGACTATCCATTAAAGGAATATAATTGTCCTTAAGCACTAAGAATTTTTTAAAGAATTATTTAATTTTTATGTTTTATAATCCTTCTATTTTAACAGAGAGAGACAGATACAGAGAGATAGAGAGGAGAATGAGAAAGCAAGCCGCCAGGTCCAGTACTCGAACTGCTGTTGGCTATGTGGGAGTATATTGCCTTAACCACCACACCACCTACTGACCCCAAGCATTGAGTATCTTAATGCTTTCACTGAAGCAGTTAGGACATCCCCTAGGAACACTGGGTTATCTCGTCAGGTGTTATGTGGGCTTGTCTTCTACTTCCCTGGAAAAGAGGCCCATGCCTCAGCCCTTATGTGATTCTTGAATGCAATCCTAGAGGGACACACTAAGCTCTCTTAACACTAATACATCAACACATTAATACTCTACAAACAGGGTGGTCTTACAACTGAACTCCATGCAATTCTTGTACCCACTAATGGAAGTCTAGAACCCCTCCACAAATATAAAGGATTAGGTTTTTAACTTATTTGGCTCATAAAGATACTGACCACCTTCTCCTCTAGCACTAGATATAGGCTTACTATCTAGGAAAGTCACACTCCTATAGATATTTTATTAAAATAACAGGCAAGTAGAGAATGGATTGTGAGCACAAAAACTGAAGCAGAACAAAGAGCTAGGAAAATATTCCAGTGTTCCAGGAGACACAGGATTGTGACTAGGACTGGGGCAATATAAATGGAGATTAAGTAAAGGCAGATCAGGTTGCATCCTAGAGGTAACACCAACAAGACTTGGTAATGGATTTTAACTGCTGGTAGGGAAGAAAGGAATCAGAGATAATGCCTGAATCTCTGGCTGAACAACCAGCTGGCTGGTGGTACCGTTTACAAAGTTAAGGAAAATTTGAGTGGAAAATGGTTTATAGAGAGCCTTTAATAATTTTCTTTTAGGTGTGTTAAAGTTGAGATGACTTTTTGATAACCAAATGGCAATATCATAGGAGAGATTTGAGCTGGCAGGCCTAGAGAAAACTCTGGGCAGGAATAATAAATTTGCATGTCATCATCATATAGACAGTAGATGAAGCCATGAGGTTGGATAAAGTCCCTTAGGGAGTAAGTGTGGAGAAAGGAATCTAGGAGAGAGCCCAGTGGCTTCAGCCATGCCATAGGGTAGTATTTATCTCTAGAGAAAGATATTTTGTAAGGAAGCACTGGTGGCTACACAGACAAGATGGAATTTGAGGAACCCTCATGCTGGGAAAGAGAGGTGAAGGGAGAATGAACTTAAGCATCTAGACAGAATGTAGAAATTTGGCTCTTCATTAGACAGTCCAAGACTTCTGCTTTATCTCCAGAAGAAAATACAGGACTCGGAGTGACCCTGTGGCCTGATGGTTAAGGGAGCCAGATTCCACATGGTTGACTGCACAATTGGAATCCTATCCCTGGCAGTTTGAAAAATCAGCTGGGCACTTATGTATGCATGCCCCAAATCCCAATAGGGTGGAGAAATGGAGGAAAAGAGATTGATATGACCATGCCCTTCTGAGAGATGCTTTCACTCTGTTGACCATACACACTCTGTAGCAAAAAAAAGGACAGGGCTTGGATTGTCCATCACTTAGGCATATTTGCTCCCTGGAACTGATAGAAAGCAAATGGATTTATGGAAATTAAGCAACTTTATACCTATAGTACATAGATATTTACCTTCAGGTAAGTAAAAATGTTTTCATTATACAACACATTAAATTCATACAGTCCTCTATCAAAATATTTGTGATAATTTGGATTGCTTTTGAAAATTTGGACTTTATTATAGAAGATTTTGGTTCCAAATGATCTAATAGTTAAGGATCTCCTATATGTTACTGTGATGGTTAAATTTTATGTGTCAACTTGCCTGGGCCATGGTTGCTTATTTGGTCAAACACTAGTTTATCAATAATTTAGATATTGTTGTGAAGGTATTTTGCAGATGTGATTACTATTTATGCTCTGAAATGTGGGTGGGTCTCATCCAATCAGTTGAAAGCCTTAAAAGATCTCTAAAGAAGAAATTCTGCCTCAAGACTGCAGCACAGAAATCTTTCTCAAGTGCCCAGTTTGTCAGCCTGCCCTGCAGATTTCAAATTTGTCAGGCCCCATGATCATGTGAGCCAGTTCCTTAAGTAATCTGTCTATGCACAGATACATGTACATACATATACACTCTACAGGTTCTGTTTCTCTGGACAACCCTGACTGATGGTATTTATTCATATATTTCATGTAGGTAAAAATTAGTAAGAATACTTATTTAAGGATCAAGATATATCCTTGGATGCCACTATTTATGTGTACTACCCTTAGTACATCTAAGGCATTCCATAAATCTTTGATGACAGGAAGGAGCAGGAAGAGAGAGAGGAATATCTATCCACACACTACTTTCTGGAGCTCTTGCTCAGAAATTTGAAGAGCCAGAAGATGGCGTGGTGGTTAAAGGCGCTGGATTTCCACATGGTCAACTGTGGTTCTAGTCCCGGACCTGGTGGCTTGCTTTCTCACTTTCTCTGTCTCTGTCTCTCTCTCCCTCTCTGGTCAAATTGAAATAAACAAATGAATAAATAAAGTTAAATAAAATAATTATTTTGGGAACCAGCAGTTAGCGTAATGGCTATGTCGCTGGACTCCCACATAGTCGACTGCAGTTCGTGTCCCAGACCCGGTGGCTTAAAACTCACACCGGGCACATGTGTGTGCGTGCCCAAGATCCCAAGAGGAGAATGGAGGAAAAGGGATTGCGGCGTGACCATCCCCCCTGGGGGGTGATTTCTCGCTTTCTGTCTCTATGTCTCTCTCTGTCTGTCTGGCGAGCGCACGCGCCCTATAGCGAAAAACCTCTCCCCCCCCAAAAAAAAGAAATGTGAGGGGACCCCAAAAATCTGTGGAAAAGTGGAACTGATTTTGCACACATCTTTGTGCAAAAAATATTGAAATCCATACATAGATTTTTTTTATATAATATGTACTTTCCATGAACATTTTGAAGGCCCTTGTAGACAGGGAGGTCACCTTACAACTGGCCTTGCTACTGCTAAGGATCATGTCCAGCACCTTGTGCAGGAACATCATGGGCCACTCAAAAGGAAAGGGCTGGTGAGTCATTCTGCATGGAAGCTGAGGAAGAAGATTTCCAAACCCATAACTATTTTGAGAGACAATATGCCATTGATAAGAAATTATTTCAAATTGCGAAATGCATCTGTGTAAAAGAAATGCATGTGAAAACCTGCGGTCTTTTGTTACCAAAACTGAATTCAGCTAGATTATCTTTCCCATATTATTACCAAGTGAGTTTACGTTAATTAGCACGCTCTCCCAACAGAATGAAAGGCAGCTGATTTTCCAAATCACTTGCTCACTAATATATAATTGCAATTTAATGGGCCACTATGAATAACTTATTTTTAGGACATATGTTTTGCATGTCATTATTTTCACAAAAAGCTGTTTCATTGTATAAATAGTTTTTCCTGTCCTTGACCAATTTGTATATAAGTACTAAATAAGAAATACTTTCATAGGATCATAAGACTAAACATGAAAGCAAAAACTGTAAGTTTTATTGAGAAAATCAAAGAAAAATATCTTCTTGGCCTTGTAGTAGGCAAAGATTTCTTTAAACAATATCCAAAAAGCATTAGCCATAAAATAAAAAGTGATAAATTGGACTTTGTCAAAACTTAAAAACTTCTCACCAAAATACACCACTAAGAAAATAAAAGTGTGAGATACAGACTGCAATCATATTTATGATACAGAATCCATGACAAAGTACATGAATGCAGATGACATGGAAAACTCCTACAAGTCAATAATAGGAAGACAAACAACTTAATGTTGAAAATATACTTTGCAAAAGAAGATTACAGATGGCCGCTAAGAACATGAAAAGATATTTAGCATCATCAGTCATGCAAATTAAAACCACAATGAGATACTACTCTAAACCCCCAAAAATGGTTAAAATTAAAGATAAGCATTCTCAAGTATTAGCTAGGATGTTGAGCAACTGGAGTTTTTTTTTTTTTTTTTTTTTTTTTTTTTTTTTTTTTTTTTTTTTTGGAGAGGTTTTTCGCTATAGGGCGCGTGCGCTCGCCAGACAGACAGAGAGAGACATAGAGACAGAAAGCGAGAAATCACCCCCCAGGGGGGATGGTCACACCGCAATCCCTTCTCCTCCATTCTCCTCTCGGGATCTTGGGCACGCACGCACACGCGCCCGGCGTGAGTTGTAAGCCACCGGGTCTGAGACGCGAACCGCGGTCGACTATGTGGGAGTCCAGCGACATAGCCATTACGCTAACTGCTGGTTCCCTTGAGCAACTGGAGTTTTCATACATTGCTGGTGGAAGTATAAAATGGTGTGATATATTTGGAAAAATTTGACATTCTCTTATAAAGTTACTGTGCTCTTACTTCTATGTATTCCACTCTAGTTATTTACCCAGCGGGAATGAAAACATGTCTACACAAAGACTTGTATGTAAATGTTGGCAGGAACTTCTTCCATGGAAACCCCAAACTGGAAACACCCCCATTTCCAACAGCAAGAGAATGAAGAAGCAACTTGTGGTATATTGACGCCGTGCTACAATTACTTGGAAGGAAACAGAAATGAAGTACCCAATAGATGTGACAAATGCATGAATCTCAAAATCTGCATGTTAACAAAGCCAGCGGTGAATGAACACATATTATGTGCTTCTATTTATGTGAATTTCAACTTCTATAGTGAAGAAATTAAATTGGTGTTGGCCTGGACTTGGGGGTAGAGTAGCAGAGGGGTAAGGTTTGATGGAAAACAGAAAGGAGAGAACTTTCTGAGGAGATAAAAATGTTCTATATCTTGATTGAAGCAATGGGTAAGTGGATATATACCTCTGTCAAGACTCACCAAACAGTGCACTTAAGGATTTTGCATTTTACTACCTATAAATTATCCTAGAATAGAATTTAGTCTTCATAGGTAGCAAATCTTGTGGGTTCCATGTTTCTTCCATTCATGCAAAAGTTTCCAGAATCTCTATTGGATAATCAAGATTTTAAAATGTTATATTTTTTTGCAAAGGCTCTAAATAAAACAGTGTCTTAGGAAACTATGACAACTATTCTAACACTGTTTTATTGATACTTACCTGTTATAAAAGAAGCAGAATGTAATGATTTAATATTTCATGTTATGATTGCCTTAATACATGGAAGGTATGTAGGTGTGAAGTCATAGGAAGAGCAAACAGCATTCTTTCTAGTTCACCTATACATTTCAGAATTTCTATCTCACCTATATATACTCATCAATATCGTTTCACTGGCCTGATAGCTCATGGCATCTCACGCCTGTGTTCTACCACAACAGCTGTGCAGCTCTCAGTAGTCAGCCCTGGGATTGTGTGTCCCAGTGGTGCCTCTGAAAATTCTCTTGGCTCTGTGGCCCCAGGCCTCTGCAGTGACTCAGGCAACCCTAACAAGACTTTCAGCAACACACAGGGACTCTATTATCAAATGTTCAGTCTCTTCTCCCTAGAGCTGTGGCATGAACTGAGATTAGAGACTAATTCGAGAATATGCAGGGGGCCTTTCTTAAAAAGGTTCCTCCATTCTTCCAGGTCCCAAATCTCCAGTCTCACCCTTTCTGGGCTCTGAACTGTAAAGTCTTGACTCTCTGCTTGTCCACCTCTAGCCCTTTGGCCTGGCTGTTTGAAAGGAAACATCAAAGTGTTTGGAGTCAGCTGTTTTCCCTTTGGCCTGGACCTCAGCAGATCACCTGACTCACAGCATTCTTTTTTCCATCCACAGATTCCACCCTGTGATCTGCGCACTGGGCCACATGCCAAAAAAGGCAAGCCCTGTCCCTTTTCCCATTGTCATTTATTACTGTGAATGTGCTTGCCCCCAGTGGAGGCAGAGAAGAAATGTTTAATAAGTAGTGATTTGTTGATGAGAAAGCTAAATATCTGAGAACACTTCAAAAAACGCAAAGATTGGCAGGTTTGCATTACCCCAAATTTTCAAATCAGTTCTTCAGATTTTGTAATTGTAATTAATAAAAGAGAAAATTCCTGCCTCACTTTGAGCAGCAGGTCATACTGGAATTTTGACACATTGAAATATTTTTTCTCAACCTGGTGTTGGAGGTATACTCATCTGAATGGAAATTTTCCTTAAAATGCTATAATCCCACATACACGTGCTCAAACTTATGGGCTAAAATATAGTTTTATAAATAAAGGAACAAATCAGGAAAATAACAAGCTTTTTTATTACTTGAGAGGAATATTTTCTTTCAGATACATTTATTGGCCATGAGCTAACTTACCTACAAATAAAAGAGACATTGTCTTGGTCTCCTACCCATGTTTGTGAGTGCTAGAACCCACCCTTGTTTAAAGCCAAAGACAAGTAACATATCTTAATAGACTGGAATGGAAAAAAAAATAATTTCCGCAAAATTAAGTATGCATCGCACTTGAAGACACTAATGTCAAAGAGAAACTCAGACACTGACACTCTAAGGAAACGTTTATGTCCCAAGCTGAAATGCAACAGACTGAAGTTCAATTTAGAAGGCTGGAACTATAATCTATTATTTTTCACCCTAGCCCATTGCACTGTTAAAATGGAAGACGTGGCTAATCAATTACAGCAGCTGAGGTGGAATATTGCATAGCTTGTAATCTCTGAAGCTTAAAAGAAAATCCGTTTACAAAAATTCAGAGATACATCAAAATGACAAGGGGAATAAAAGTTCCTTCATTTTCAATTAACACCAGCCGCAGTTTGAGAAAGCTGTAACATCCTTACTCCCCTTTCCCTTACCTCTTCTAACATCTTCCAATTTGACCATAAACATGCCATGGTAACAGAATTGATGAGATGTTTACAAAACAGATGTTTCCAAGGGATGGTAATAATATATTTAAACCCAAGATCTACCTTTCCAAAGAGACATAAATTACAAGTGACAGAATACAAGGCACACAAGAATGCATTAAAAGATATACCACAGAGCAGATGAGATCACGGGAGATGTTGTCTAGTCAGTATTTATTGAACACCCACTGTATGATAGAAAGTTCCCAAATTTCTCCTGAAATATTAAATTTTTTGCTCTATTCAATTATGTACTATCTGTCTAGAAGATGAGTCAGAACAGAAAATACGACATTTCAGCCTACCCAGAATCAACAAGGAAAGAAACAACAATATTTAGGATACTATCTTATTAATTAAACAATAAACAATAGAAGGAATATATGTAGAGACTTCAAAAAGTTCATGGAAAATGCATATTATGAAAAAAACCATGCATGGATTTTTAAATTCTTTTGTACAAAATTCATATTTTAATTCCATTTTTTCTACAAGCTTTTGGAAGTCCATATACATACACACATATAGAGGCATACACATGTGCATGCATGCACACACAATCTTAATAATGATGAAGTGGTATTGTCCTTGATTTCTTTACAAATGAATATACTGGGTCTTCCAGAGGTGAATGCCTTCAACAGGGAATCCTATTTTGTTAGTGGTACAGAGGTCTGCCTAGTCTTGATACTTTGTTCTTGCTACTTTTTCTCTGCATAGACATCTTAAGACTAAATGCAGGTTTTTCACCTATAATCTTCACCCAGCATGGAACAGAAAGACTATTCTTCTGGTAGTCCAGCCTCAGTTTTGCTATCACCATGCTCTAAGTCACTGGTTCTCAATTAGGAGTTACTCTGCACACCCCAGGGACATTTCAGTGTCTAAAGAGATTTTGTATTGACATAACTGGGGAAGGGATGCTACCAGCCTCTAGTTGATACCAGCCAGGAATTCTACTAAATATTCTTCAATGCACAGGCCAGCCTTCCACAACAAAGAATGATCTAGTCCAAAGTGTCATTAGTGTCGAGATGAGAAACCCTGCTCTAGAGTTACGTATAGCTTGTCAGGTATAACTTGGCCTGCTGCATGATTAGCTCACTGCTAAGCAATTACATTTTTAGATGTAAGATGCAGAGGGTTGAGTTAATCAAACCCAATATATGGCATATTTTCATCACTGGATTCTCTAAGGCCTTATTTTGTCTTATTTATTCCTTTTCTATTCCCATCTCTCATTCCATCATAGCATGTGTTTGATGTGTATTTGTTCATTTCTATGGTCTTTGGATAGCATCTAAATGTGACTGTGTGTTTTATTTTCCATGCATGGCATCGGGCCCTAATCCCCTATCATTCTCTTTCTAGCTTTTTCCATTCAGCACTGTTTTTAAGATTCACCCATATTGCTGTGCACAAATCCAATGCTCCCCCTAATTACTAAGAGAAACTCCAGAGCATGGTTTCACTGCAGTTTACTAACTCACCACTACCACCATCCCTGCTGGGGTGGCGTTTCCAACACTCCACTACTATAAACATTCTGATGAACATCCTTGGAAATGTTCTTCATGTATCTGTGTGAGAACTTTCCTGAGACGTATCCAGAGGAGAGAGTACTCAGTGCTATTTCAGATATTATTGAATTTGATCTTCAAGCAATGATGTGAGACAGGCATCATGGTTTGTCAATGATGGAGAAATTGAAGCTTAGAGGGAGTGCAGAGGTTGCCCTAGGTCACTTGGCAGAGCTAGGATTCAACTATTTTCTTTTTTTTTTTGAAACTCACATTTCACTTTTACCTTAGAAGCTCCCAGATGCAGAAGAGAATGAAGCCCAGAATAGGCTGGTACTGACAGAAGGGAGATACAGGGATCTGTGGAAGCCTATACTCACATTCTAGAGTCTTCTACACTTCCCCAAGTGAGGAATCTCCCTCTCCAGCTGTTTATTACTTCCCAAAATGTTCAAGAACAAATCTTAAAGGGATAACTGGATCCATCAGAGAGAAGATGAAAAAGATTTTATGGCCTGAGCCTCAAGCCCAAAGAACACAAAGAAACCCTAACCCTCTCCTGATGTGTGTGGATGCTTTCACCATTCATTCTGACAGTCATTTTCAGTATTAATCAATCACCTACTATGTGTAGCACACTTCTCAAGCAAAACCTATCATTTGGAGGATTGTGCTCCTATGTGTGATTACACATTACAAAGAGCTAGGGCACTCATTCAGACTAATGTCTGGGCCAGCACACACATGATCCTCAGTGGAACCAACCAAATAGCCATGGACCTCAAGATCAGGAGGGCTGGTGGCAAAGCTGAGACCAGCTTCTTCTTACATCTAGGAGATCCTATTTTAAGAGCCCTTCAGCTAAATTGGGGTTCCAGTACTAGAGTAGCTAGTCACTCTGCCCTAATGGGAAATGAATGGGAGCCAGACATGGGTGTTTATAGTGAGACTTTCACGGGATACCCTTTTTACCTGGCAGATGGCTTAATGCCTTGTTGTCCAACCCATGACCAAGGGGTCCCTAATACAGGAAGCTTGTTTATCCTGGTAAATGCCCTTGTTGGTGTCTGACCCATGTTCAATTTATGCCTACCTCACTGCAGCTCTCATGCTAGGAGCCTGACTTTGTGTTCCCCACCCCCATCCTATCCCTTGTCCTGGGAAAAACTTGGCCTGGGGTAATCACTAGTCCTTCAGATTCCAGGTGCAAATTCACTACCCACCACAATAGGAAATGGGTTCTTCTCTAAAACCAAACTGGAGGAGGAATCACCCTAGAGTGGACAGGGCCATCTCTCCATTAGGCACAACAAGCCCATAGTCCAGAGCCCACAATATGTTTAGAGACCTATGAAAACTAATTTTAGTCTTTTAAAATCAAAAGAAAAAAGAACATAGTAATAATTATATATAATAATGAGTCTGGCCTGGATTATATTTGTCTTTATGCCACAAGAGTCAAATATAAATTTTAGTATTTTTTTGAAGAATTATTTTATTTAACATTATTATTTTTTTTTAATTTGGCCAGAGAAGAGGAGAGAGAGAGCTGCCAGGTTCAGGACTTGAACCACGGGTGGCCATTTGGGAGTCCAGTGCCCTTAACCACCACACTACCTGTGGAGGATGGGAGCCTGTGAAGGGAAGGATCATGGCCTTGATGGTAGGAAATACATGGTCTTTGGAGACTGATCTGAGTTCAGATACCTGTTTTTAATAAAGCTGTGTATTACTGATCTCTGTGTTGCAGTATCTTGGTCATTTAAACAGGACATAAGACTCCTGCAAGACTTGCAGGGAGGCTTAGGTGATCACACACGGAGCTCCACCCAGCGGGTGCTAAACCAGAGGGCTGAGATTCTCTTCCTTTGTCATCTTCTTCACACAAACCCTGAGCCAGGTGGCACAGGCAAACCTTATATGAGGTACTTGGCCAAGATTTGCTCCTTGACACCGCCAAGCATCTAAAATTTCCCACCCAATAATTCAGCCTATTTTGTTCTCACTGCGATTACACAGACATCATGTAAAGTTCTTATAATTGCATCCTGTTTTTCAGTGGAAAACCCCAATTTTGACTTAAATAAACTGAGGTAAATAAAGAGGCCACGGCCTGGACCTCAATCTTTCTCATTTGTATCCCCAAAAGCTGAGAAATAGCAAGACTGGACAATATAAATAGTATTGATAGAATGTATAGCTTCACTGACATAAAAGCCAGATCTGTCCCTAGAAGATGCAAATAAATCCAGTTTTCATAAATCAGATGGTGCTTACTTTTCAAAAACACATAAAAACTTTGACACTCAAATACGATTCTTTGGACACTTAGGTTGAATCCATCTCCTGGCAATGAACAGGGGAGTGCAGATCTCCAATACACTGACCTCCTCTCCTTCGGGCATATCTCCAGTAATGGCATTGCTGGGTCATATGGCTCTAGTTTTCATTTGTGAGGAACCTCTATACTGTTCCCCATAATGAAAAAAGAAGGAAATTCCATCACTTGCAACAAACTAGATGACCCTGGAGAACATTATTTTAACTGAAATAAGCCTGACCCAGAAAGACACATACCACATGAGCTCACTTTTATATGGAATCTTAAAAAGTTGAACTCAGAAAGCAGAGCAGAATGGTGGTTACTAGGGGCTGGGGGTAGAAGGTAGGCAGGGAAAGGAGAGATGTTGGTCAAAGAATACCAGCTTTCAGTTTGACAGGAAGAATAAGCTTTGGTGATCTACTGCACACCACGTGAATATAGTTAATATTATATTGTCTATTTCAAAATTGCTTTTAAAAAGTACATTTTAAAAGCTCCTAGCACAAAGAAATGGTAAGTATGTGAAATAAAGGATACGTTAGCTTGATTAAATCATTCCACATTGTATATCAATGTGTTGTGTGTTTGTATGTGTATAGCATAACATCACATATCTCAGACATATGAAATTCATACTTGTTCATTAAAATATGATAATAAATGATTGTTGCTGTAATTTCAAAATAAGAATCTAACATTAGCAAAAACCAGTCCAAATTAAGAGCATACTAAAAGTACACTTGATAGGATGCTTTAAAGGTACAGAGGTATTGTGAAGATGCTGTGTCTGAAAGTGAACTAGATTTCACTTAAACTGTGAGGAGGGTGTGGCAGGAGGGTGGGAGAAGGGAAGAGTACAGGGAAGAAAATCAGAGTTGGAAAATAGAGAGGCAAGACATTTGTGGGACACAGAAATGGTTTATTGCCTGTTGATGATAACTTGTATGGTATACTCAACTGGACTGGTCTGAGGTATATTTCGTGTTGGGTAAATTCTCTTTACAAGCCAAATGATGTATAGTGATTGAGTCTTTAAAAAAATAAGAATTAAAGTGATAAGTGTTGGCGGGGATGTGGTGAAAAGGGAACCCTCCTACACTGTTGGTGGGAATGTAAACTAGTTCAACCACTGTGGAGAACAATATGGAGGTTCCTCAAAGATCTACAAATAGAACTACCATTTGATCCAGCAATCCCACTTCTGGGTATTTACCCAAAAGACAGGAGAACGCTCAGTCAGAAAAGTGCTTGCACATCAATGCTTATTGCAGCATTATTCACAATTGCCAAGACATGGAACCAACCTAAATGTCCACAAACTGATGAATGGATTGGAAAAGTGTGGTATATATACTCTATGGAATACTACTCAGCCATAAAAAATAACAAGACCCTGGAATTTGATAGAAAGTGGTCAGATACGGAGGATCTATTGCTGAGTGAAGTAAGCCAGGCTATGAAAGAAAGATATTGTATGTATCCACTCAATATATACCGACTATCAGCACTCTATAATAGAGAGCAAAAAATTGGAGGACATAAAAGCAGTGAAGGTACTTAACGAGAATAGGACAGTGTGGAATGGGGGAAGTGAAGAGAAGAGAATAGAGAAAGATAACAAGTGAACAATAGAGAGGCAGCACATTAGTGAGAAACAGATATGGCTTATTAACTGTTGATGTTGACATGTATAGTATTCTCAACTGGATTTGTCTGAGAAGTATTTCATGATGGGCAAAGTATTTGTACAAGCAAAATGAGAAATAGCAATTGACTGTTTTAAAAAATAATTAGAATAATAATAATAATGATTGGGGAAAACATAGAAAAGATATTGAATGTTAAAGTGGGGAGATTAATGTCTCTGTACTGACTGATATGCATGGCATTCCCTTTTGAAAAAGCAATGTAATACACTGTAAAGTTATATGTAATTCAATGTAATATAAAGAAGAATATGATGATAATAAAAAATTAAAAAATTTAAAAATTTAAAAAAATAAGAATTAAAAAGAAGAAGAAGAAAGCAAGCAAGCAAGCAAGCAAGCGACCTGCCCTGTAATCCCTTTGAAATATTTTGAATGAGAATGCTTGCTGTTTATCTTAGAATGTTTGTGATGGCATCATTTCACGTTAACACCTTGTATTTATTTAGCAAGTAAGTTTCTAAAATATGTTTAATATTGTATAATAAGAGTTTAAATAGAAAAACTAGTAAGTGAATAACGTAAAACGTAAATTTTGAAATTGAAGAGATAAAAAATACTTCACAATAATAGGTTAAAAAAAGAAACTGGAGGGGATATGTGAGTATTTGTAGATAGACAGATCATAGACACATACATAGCATACATAAGTCAGAAGAAAAAATAATATAACAATAGTGTATATATAATATATATACATGTACATAACCAACTGGAAGAAAACTGGGGCACCAAAGTGACCCCAGAAGTCCTCCCCATCTGGACCAAATCTCAGCTGGGGTCATGATTTCTATTGGCAGGAGGTTTCCACCCCTTCTCCCAGTGACAGGGTCTCACCTGAACTGAGCTTCCCACAGGCCCAATGGCTCCCTCCTGGAAGAAGGGGCCACTAACTCCCATGGAGTTTGAAGCCTGAAGGTCCTGGGAGGCTGGCATTCCTGGACAAGTCCTGCCAACAGCCAGCAGCCAAATCTAGATTGGCCAGTGTTCATCTTCTGATCATCTCACCCTTGATTCAGTTGTTATGCTGTCCTATAAGAACAAAAACTCATGGGGAACAGGGTGACCCCACTGCAACATGGACCTCTGAAGTATATACAGCAAAACACCTTGCCTTTGCATTCCTTTCTGTGGACCTTTGGAATAATGGGATACCCATGCTTCTCATCTCTTGCTGGCCCAGTTCACATAAATCTATTCTTTCCTTCAGGGCCTGCTCCCTATCCCATATTTGTAATATACAAGTTATCCCAAATTCTGATGGATGACCCACAGCCAGCCAGAGGAACTGCCTTCTTGCCAGATGTAGGCTGTACATTGGGAGGAGTGTGTCTGCATGCAATGGTGATGTTCTTCTTTCTAGTTTTATGACTTTCCTGCCGGGGTCTAGCCTGGGGTCTAGCCTCGGCGGGGGTGGGTTGACTCGTGGGAAGCGGCGCAGGTGAATAGAAGACAAAGGCCTTGGTGCCTTTTTATGCACGTCTTATGCCGGACACCCCAATAAACCTGCGGGTTTTTGCATTTTATTTGCTGAGTCTGTCAATTAGTGAGTTTTTTTGTTTTATTTTTGAGTCTTTGTTATGTGGTGAATGTGCTGACTTTGCCTAGCATGAGTTAACTTTGGCCTGTAGCTTTAGCAAGGGGTATATACTAGCCTTAAACTAACTTAGTCTACATATACTTTTAATGCTAATTTGGTTTATGTTAACTTAATTTATATGTTAATTTTGGCTTAAAAACAGACAGGTGGGGGAGTCTTAAACTTCCTGGTCCTCTTGTCAGTCTTAGGGAACCACATTTTTACAAGGTCACTAATTGGCTTTATTGTAATGGTTGGGGGTGATGTTTTACCCTTACAGGGTACCGTAATAACAGTAAAACTCACGGCAGAGAAATTAACTATAGGCCAGAAAAATGACACAAGGAGAGTTAGTAAACTGCTGGCTTTATTTTGCCGTTTCTTCCCAACCCAGGCCATGGGAGACAGCCTCTTTACCAACTTGTGTTGTCTGCATGGCCCCATCACTTTCCAACTTTGCCACCTCACCCTTCAGATACAATGGGGGAGTGTAGTTATTATCTACAATAAACTTGAAACCACCCAGATAAGCAGCCCTTCAAAAGAAACAAATCTGCTTGGTGATTTAATCTGGAATTAACCACTGGTTCCTTTAGAGATGCAATCCGTGAGACCGATTGAAAAGAAAACCTAATCTCTGCTCTTCACTTATCACCCTAAAAGTTGCTAACAGAGAAACTAGCCCATGTCTTTTAATTTTGACAATGACAGTCTCTGCTATAAGAGATTCTTTCTTAGAAAATGTCTTGTTGCATCTTTACAAGGCTCCTTTCCCTCCAGGACCTTCAGGGAAAGCTATTCTTGTGAGAAATAATAAATCAAGCTAAATAAAATATGGCCTAAAAAGGGATTTACACTTCCATTTACGAGAATGGGTAGTGGCAGTAGATGAATCAAAGTCACCTCATTTAATTCATGATCCTAACAAGGGTGGTTATCTGGCTCCCTAGCCTACAGGAAATAAAAGATGTGAAATAGGAGAGAGAGGTGGTTCAGAGACACAGACCACAAGGCTGGCAGCAAGGAGCAGACACAGATGAATGCATGTCTGACTCACAAGCTAAGAAAGCGGGGGTATCAAGAGATACTTGGCAAGTAGATATTAAACATACCAACAATTTCACACAAGATTCGTCAGGTACTATGGGACCAGACAACACAGAATGTTGAATTTTCCTATTCTGTTTTATGAACAATGCCTGGCACATAGTAGGAACTTTACAAATGTTTATTGACAGAATACTGAATGGAAAATAATACAGAGCCTTGATGAGAGAGAATGTGAAATGGCCACATAGACATTGCTGGTGCCAGTTGAAACTGTATTGTCTTTTTGGAAAGTAATTTAGAAAAATACATCTGGCTTTAAAAATGCTGATAACTTTGAATTCAGCAATGTTTAAGAATCATATCCAAGGAAATAATCTTAAAGTTTTTTTTTAAAAAGCCTTATGCAAAAAAATTTAATTGCTAGGCTGTATAACACTGCAAATGAATGACATTTATAACAAAGAGGAATGGCTACAAAGACCCAGTGGAATATTATACAACGAAGAACATAAGATGTTCAAGAAATTTCCAAAAACATAAGAAAATTCTTTAAATTTAGCTATCTATTCACACAAATATATATGTATATGAATGTGCAAAAGTACAGTAAGCTTATAAGTCTACATTGAAAGAATAAGCACTAGGCTGACCCTGTAGTGTAGCAGTTAAGCACTGTGCATGGGAAGCTGGATCCCACATGACTGATCACAATACAAATCCCAGCCTTGGTGGCTTAGTGTGCACACCAGACACGTATGTGCATGCTCAAAATCCTAATGGAATGGAGAAATGGAGGGAAAATTATTGCAGTGCCATCATGTCCCATTGTAGGTGGGTGCTTTCTCCCTCTCTCTCTTGTTCTCTGGTGAGCACATGTGTCCTCTGACAATTAAAAAGAAAAAAGAATGAACATTATTATTTCCTATACTAACTGTACTACATGTTAGTCTAATGATTCTTGAAGAAAAGTTCGTCTTTATAGAAGTATTCTAGCTAGTAAATGAAGACTGAATGAAAGAATAACACTGATTTAGTTATCTTTGCTGAGTAACAAATTCCCCCAGAACACAGAGGCTTAAAACCACACAGATTCTGTGGGTCAAGAATTCAGCACTACTCAGCTAAGAAGTCTGACTCAGGACCTTTCAGTAGATACAGTCAAGGCGCCAGTTGAGGCTGCGGCCACTGGGAGGCTTGACTTCCAATCTCACTCACCCCACTTTTGGTGGGAAGCCCTGGTTCTTCTCCATGTAATGCTCATGACGTGGTTCCTGGCTTCGCCCAAGAGAGAGAGAAACAGAAGCTACACTGTCTTATAACCTAGCCTCCCAAGTGATAAAGTATCATTTCTCCGATATCCTACTGGTCATGCAGACCAACTTGAACTTGAGGAGGCCTCCGTTCTATCTACTAATGTACATGAACTAGAAAGGGGCAATGGGACATGTTAAATAATACCAGGTAAACATAATTACCACGTAAATATAATAACCACATAAATGCAAATCCAGGCTATGAGCAATTTTATAAGACAAAGAACTAATTTTTTCAAAAAATAAATTGCAAGAGGGTAAAAGAAAAGAGAGAGAGAGATTAAACCTACAGATTGAAGAAGACTAAAGGACACGGCAATATTTGCACTATTTGACCATTATTTCAGTCCTAGTTTGAACTGTATTGTAAAACCAATCACTAAGTACGTAAAATATAACTAAAGAAGAGAACTTAAAGTAGATATATACAAAATACAACATTCTAAAACCACTAATTTTATGAGGGAAAATAATCCCACACGCTCAGTATTTTAAGAAACATTTTCTTGTGCATGATATCTGGTATTCAAAAAGACAGCTAAGCACAAGCTGCACTGTTGAAATTTGGAATGGGAAAAAAATTGAGCCTCTATAATCTGAAGCTTGACTAGGACAGGTGTCAAATAAATTTTCCTACCTTCCTAGCATTGTTCAATTTTATAACAGACATTTTACCATTTTATACTAATGATGAACATGCCATCTCTAACCTCTCAAGCTTTTAGTAGCAAAGCAGGTCTATCTATTTTCCTTTGGTGTGATTAGATGTCCTTATTTCCATAGGAATTTCAAAACTTAAGATATGATTTACATATTTTAAAAGTCATCCCTTAAAAGAATAGGATTCAGGAGTTTTTAGTATATTCACAAACTTGGCCACTATCTCATTCTAGAACAATTTTTTCACCCTCAAAAGAAACCCCATACCCATTAGTAATCCTTCCCCCGACCTCCCTCCTTACTCCAGGCAACCAGTAATCTACTTTCTGTCTCTGTGGATTTGCCTATTCTGGATATTTAATACAATTAGTATTATGTAGTCCATATGGTCTTTTGTGATTGGCTTCTTTCACTTATATTCCCAAGGATCATTCAAATTATAATGCGTGTCAGTACTTCATTCCTTTTTATGGCCAAATGGCATTGCACTGTGTGGACAGACCACATTTGTTCATCCACTTATCAAATGATTGAACTTCATATCCTTTCCAATTTGGCTTTTATGAAAAATGCTGCCGTGACAGCATTTGCACACAAATATTTATGTAAACATCTATCATTTTTTCAAGAGAGATTTTTGCTACAGGGTACATGCACTCACTAGAGAAAGAGACAGACACAGTGAGAGAGAAAGTGAGAAATCATTCCTCGGGGGGAGGGTTATGCCACAATCCCTTCTTCTCCATTCTCCTCTCAGGATTTTGGGCAGGCACACACGTGCACCCATTGTGAGTTTTAAGCCACTGGGTCCAGGACTTGAACCACAGTCGACTACGTGGGAGTCCAGCGACATAACTATTATGCGATCTGCTGGTCCCTAAACATATACTTTTAATTCTCTTGGGCATATACCTAGGAATGAAATTGTTGGGTCACATGGTAGCTCTAACTTACCTTTATCTGCCACATACTCAAATCCTTTCTTTATTTACAAAATAAATATTTATTGAACAGTTAGACTGCCTATCAATTTGACTGCCTCGCAATTGGTACCTAATTCACTATTTTGTAAAAATATGGTTTTATGTCATTAGGTTGACATTATAAATGCCAGACCACACTCCATTTCCTTGATTTATGTGTCATCATAGGTGCTATTATCTAATATTTTATTTATACTTTATTTTTGTCTTCATTTCTTTAAGTGCTTCTATTTGTAAAAGCACTTAAGATGATATCTGAAATTTACTTCATAATAATGAGAGAAGAATGAGAACAGGGTAAAACTACAGATAAAGTATGCAGAAATAAGATTGGCTATGAGTCAATAATGGTTGAAGCTCACAATCTGACTGGTGGGGGGGTGTGTACAATGTGCTATTGGGTCAACTTTTGTATATGTTCAACATTTCTCATAACGAAAATTTTTAAATGAACATTTTACATCACTCTTACACATTTCAGTCGAAATGAAGACTAGTACTCAATTTATATTTTTCATTTTAGCTGAAAAATCATTACATCATCCTTTTTCTATTAGAAAACATGAAATATATTTCATTGAACAGGCTAAATTTTTCTCTTCTTTCTTTGTTCCAGTGGTACTTGAATATGTTATATTTTTTTTGAGAGGTTTTTGCTATAGGGTGCATGCACTTGCCAGAAAGATAGAGAGAGAGACAGAGAGACAGAAAGCGAGAAATCACCCCCCAGGGGGGATGGCCACACCACAATCCCTTCTCCTCCATTCTCCTTTCGGGATCTTGGGCACGCACGCACACGTGCCCAGCGTGAGTTTAAGCCACGGGGTCCGGGACTTGAACCACCATCGACTACATGGGAGTCCAGTGACATAGCCATTATGCTAACTGCTGGTCCCTGAACATGTAATTTTTGTGTGCTCTACATTGTGAGTTTTGGAGTCCGTGTGGAGATGCTGTCCTTGTTCTTGTTCCACCACCGCAAAGTGAAAATTACAGAGGCCTGTGGCAATGCCCAAGTTAAATAAGTTAACTTAATGCAACTTAGAGTAGACTCCATCTTGACAAACTGGCCACAGAACAGCCAACTATGACAAATGATGCTGCAGTCAGAGGGGCCCGGGCACGGATGATTTGTCAGCCTGGCCGTAGTGAAGCACATTGGGAGCAACGAGCCCTAAAAGCATGCATTCCAGCTGACTGGAGGTCAAGCCATCCTACCAAGTTCCAGAAGAAAAAAACACAAGAGCCACACGCTAACTAGGTATTATCTGTGTAATGCTGTCTTCAATAATTTTATATTTTAAGGTGACTAAAATATGCTCAAATGTTCTTTGCTTGCCTTAATACCCAACTCAGTCATCCACACCGAAAATGTAGTCTGCATACACCATTCTGTTTCCATAGTCTGACAACAAGTGGGTTTTGCAGTACATCACTGGAGAAGATATTTGATTTGGTTCATTTAGCTATAGAAAATCTAGGACACAGTAAAGTATCCTCAGGAAAAGAGGAGCCCTCTTAGGACGACCATGTACAATGAGATATTAAAGATAAAATAGTCAGTTTAGAAGTATGAACAGTCTATTGGAAGAATAATTTTTCAAAAATATATACTGGGAAGTATCCATGGAGAGTGTACAGATGTTCAGATGTTTCTATGAAGGCAAGTAGGTTGAAAAGTGAATGGCATGTTGTAAACTGTTCATTTTCCACCTGCCAAGACCCGGATCTTTACGAGCTGGCAATTTACACAGTAATCTAGGAAATTGAAATGAATAATTTCCATTTATAAGTCTTCAACACACTCATTACTGGCACCTTCAAACTACTCTGTGCCTTTTAGAAAATCCAGGAAAAGGGGTGCTGTATTTCACAGTCGCTCCTAGGTAGCTCTCTCAAGTCTGAAACCAACATCGGCCATCAGCCACACAAGCATATTTAAGTTCAATCTCAGTATCTGTAAAAAAAGATGTTTCAACAGATGGTAGGAAGGGAAATAGGACAAGAATCAAAGGAGATGGTTCTGAAAGGAAGCTTAGAGAAACTAACCCAAAGCAATGTAACTTCATGTATAGAAAAAAGTGCCAGTCAGCTGGCTGCTCGATAAAACAGAATAGTCTGTGTGGGACTGTGGATTGATTTTTTTCCTCAAGGAAGCTTAAAAGAAAAATGGCCCCTCCCAGAACCTCAGGCTCCGGTGTGGTTCTAGAAATCCGGTCCCATCAAGTGGGAAGGGAGGAGCCAGCCTGAAGGCTGAGTGCTCAGGGTTGGAGGGAAGAATCACCACATGAAAAGTACAAAGAAGTACCAGTTTGAAAAGGCTGAAGAGGAAGGCAAATCTATTTCCAAACAAAGTTGTCAGAAATTAACTCTATTTCATTTTATCTGATTTTTGAGCCAGTTCCTGAAGAGAATCATGGGGGGGGGGGGGGGGGAAGGAGCTGAGAAAGAGCCTTTTTTAAAAAAAAATTTAATTTTTCCTTTTCTTTAAATTTACTTTTTTACATTAAGTCACTATACATAATTACAGCATACAAAATGACTTTTCCATCCAGAATACACTGTATATTGGCTCAATCAAGCACATCAACATACGTGAACCTTTTGTGGCAGGAGAAGCAGCAGCTCAGGTGATAACTGTGACTCTAGCGAAGTATACATTTTCAATCTAAAGCAATTCATGTGCTGTCTTTGTGAAGCCATTGAATGTCCAATGCCTTTTTTTTTTTAAGAATTATTTTATTTGACCAGAGAGGAACAGGGCAAGAGAAAAAGACAGGGTGGGGGTGGGGGAGTGAGAAAGCAAGTTGCCAGGTCCAGGACTCAAACCATGCTCAGCCATTTGGTACTCCAGCGCCCTTAACCACCACGCCACCTGCCAGCCCTTCCAATGCTTTTTTTGGTCAAACATGAACTATATGAACAAGGATATACAAGAGAAATTTATCAAATCCCAGGGCAGCCCTGTGGCCTGGTGGTTGAAGGAGCCAGATCCCAAATGACTGACTGCACAGTTTGAATCCTGGACTCTGTGCCTTGAGAAAATATACCAGGTGCATATATGTGCATGCTCAGAATCCTGACAAGATGGAGAAATATAGAAGGGACTGCAGTATGAACACACTTTATTGGGGGTGTGTGTGTTTTCCCCCTCTCCCTCTCTGTCTTTCTCTGGCAAGCACGCACACTCTCTGGCAAATTAAAAAAGAAAGAAAGAAAGAGAGAGAGAAAAAGAGAGAGAGAAAGAAATTTATCAAATCCCTTCACATTTACAAAATAGGCCCGTCATAAAAGCTACTCTCTAGGGAGGTGCAAGTTTGCTCTTAACCCTCTCCTGGCACACCTGGGCCATGTACCTCTCTCCAACTTATTGCTGCCCCATCTTGGGAGGCACAGGCCTGGCGCTGTGCCTGAAGCCCCCTCCCTCTGTAGGCAGTAGTGACAGCCTGGCCCATGCAGCAGGCTGGGAAATATGACGACATAGCCACAGAAGGCAGCATCTTCCCGTTAGCTCACTCAGGCTATTAGTGCCTGTCATTCAACACCTGATAAAAGTGAAGCCCAGAGGACAGTGAGATGAGAGTATTTCTATTCTGGTGTCTCATTTGCAAGGAAAAAAATAAAATGTGACCTCATAAAGCACTAAGGTATTACAGATGAAATATGAGATGTTAAGAGTTTACAGAAAGGTACAGAGATCCAAGAAAATCATTAACTGCTAAAAAGTGGTCAAGAGGGTTTTGAAATCACAACTTTCCTTTGATTCATTATTCAAAACTCAGGAACTCAAATATTTGGAGTCATACGAACATAAAGTTAGTAAGTATATTTTGCAAATAGCAACTATCCCACTGCTTGCCTTTTGCTTCCGAAATAGGATGTCACACTATCAAATATCCTTTTTTCCAGGACATTATATTGGGTCATAAGAAAAGTCATGATGCATTTTTGCATAGAAAAACAGAAAAATGCATCAACTTTTCTGATGACCCAATAGAATCTAAAAGGCAATGATAACCAAGTAAAGAAGGCTGTGCCTCCGTGCATCCATTTCAAGTAGAAAACACATTCAACACACGGGGCTGCATTGGGCTGCAGGAGAAGATGGCGGTCTCCACAGAAGTTAAAGTTCCTCATAATTTTTGCTTGAAGAACTTGAAGAAGAACAAAAAGGAGTAGGTGATGGTACAGTTAGCTGAGGCCTTAAAGATAATGAAGATATTACACTTACAAGGGGACAGGTATGATTATTGGGCCACCAAGGGCAAATGGAAACAGAATATATAGCCTGAAAGTAGAATGTGGACCTAAATATACAAAAGCTCCTCCATCACTTAGATTTGTAACAAAAATTAATATGAATGGAATAAATAATCCCAGTGAGATGCTTCTGAAAACTGATCCTAAAGGTGGCTGCACAGAACATATTAGTGTTAGCAAAAGGGCAAAACTCTCACAGTATTAACATCGTCATTTTAGAGCCACGATGTCTAGTGATGTCCAAAGAAAACATGAAGCTCCCACAGTCACCAGAAGGACAAATATACAATTTTAGAGGATCTCACATTTCTCTTGAACCAACAACCTTCTCATATGTCTTGATTAAACATCACAATGCAAATACCCACACATTAAGTAAAAGAATTCCAGCCCGTAAACATGACTAGACATTTGTAAGAATATATCTGTACACCCATTACGTTTTCAGGTAACAAGAGGAAAAATGCAGCACAATTTTTCTCTTGTTAAGGCACTGTCATTTAAACGTTAAGCTTGGAATACTCCAAATAGATTACGAGTTTTCAAGATGAAAGCATAGTGAGAAGTGTCAGATGTCAGTGGTGTAAGCATGTGTGTTTCTGAAAAGTAAAAAGTCTCAAGAAGGAAAAATAGAAATGGCATGCTTTATCCATCTCGCTTAGTGAAAGAGCTGCAGTCGAAATTGTTTAAGGTAGCAGGTACAATGAATATTGTCACAAATTGTCTTAATTTTCGAAGCAGTGTGGGTGCTAACTACTAGTAGTATCAAAAATATGTTCAAGATTGTTTTGATATTGATACCTGTATTTTCAGTAAAAAAAAATGTTGGGGGGTGTATTGGTGAATTTCTATCAAAAGCTGTTCCTGTGTTACGTGTAACAGACATGGTAAATATTTTACATTTTGTTTAATAAACCATGCATTTCAGTTTAAGTGCCATCAACAAAAAGGAAATAGGTGTATGGATATGTGATTCTGAGATTAAAGTTAGTCTTAAAATGTCAATATGGAATGTGTCTTCAGGGGAAAAAAAAGGAAAGAAAACACATTCAACACTTGATGCTAGTAGTATGGGAGGATGTTAATGATACAAAACTAACAACCACAAATTCACTTTGCACTTATTATTGTATTAACATTTGTCAGCTTCAGATAGTTTATAGTATATATATATAATATGTACAAACTATATAGTTTATATCACTAGATTTAGATCTCATTCCTACATGATTAATTTAAATCCACTTATAATGCAGAGAAAACACAATTTCTCTAGACTAGAGGTCTGCAAAATATAGCCCACAAGAGGAATCTGCCTAACACCTACTTTGTGTAAAATAAAGTTGTATCATAACATGACCATACCCATTCATTTATATACTGTCTTTGGCTACTTTCACATTATAATGGCAGAGGCTGAGCAATTGTAAGAGACCATATGGCCCACAAAGTTTAAAATATTTATTATCCAACCTTTTACAGAAAACATTGGCCAAGGGAACCAGCAGTTAGCGTAATGGCTATGTCGCTGGACTCCCACGTAGTCGACCGCGGTTCGCGTCCTGGACCCAGTGGCTTAAAATTCATGCCGGGCGCGTGTGCATGTGTGCCCAAGATCCCGAGAGGAGAATGGAGAAGGGATTGCGGCGTGACCATCCCCCCTGGGGGGTGATTTCTCACTCTCTGTCTCTCTATCTCTCTCTGGCGAGTGTACGTGCCCTATAGCGAAAACCTCTCCCCCCTGCCCCCAAAAAAGAAAACATTGGTCAACTAATAGATATTTCATTATATCCTACCACCATAGCACAAAAATTAACAGATATGTATAATTTCAATATCTATGTGTTATTTTCCTGAATGAAATAAGAAGTTCACATTCCACTTTGGTAGATTCCCTGAAAATATCACTGACCTTGTGTTGCACACTGCTCTATCAAGATGTGGAATTTATCTTCCCCCCTCTTGAATGTGGGGTGGCCCTGTGACTTACTTTGATAGCAATATATGGAGGAAGAGGTCTAGCGACTTCTGCTTTCAGTCTTGGAGCCCTGAGTTATCACAATGAGAGTTTGTGGAGCAGAACTGCCCAGCCCAGTGTAGGCAACCAAAAGGGTGGGGAGAATAAAAATTCTGTTGTTTTCAACCAGCAAAGCTTTGTCATAACAGCAGCAAATGAACTCAACTTAAGGTTTTGATGTTCCATTTAGAATTTCAAAAACTTTAGGATATTTAAGAGTGGTTCTAAAATAAGACAACTCCATCATCTTTTATATCTGAAAAGTAAAAAGCATCGTTCTGTGCAGATGGCAGTGAGAGCAGGCTGAATGAAAATGCCTCTTCTAAACTATGCGTACAACATGGAGTATCATTTAAGAAAGAGCAAAATCATCTGGCAACAGCAGTGAGACACATGAAGTATTACACTTCAAATGCTGGGGGAGAAATTTAAATCCACTAGCTCAGTGGTCAGGGGGTTCAGAATCTCATTTTTGAATAAAGCATTTTGTTTTCTAACCTATTTGTCTTATTAAATAGCAAAGAGGTCAGGGGAGAGAAATAGCTTATTAAATAGCAAAGAGGTCACAGAAACCAAAAACGCATTGTTAAATTTATGTTGGCTGATGAGAAGCAACTTGTAATTGACTAGTAATTTAAGAATCAACATTGATAAGTACTCCCAGTTTAAAAAAAAAATCAAGGAAAGGAAAATAATGAAAGAAGAAATCGAAGCAAACATGAAAATAAAAGTCCCCCAGGAATCAGAGACACCTGAACAGAGGATTAGATTCCCTATAGAGTATGGAAAAGGGCTCAGGAAAGTTTACCCAAAGAATGACTACAATTAGCCACTAAAACATACATGCCCGAAAAAAGAGATTAACTTGGTACAGCTGCTAGAGAGGACAGTTTTAGATGCCTCAAAAAACCAGAAACAGAATGACCCTAAGGCCCACCAATCCCACTTCTGAGTACATACCCTAAGAAAGAATTCATAAAACTTCAACAAAGAACTGAAGGCTCTGTTGATTTTTAAAGTCATTTTGGTTAGAACTTTGAAGGCCTGGAAAATGTCGCGTTAAGAATTCAGATGTCTGATAAATAAAAACCTGAAAAGTTATGCAACCAATTTGAGAAAGCTCAAACAGAGACCATTTCTAGAGTAAGACCCTGGTGACTCTGAGGCACCCTGCCCCGGTTGAGAACCGCTGAATTCCAGAGTTCAATGTGAAAGTCGAGGCAAGACAAAGATTAGCTGATAACAACAGCGACTGTACGGGAGAGGGCTTCCTGGGAGCATTTTTGCACATAACCAGTGATGGCGTAAATCACAATAACTGGTTTAGGAAGCCATTTGGCAAATGTTTCAGACTAAGAAAACGTGTGTACATGTTGGTACCTGTGGAGAGCGTACTGGACCGCCGCTGCTGGGACCAGGGCTTAGAGCCGGAAACTGCAGAAGGCTGAGGCCTCTGGGCAAGAGACGCCTCCCAGCTGTGGCTGGTGTGACCTACCTAGTCCCATATAGAGGCTTCCAGAAGTGCTGGAAGAAGACAGGCAGCAAGCGGCGGCAGTTGCCGAGAGGAGGCGCGGTTGCGAGCCAAGCCAAGCCAAAGGGAGTCCCTTTTCCCGCCCTGCTTTTCCTCTCCGGCGCCCCCTGCTGGCAGAACATAACAGAAGCAAGCATGCAAGGGAGAAACGTGTGCGCCGAATCCTGGCTTCAGAAAACAGTGCACAGCATAAAGTGACAGATTTGGAGCTGCCTGATAATTACCGAAGAGCCAGTAACACCTGAAACCTCTTTATCACATTTCCCTCACGTGTACAAAATATGCCGGCTATTTCAAGAACCAGAGCCTTGATTCCAAAAATCTTAAGGAACAGTGAGAAAACTAGCATCGAATGTTCCTTTTCGAGTAATTTCTGGAAGCCAGTAGGATTTTACTTCATGAATATTATTATTTTATTACTTATGTTAATCATGATTTGTCATTAGTCTGGCTTGGGAGTTTTGAGGTCAAGGGTGTAGCTTTTCAATAATTTATTTCTCCTCGATTTTCTATGTAAGAAGCATGATAGTGTATTTCTTCTACAAAGAGCCATTATAGCCAGTTAGAAGAATGTCGGACTAAGATCATCTACATGATAAAGAATCTATAATGTAACCTGACATAAGCCGAGAAACCTCAGGCAGAGCTCAGATTTGATTACAAATTGAAAGCAATAGGGTGATGTTGACATCATCTTATTAGGGTCAGCTGGTCTGGGCTGGACCCAAAGGACGAAGGGTACACACAATTTGTCAAGAATGTTTCAATATTTGGAGGGCAGGCTTCCTGTATACTAACTCACCTTCCACAGGGGGTTTGTAAAATCTAAGCGCACTTAGCTACTTACTGCTTAAGTGACAAGAGTAGCTTTCTCCTCTTTAGAGAGAAAAAAACTGACTACCATGATCATACCATGGTATGCTTACCATACTATGTCTTGGCAAAGTAAAATACAAGGTTTTAAACTTGACCTCTCCGTGGAGAAAACCAAACCAAAAGAATTAGTTTGCCTTGTTGAATAATGAATCAGAGACACTTCCTCCTACCTCTGAAATGATCTCATGTGCTATGCTTGCCGCAATTAGCACAATTTGAAAGATTCCTTGGATGACCAATAGACTCCTGCTCGTTTCAATTATTAATCATGTCATTAATAGTTGCCCTGGAAACCAAGTAGTGCGCAAAGTAGATCATCAGCCCTTACCTGCTTTTTACCACTGGAAAGTTATTATTTATTGTTTCTCATCTCTATAAAACCACCAGATAATCACATCTAATAGCCTGAAGTAACTTTGAGACTGTTTCAAAGGGATTTCAAATTTTCATCTGCTGTAGTTTTTCTTTTTTTTAGCTCCCCATGTCATAAATCTGTCCCACCAGAAAACCACCCTGAAACTTAACACCCAGCAGCTCTTATAAAGCCAGGTTCCTGTCTGATGGGATAACTTTAGACTGTAGAGAACGTGAAAAAAAAGTATGTGTCTGACCACCCAGAACTCTAGAGTGTATGACCTAGAGAAAAACCGGCATTTGAATCGGTTCCGAACAAAACTGGGTACAGTGCTGTTAGTAAAAGGGGAACTTGGGGGTAATCTAAGTGTCTGACGTTGACAAAGAACTTAATTAACATGGGGTATTATGTTCGTGGGATAGATACAGCAGTTAGAAGGCTTAAATGTTTGACTATCAGACATCTGTTTATGTATATATTCTGCCTATGAGTACTTATGGAGACATAGATGTATGTACACATGAACACACATCTATATGTATGTCAAGAATATGATGATGAGTAAGAGTTAGAAGTTCCAGTGTTTTCAACGTGAATCTACATTATACCAGACTCGGGGTGTTCTTGCCTCTGGACGAAGGGAATTTAGCCTAATAGAAAATGTTTTCTTTTACTTAAAAACAGTGGCTAGGAACAAATATTACAAAATAATAATAGTGGTTAATTTTATGGCAAAAATGTACCTAATATTCTTTCTAGTTTCTGCAAACTTTAAATTTCTTACCAACAAACATCTCAAAAGTTCATGATAGCTACAAGATCTCAAAGATGTGTTGATATCTTTACCTATTTTCTTTCTTATTACCTACAAAAATGAATATATGTTCTCTTGAGTATCTGATGGCTTCTTAACATGCCAGAGTTTCAGCAGTTTCAGCCAACGCAATGAGGTTTGAGCTGTTCTGTAGACAAGGTATAAAACATACCACAAAAGGCCTATTGCGGTGTTAGCTATTGCTGTATAATAAACAACCCCCAGCTTGGTGACTTAAAACTATACACATTTGTGATTGATCAACAGTGTAAGCGTCACTTGGTGGTTCTGCTCACCTGGCGCTACCTTACACGTGCATCTGTTGTAGCCTGGTAGGTAGGTTGGGGGCTGTCTAGTCTACAATGATTTCTCCCACATGTTGGCAGCCAGCTGATTATTGACTGGGTGATGAGATTAGTTGGGTCACGTGGCTCTCATCATCCAGCAGGTTAACTGGACTTGTTCATATTTCAGCAAGTTTCTTTCTTTCTTTCTTTCTTTTTTTTGGAGAGGTTTTTGCTATAGGGCACGTGCGCTCACCAGACAGACAGAGAGAGACAGAGAGATAGAAGGCGAGAAATCACCCCCCACGGGGGATGGCCACGCCGCAATCCCTTCTCCTCCATTCTCCTCTCGGGATCTTGGGCATGCATGCACACGCGCCCGGCGTGAGTTTAAGCCACTGGGTCTGGGACTTGAACCACAGTCGACTACATGGGAGTCCAGCGACATAGCCATTACACTAACTGCTGGTCTCACATCTCAGCAAGTTTATGAGAAAGTGGAAGTGAGGTACTTCTGCTGTATTTTCTTGGCCAAAGCAAGTCGCAAAGCCAGACCACATTCAAAGGGAAGGAAAATGGACCCTACTTCTTTATTAGAGGAACTTCAAATGCACATTTCAAAGGTTAGGGAAGGGAGTAGTGGGGGAGGGTAGTGGAGGGGTGTAAAAATGTGGAAACAGTTTTCAATCCATCTACCACATAACAGCTTCTTATGGACCACTAAATTAACAGAGTTCCAGTGTTCTGATTAGTGAAGCTTTATGTGCTATAGAATATGAAAGATAAGATGAAATATCATATGTCAAAAGAAAATCTTACTAGGTTTCTCCTCTAATAGAAAGTTTTTGGTTTTCATGCTTTGTTTTATGTACTGCCCAAGCACATTTAAACAGCCTTTATCCTCTGACACTAATAGGTGTGTTCCCATACAGCTCACAAATCATCTCACCCCAAATTATTTTCTGGATGCTAATGGACAACTAATAGAGGCTGGTGACCTAAAATTGCCTCAAAAGTCACCTTTACAATAGTGAGGATTGAGCAGTAAATAGGCCCTGCAGGCTACTATAATTTGCCTTGTGCCAAAGCATATCTCCAAAATGACTTATTAAATCATTCCATTGAAAGGTGTAAATGTAAGTGGAAAAAACACAAATCAATAGGAAAACACAGCCGAGCACTTTTCTACCTATGATTTTCACGGCCTTCTGAAAGGATGAAGATTGATGTTACAGAGAAATTCCAGACCATGAAGACTTGTAAAGATTAACTGGCTCTGGTTTGCATTGTTCTTAATTCATTTTACGTTGCCCTCACTCCCCTCTCTGTTTATTAACCTTTTTTGCTTATATCACAGTATATCACATACTAATTCCTTATGCCCTATCTTGCTATGCAGAAGAATCTGGTTGCCAAAGAGGTCTGAAGATCTGTCAACCCCATTTATGCTTACAAAGGAAATTGTACAAAGGCACCAGCACTGGGCTTTCTGACCTTCAGATGGAGTGATGACAGGAAGCGCCTTAGGCAGTGATGCACAAAAGAAGCCTCACTGGAGCACAGGATGCCATTGCCTTTCAGCTCTTGGATTTTTTTTTTTAGATAGATTTTTGCTATAGGCTCACCAGAGAGACAGAGAGAGACAGGGAGACAAAAAGAGAGAAATCACCCCCCAGGGGGGATGGCCATACCACAATTCCTTCTCCATTCTCCTCTCAGGATTTTGGACATGCATGTACACATGTCTGGTGTGAGTTTTTCGGGTCCGAAACTCGAACTGCATTTGACTACATGGGAATTCATCAACGTAACCATTATGTCATCTGCTGGTCCTGCCTTTCAGCTCTTGGAATGGAGTTTTGGGGTTTTTTTTCTTTTTTTGGAGAGGATTTTGCTATAGGGTATGTATGCTCGCCAGAAAGACAGAGAGAGACATAGAGACAGAAAGCAAGAAATTACCCCCCAGGGGGGATGGCCACACCGTAATCCCTTCTCCTCCGTTCTCCTCTTGGGATCTTGAGCACGCACGCACACGTGTCTGGCGTGAGTTTTAAGCCACCTGGTCCAGGATGCAAACCGCGATAGACTATGTGGGAGTCCAGCGACATAGCCATTATGCTAACTGCTGGTCCCTTGTAATGGAATTTTCATGGCAGATTTTTCTTGAGTTTTAGGCATAATCAAGCCTTAGCTCTCCCTTTTTAAAAATTGAGGTATAATTCACAGACTATGAAATTCATCTTTTAAAAATATACAATTCAGTGGTTTCTAGTATTTTCACAGAGTGATACAACGATGACTACCTTCTAATTCCAGAAATTCCCATCACCCCAAAAAGAAACCTCAAACCTATTAGCAGCTAGTCCCAATTCCCTCCTCTATCCTGACAACCATGAATGTGCTTTCTGGCCCTAAGGATTTGTGTATCTTGGACTTCCATATACCTTCACTGGAATCATCCAGTATGTGGCCTTTCCTCTCTAGCTTCTCCAGGATCCCTTTAGATGAGTGAAAAAACATGTGACTCTTGCAGTGCACTTGCTCTTTCCCTGGCTGCCTGGAGACCAGGTGCAGTCTGGCACCTCGACTACACAAAAGCTAAAAACCACAAATCCATGTCCTCGAGCATTCAGTGAATGGTTGTCCTCCGGACAGAGGACATGACATGCACAGAGGTGAAGGGGAGCTTACACAGCACAAAGCCCAGTTAAGTATGTCCCCAGGTCCCTTTCACCTTCTCTTTTTTTGAAGTAGAGCTTTCATCACTTTTCCTTTCCTCCTCAGAAATCTCCAACATCCCCTTGAGTCATAACTCCACCTCCTCCAGAGCCTTCTCCAAACCCTTCCTTTGCAGGTCTCATTTAACAAAAGGAAGCCCAGGCCTGCTATGGATTAGTCCATGCCCCACTCTTCTCAAGGACTTCTGGGAGCACTCCTTTTGTCTCATCCCCTACACATCCCAGAGCAGAAGCCCAGGCAGATTTTATGGAGCCTGATGTTTCTATATCCTAGGATATCTTGGGCTACGGTTTAAATGTGTCCTTTAAAAATTCGTGTTTTAAAATTTGGTGAGCCATTGTAATGGTGTACAGAATGTGGAGACTTAATCTGATTATGTGATCAAAAAGTAGAACCTATGTGATTAGGGCATCAGGGTGGGCGCTCCTTCCCTGGACCCACATGGGACATTCCTGCATTCACATCAGAAGGTGTCCCTGTGCATGCAGAGTGCACATGAGCAAGCCCATGATCATGACTAGCTGAGCTTGGGGGTGGATTGTGGTGTGAGGACCCTGTTGGGGGTGTCTGTCTCTGTATCTTTATCTGTCTCTCTCTCCCCCTTTCTGTGTCATGGAAGAAGTAAACTTCTAAAAAACAAAGAAATCAGTAACTATGGGCACACCAGTACCTTGCAATTCTCTCATGATAGTGACCTGAGTTACTTCTGCTGGGCCAGAGAGATCCATTTTCCAGTCTTCTTTAAATGTAGCTATTATAACTTCGCCCGTTAAGCACTTATTCCATCTTACAGTTCTTATTACACCCCCAATCCAAAGGATTTGGATGCCAAAGCTAAGATATTTTGTTAAATTCTCTAGGAAGCAGAGCACCTATAAAACTCGAGAAAATGTGATTGGTAAAAAATGTAATTTTGGATGAACTTAATATACAGTATTTCTTCTTTTGCAAACAGCCCTTAAATTTCAGAATTACAAAAAATAAACCCAGCTTGGATGTAGCTATGAAACCAAGATAGCCTTAAACTGAGAACTGTCTATTCCTTTAAGACCAGAATCAAGCAAATGGCCGAGCAGATGGCTGTTTAAAACAGTAAGAATCCTGGGGGACACGTGGGAAGGATGAGGAAGGTGGGGAAAGTGAAAAGACTGCAGAAAACAACTTTCCCCTTCTCCTCCCCCCTACCCTCTGACCCACAAAACTTGCCTATTGTCCTGCCTCAGACTGGAAAAAATGGGGGAAATAAGCTTTAGTTTGAATTCTCTCCTAGCTTCTGACTAATGTGCATTCTAAGTCCTTGATTTATGCAAAAGATAATGCCTTCCTTCTGCAGCTGTCCTGAGAACAAAAGGAATAACATACAGAAAGTACTGTGCAAAAGATCGCCTACATCAGGGCCCTATTTCCTGTCCTTGATTTCATAATCCTACCCCTAAAGTGACAACCAATAACCTCCATATTCGAAGTGTCATCTACTCAAGAGTATGGGCTGAGGACCAGCAGCAACAGCAGCAGCAGCAGCCCCTGAAGCTCGTTGAAAGTGCAGACTTTCAACCCACACCAGACCTGCTGAATTGGAGCTGCATTCTAGCAAGACTGTACATGGAGGTGAGAGCAGCACTGTTCTATAGGAAAGGTCTCCATGATTTCCAGCAACCACCTGGTCAACCACATGTGAACACTTGCGTATTTACCCACAATTGATGTATTCCCTGCTGTGTGGTGAAAGGTGTAATGTGTATATTCTCCATGTATGTCATATGTTAGTGACACGTTTAGCTTGGATGAGAGGATCTGAGATGACCTCTCAGTTGCCACACCTGTGACGGGGCAGAGGGAATAGCTGATTACACTGAGCTGGCAACATCCCAGGCATGATTCGGATGTGATGACCCCAAAATCATGTGTTAAAATTTGGTAAGCTACTCTAACAGTTTTGAAATGATGCAAACTTAATCAATTGGGTTGTTGGCAAAGTCATGATGCATTTTTGCATAGAAAAACATGAAAAAAATGTCATAACTTTTCTGATGACCCCAATATTTAATGTTGAAAGGCAGGCCTGTGGGAAATGACTAGGCATCAGAGTGGGGCCCCATGATTGAGCCCAAATAGGTTGTTAAGGAAAGGAAACCAGTCATGCTATGCTCCACTCTGCATGTACACCTGCCCTCTGCCGTGTTCATATGCAGATTCTCACCAGAGAACACCAGGCTCTTGGACTTTCCAGCTTCCAAAACAGTGAGATAATTAATACCTATTCTCTTAAATTACCCAGGCTCAGGGATCCCTGTTTTTAGCCACAGAAAAAAACTAAACTAGAACATAAGCCTTGCAGACAATCTGCTGGGGACTTATATTCTGCTTATTGGTCAGATGTGCCACTATTTAGAGCATAGGGAAAGCTTGAGTCAAGAAATGGCCATTTCTAAATCCCCATTGAGTTTAAATGATTGATTCCAGGCCAACTAGTGGCATGGTGGTTAAGGTGGCTTGATCCCACATTGCTGACCAAGGTGCAAGTCCTGGACCTGGCAGCTTGAAAATCATGCTGGCATGTGTGCATGTCTAAAATCCTGAGAGGAAAATGGAGAAGGGATTGCAGCATGGCCATCCCCCCTGGGCAGTGATTTCTCACTTCCCCTCTCCCGCTCTGTGAGCACATGCACCCTATGAAAAAAAAAAAAAAAAAAAGATGGATTCAAGGGAAGAGGGAGGCAGAGAATAGCACTATCTTTTTACTGGAACTAGGTAAAAACAATGTAATTCAATTAGTTTAAATATGCCTTAAAGACTTTTCCCAGATAAACATCTGGAAGAATTTGGCTCAAGAGTGAGAAAAGCAACAGTCAAAATAAAAATGTCTCTCTCCAATTGCATTGCTTTAAAAAAAATTAACTGGGGACCAGCAGATGGTATAATAGTTACATGGCTGAACTCCCACATAGTTGACCGCAGTTCAAGTCCCAGACCCAGCAGCTTAAAATTCATGCCAGGCGCATGTGCATGCATGTGTGTCCAAAATCCTGAGAGGAGAATGAAGAAGGGATTGCGGCATGGTCATCCCCCCACAGGGTGATTTCTCAGTTTCTGTCTCTCTGGCAAGTACATGTGCCCTATAGCTCCCCTCCCCCGAAAAAAAGCTCTCTTAAAAAAATTAACTGGTAATTTATTACTTTATTAAGGAGTGTCATCTCTCTTTGGGTTGAAAGCATCATCTCCCAAGTTATTGCTTTTACCACTGTCTACTAAAACCCCATTTCCCAATGGAAACCAAGCCCCTTGACACTACGTTGGCCAGATTCCACAGCTGATGAAAATGCTCTACCATCGGGACCAGCAGTTAGCGTAATGGCTATGTCGCTGGACTCCCATGTAGTCGACCGCGGTTCAAGTCCTGGACCCGGCGGCTTAAACTCATGCCGGGCGCATGTGCATGCATGCCCAAGATCCCGAGAGAATGGAGGAGAAGGGATTGAGGCATGGCCATCCCCCCTCGGGAGTAATTTCTCGCTTTCTCTCTCTGTGTCTCTCTGGCGAGCACACGCGCCCTATAGCAAAAAACAACTCTCCAAAAAAAATAAAGAAAAAGAAAAAAAAAGTGCTCTACCATCAATCCTGCCTAAACTGACAACTATTCTTTCTTGGACCATGGGAAGTTTAATTTTAGAAAATACCACCATGTGTGGCTTTGTTATACATTTGTATATTAAGAATTAGTTAAAATAGCACCCTTCTTTAATATAGAATCTGATTTAGTAAAGTGATAGTCTATGCTGGCAGAAATTCTCTTAACTATGCTGGCCTCATAATACAGTTGTTAAGTGCTGGGCCTTGTGAACCAGATCCCACATGGCCAATAATGTTTTGTATCCGGGCTTCAGAAGCTGGGAAAACATCCTGGGTACATTTATGTACACATGTGCCCAAGATTCTGATGGGAAGGAAAAATAGAGAACAGATTAAGGCATGACCATGCACCACACGACCATGTACCACTGAGAATTAGATTCTCCCTTTCTCTCATGTATTCACTCTGTTGCAATAATAAAAATTTATTTTATAAAACAAACTCTTGGGGCCAGCAGAAGGCATGACGGTTATGTCGCTGGACTCCTACATGACCAACCACGGTTCGAGTTCCGGACCTGGAGGCTTGAAACGCACATCAGGCATGTGTGTATGCATGCCCAAAATCCCAAGAGGAGAATGGAAGAGACAGGACTGTGGTGCGGCCATACCCCCAGGGGGTGATTTCTTGCTTTCTGTCTCTCTGGCAAGTGTACAACTCCTGATAATAAATATCTGAAAAAAAAAATTCTCTTAACTGTTATTTCCCCAATAACCATGGCTTATTTTTCCTCATATTTCCAATACCTAGCAGTAGTTTGGGGCACCAGGATATAGTTGTCAATAAATGTTCAGACAGGCCCGGGTGGAGTGGTATAAGCAGGAAGATGCCACTGCGTGGAGGTGAGGCTGTATGAAAGGTCCAGGTTCTGCTCCTGCCCCACCTACACAGGGTGGGCAGAGTGATGCACACCTGTAGTCCTAGAAAACTGAGAAGATAGGGCAGGAAGATGGTGACATAGGTGAGAACCTATAGAAAATATCCATCTCTCTCACCCTTCTGTGCTTTTCTCATTAAAATAAATTCAGATGAATTTTGATAAACTAAACCTTAAAGGACAAAAGTTACTGAGTTATTTCAAAAGAATATAAAGGCAAAACAGGGTAATTACACTTACTCAAAATGTTGAAAGTTGGTAATAGAATGTAATGACAGAGTTCAACTTTTCTAACTTGATAAAATATTTTGGCTTCCTTTTTGTATATATTATATCCTAGAATCATTTACATAACCTATTTCTGTTTAGAGGTGTTTTTTTTTGTTCTCATGTTTTTGTCAAAGACCCAGTATAAGGGTCAGATACAGAAGTTATTAATATACTATGTGCAACATAACTTTATTTTTTTAAGTTTTTGCCATAGGATACGCATGCTTACCAGAGAGAGAGACAGAGAGAAAGTAGGAAGTGATAAATCACACCCCCCCCCGGGGAGGGGGTGGCCACAGTGCAACCCCTTCCCCTCCATTATCCTCTCTGGATTTTAGGCATGTATATGCACCTCCAGCATTATTTTCAAACTGCCAGGTCTGGGACTCGAACCGAGGTACGCCATGTGGGAATCTAGCACTTTAACCACCACGCCACCTGCAGGCCCCTTAACATAACCTTAAATGACTACTGTTTCTTTTTTTTGGAGAGTTTTTTTTTTTTGCTATAGGGCGCGTGCGCTCGCCAGACAGACAGAGAGAGACATAGAGACAGAAAGCGAGAAATCACCCCCTAAGGGGTGATGGTCACGCCGCAATCCCTTCTCCTACATTCTCCTCTCGGGATCTTGGGCACGCACGCACACGCGCCCGGCGTGAGTTTTAAGCCACTGGGTCCGGGACGCGAACCGTGGTCGACTACATGGGAGTCCAGCGACACAGCCATTACGCTAACTGCTGGTTCCCAAATGACTACTTTTGAAAAGGAGAACATTGACACAATGAATGTATTAGGTCATTCGGAAAGTCATGACATATTTTTGTTTTTCTTTTTTGGAGAGGTTTTTGCTATAGGGCGTGTGCACTTGCCAGACAGAGAGAGACAGACAGAAAGCGAGAAATCACCCCCCAGGGGGGATGGCCACGCCGCAATCCCTTCTCCTCCATTCTCCTCCCGGGATCTTGGGCACACACGCACACGCGCCTGGCGTGAGTTTCAAGCCACCAGGTCTGGGATGCGAAGTGCGGTCGACTACATGGGAGTCCAGCGACATAGCCATTACGCTAACTGCTGGTCCCCATATTTTTGTTTTTCTATGCAAAAATGTGTTATGACTTTTCCAACAACCCAATACTTAAAAACTGCAAGTTTTGGCAGTTTAGGAAAGTAGTAATTTAAAAATCAACAAAAAGCAGAACATTTATTTTTATTAAAGTTATTTAAATATTTCTATCTTAGAAATTTTAATTATTAGTAATATACAAAAGGGATGATGAGTATTCTGAAGAAGTTATTTAAATCAACCTTATTTATATATAATCATTTTTTAAGGAAAGTTGTAATTAAGAAATGCCTTTGGGAGAAGAAAATAATTTTTCATTATTAGAAAATGAATTGATTATAAACTTAGGGTATATAACTATATAAATGTGTTTTTTAAAGAATTATTTTATTTAGCTTTATTTATTTTAATTTGATCAGAGAGGGATAGAGTAAGAGAGAGAGAAAGCAAGCAAGAGAAAGCAAGCCACCAGGTCCAGGACTTGAACTGTGGTTTGCCATTTGGGAGTGCAGCACCCTTAACCACCATGCCACCTGCTGGCCCCAACTATATAAATGTTTTAAGAAACAATCTGTGCTTATTTCATTGGGGACATTTAAACAAATAAGATTCTCATAGAGAAAATTCTTTTCTCTTTTTTCTTTTCCAGACCATGAGTATTTACCAATGAAATGTTTTCAACAATTCAGAGCACACTGCAGTGCACCAGATTTAAACAGGCATTGCATAAACTGAATGGAGATGAAACCTACCGTGAAACCTACTCTAGAGTAGCTGCAAAAACCCTGAGTCTTACTCTGCAACCAAGTGCACCTCACAGGACAGCTCCTCAGGAGATTTAGTCACTGATTCTCACCAATCTGCACAAGTCACTTTGATAGAACCATTTATAGATCTTTAAAAATAAAAATTGGTGGCCCTTGTTTGTGACCAGTGGTCTTTCAATGTCTAGGTCATCTGAGCTGAGCTACAAAAAAAAGGACAGTTGCTATATTCAATGGCTCAGGTATCCATTCTACCAATTTGGAACTTTCTAAAACATTGAGTGTGAGGGATGCAGGTGAGAAACTGAAATGAAGATTAGTGGGATGACTGCAGAGACCATCAGCTAATAATGATGGAGGATGTGTGACCCCAGACAAGCCCACAATATAGCATCAAGACAGTACAGAACTGCAGTAACTTCTAGTGACCACAGTCTAATCATGCCACCAAGTGAGGCAAAACTAAAGGAAGGAAGGAAAACAAAGGGCCTTAACTAAAAAGGCAAAGAGGTAAAGCAAAACAAACCAAAGTTTTAAGTCAAGAGATTGCCCCACTGCCGCCCCATAGTAAAGAGAAGAGGATGAGGCCAGAGGAAAAACTCTCCTAGTTCTTTCAAATAAAACAGGCAATACTTTATTTAGATCACCAAAAATAACATTTTACAGAAAGAGAACCATAACATTACACAACAAAGTATAGCTGTAAAATTCAAAATGAGACAGGCTATGCTATTTTTAGATCACCAAAAATGATGTTTTATAGAGAGGGAACCATTACCAGTAAATGTATAGCTGCATTTTTCTTTTTTCCCCCCCATCGATATCAATTCTCGCTAAAATACTCTGAGACTACTTTGCGGTTTCCAAATACAGATCAGAATTTGTTAAACAGAGTTGCTCAGCCTCATCACAAGAATGAAAACAGTGTGTAAAAACACCGTGTTAAATGCTAACAAATAACTAAACAATGTGGTTCTCACTGACAACTAACTGGAATGCCTACCAAAGCAGCCTAGTCTATGTGTACATTCACAAATGTTTCATTGTGAAAACAGCTGCTCTTTTCCTGCAATCACAGGCAGCCTGTGTGGTGGCAAGTGTCATGTCAGGGCACAGGCGGGCACCCCGGCAGTAATTCTTAACAGAAATAACTACAGTAAGTGGGCAACTCAAATCACAGGGACTGGGAGTAACTCTGCCATGTTTGCACTCTCTTTAAAGAAGGCCCACTGCTTCACTAGTTCTCCACCTGGAACCCAGAGCACAAAGCTAGACAAAACAACTGCTTTTACAGACCCATACAACTTTAGTAAATTGCCCGGGGGTTCTTAGTGCTGTAGTGTGCCTCACAGGCAGCGACGTAAGCTGACTCTGGGAAGAAGTCATCGTGGTATTCCGCTAAAAACCTGGAACGAGAAAAATGGCCCCCAAAACATCAGGCTAAGGACTAAATAAATACTATTAAGCAAAACATTAACTTTCAACCAACTCTAACATTTCAACTCTGTTTGGCATTAGGAAGAAAAAAATGACTACAATCTTGGTTTCTGTATTATGATTACTTCACACTTAGCCAATGGCTTCTACATTAATTACTGTTTGTCTGAATCCCTTTACCATCATCAGGTGGACAAACAAAAACAGAACCTAAACTCCACTGGTGCAGCTACACCAAAATTGAGTGAACAGGCTCAGTTGCAGCACCAAGTGCCTATGGATGCTTCTACTCAGAGGGCTAAGGCCACATGGGAAGCCTGGATTTGACTCTAAGCCCTGCCTAAAAGGCGAATTGAACTGAATTACTAATAATAGCATTTTGGATCCTAACCTGCCAAGTCAAAAGGTACTACAGTTACAGTGTCTGAAGATGGATTTTAAAATGTGGCTGGTTATTCAAGAGTCTGCAAGATACAGATGATATATTAACTCTGAAATGTCAGCTGATTTTACTATGGAGAGCCCAAACACTCTCATGCCTGTGTTCCCAGCTACCTCCCACCTGTACAAACCTGTATAATACCTTTGTTAGTAAACAGTGAATCAAAATTCATTCAACAGCTCTTTTTCTTCTAGGATTACACCCTTTTTATTGTCATTATTGAGTCCATTGATTCTAGCTGATATCTTCGGATACACTTTTTAAACACCCTTACTATACTTATTTGTAAACTCTTTCAAATTAATTCCTAAAATCTCAATTTCTACTTTGTATTGGACATGCTTTAAAATCAGAAAGATTTCCTATACTAACTTGCAGCTGTCTCTCCATGTTTTCTTGGCACTATTTGATTTCAGTTTATAAAATGTTATGCCATATAGGGATGTAGGTTTGAGGGGGAGGCTGGGCGGGAAGAGGGTATTTTTGAAAGTTGTTTCCAATAAAATGTTGCAAAGTCTAATTCCAGTCATAGATACTTCATTCAAAATGTCTTTTGAAACCAAAAGACTGATTTCTCCAGCTGGGGTGCTCTGCACACTACGTGACCTGCTCTTGCAGGATGGGGCCTAACTACAAGAAAAAAGTCCTCCTTAAAGAGAAGGAAGAAAGCAAGGCACACAGTTCAGATCAGCCAGGAGAGGTAGGGCAAAGACTAGCCTTAAAGGCTGAGAGTAGGATATGGTCAACTGACAATGTCTGGATGGGGGAACAACGACAGAGCTGGATCCAGGACCTGGGAGAGAGAAGGGTAGGGAAAGGTCTGGGGTCAAAGGATCTCGTCGGAGAAGAAAATCACCGACTTTGTCAGGTAAAAAAATAACATCTTTCTCTGAATACACAAATGTACCACAGACTAGGGGTCATTAATCTTTAATCTAAACACCAAAACCCAACTTGTAAATGCTGTAATTTAAGTTAGCTTATGTATGTACAGCAAAGGAAAGACTAGTATTTAAGGTATTTCTGAATAAAAACTGTAAAACTAAATTATTACCAATCTCAATCACTTCTACTTTAGAGAAGTTATTTTCTACTTTTTAGGTTATCCAAATGGATTCTCCAGTGACACAAAGTACTTTACCCCTGTATAACAAATACCCTTGACTCAGAAACAAGAAATTATAGGAAAAAGAAAAAATAAAATAATCTCCCATTAGGGTTAGAACAGACCATATTTGGGGAACACTGCTGCTATTGAAAATTTCACAACTGGCTTTCACATATGCTAAATTAGAGAAGTCTACACAAGTCCTTTATGCAACAGCAGAGGTAAGTTTAGACAAAGTAATAAAAATACCTCAGAAAGAGATCAAAGTGCTTCAGTAAAGCCTTCAGATTCTTCTCAGAAAAGGACATCTTTCCAAGGATTTCTGGAAGTTTTACTGCATTAAAAACAAAGGCAAAATCATCTGTAATCAGCACAATCTGAAAGCGCACAGGACACACTCAGGGATGGTCTGGGTTCATCTTTATCCTTACTGGAATTGAAATTAATTCTCGTGTTATCAAACCCAAACCAAAAACTCTGAGAAAAGGAAGAATAATGGTTTCTGTGTTTTTTTTAAGAATAAGTCACTCAGGGGACCAGCAGTTGGTGTAATGGCTATGTTGCTGGACTCCCATGTAGTCGACTGTGGTTTGAGTCCTGGACCCAGTGGCTTAAACTCACGCTGGGTGCATGTGCGTGTGTGCCCAAGATCCCAAGAGGAGAATGGAGAAGGGACTTCTGTATGGCCATCCCCCTGGGGGGTGATTTCTCGCTTCCTGTCTCTGTTTCTCTTGGTCTGTCTGGCGAGCGCACATGCCCTATAGCAAAAACCTCTCCAAAAAAAAAAAAAGAATCACTCACTTTGGAAGATTTTTCTCAGGTCCCCAAATTTCCACATACATTACTTAGATATTTACAGTCTAAACCACAAGACATATATACGTTTACAAGCGGGTTAAAACAAAGCAAAATGGGACCAATGCCATGCACTGCTAGAAGAGGCCAGATCCCACACAGCCAGACACATGCCTGCCACATGCATGAGTGCCCAAGAGCTGATGGGTTAGAGGACTAGAAAAGAGGAATCATGGTGTTGCTTCTTTCTTTCTCTCCCTCACTTACGTATGCACACATGTACTCTATCATGAATAAAGAAACAAAACAACAAGACAAAGCAAAATGAAAAATGGGAAAAAGAGAGCAGGAACCAGATTCTTACCAAACAATCGCAGCAAATGCTGTGCCCCATAAATGTAAGAGGGTGGAGGCAGCTGATCCCCTGGCGGGTAATTATCAGGCACAAGCTTCCAGGACAGGACCTGGAAAAAGCACAAATGGATGGCTTTCATTATTCTTAACATTTCTAACCACCTAAAAATTATGACAATACATTATATTAAGTAAAATTTACAAGAGACCATTGCTTTGGACTAAGCTCCTGCACTAGACCCCAATGGACTGAACCAGAAAATCAAAATGGAGTCAGTAACGCTGAAGTACCATATCATCAATCCAAAACTAAGCTGTTTATCTGCCCTTCAGAAAAAATCAGGGGAACGAGAGACAACTGCCAAAATTTCTAAAACAAGCTAGTTTCAATCATCAGAAGGAAATTCTTCTTTAATCCTTACACAAATGTACCCTGTAATAACCTGATATAACCCCTCAGTTCTGTTCCTATTGTTCTGTCCCCCTGTTCCCCACCTTACAAAGAGAGTCTTTGTCTTTGCTCTCTGTAAGCCCTTCTCTATCTATGACACCAGCCTTTTTTGCTCAACTCACTGGCACTCATTCTATTTCATGGAATGAAACAATGCCCCCTCAAGAACAGCAAATAAAGCCCATTAAGATCTTTAAATTGTAACTTGAGGGATCAAGAGATAGCATAACAGTTACGTTTCTAGACTCCCACATGGCTGACTGCAGTTTGAATTCTGAACCCGGCAGCTTAAAACTTACGTAGGATGTGTATATGCTCAAGACCCTGAGAGGTAGGTGAATGGAGAAGGAATTATGGTGCTGCCATCCCCCGAGGGGTGATTTCTCATTTTCCCTTTCACTGTCTCTGTCTCTCTCTGGCAAGCACACACACTCTAAAGCAAAATCCTCTAAAAAAATTGTTGTAATTTTGTCTTTTGACAGAAGGAAAAAATGCCACTACATATCAAAATAAACACAAGTGAGGGGCAGACTTAAAGGAAATATTTCTTAATTCTCAACAGCTATCACTTATAAATAACTATAAATATTTTGTTATTTAGCCTCTTTTCCTTTACTAGAAACCCTACTGTATCAGAGAAGGAAGCATTAAAAAGTAACCCCAAAATGTTTTAAGTAATACAACCACTGTTTCAAGACTCCCTGATTACTTGCTGTTAGATTCACTATGGAAGCCAATTAGAACCTTTTAACTCACTGAATCAGGTGAAAATAGACTTCTATCCCGGTAACTGATTTCTTTGTCCTCACTCTGAACTTCAGAACTATGGGTGAACTCGGAGTTTTTGTTAAAGTGAGAGCTGTATTTCAAAACTCTCTGATGAATTTCCACAGAAAGACCTCAGCAAGTTAGAAACCACAGCCTAGTCTACTGAGCTCCTACTCATAATGGCTATGTCGCTGGACTCCCATGTAGTCGACCGTGGTTCGAGTCCCGGACCCGGTGGCTTAAAACTCACGCTGGGCGCGTGTGCGTACGTGCCCAAGGTCCCGAGAGGAGAATGGAGGAGAAGGGATTGCAGTATGACCATCCCCCCTGGGGGGTGAATTCTCACTTTCTGTCTCTCTGTCTGGTGAGCGCACGCGCCCTATAGTGAAAACCTCTCCAAAAAAAAAAAAAAGTACCAAAGGCCTTCTGCAAAAGTCTTCAGAATCCCTTGCTTTGCCAGCTCCAGATTTTCACAAAGACCCTCTGCCTCATCCCTTCCCTTCTGTGCTACAAACTGCTGAGGGCAGGTAGGGCTTCAGCATCTTTACACCAGGCCTGGCACCTAATCCTGTGTGCATGGCTGAAGCTCAGAAATTGTGCCAACGGTGACACTCAGAGGGAACCTACGTAGATTTGTGATCACTAGAGGAAGGAATCATATGTGCAGCAAGTAGAGCTACCTCTCTCAGTTCTGCATTTTGTTGCAGCATGGGCATCCATTAATGAATGGGTGTGCCTGCCCCCAATTGTCTATCTCCTATTTATTGAAGACACATTTTATAAGGGAATACAGTAGGTTTCCAGTTGGGAGATTCTCTCAATGAGGTATGGATTAGAACCACTTGTGGATCTATATGCATGACCACACCCTACCCTGATGCAGTGGAGCAGCAATTGCTAGTGAATGAAAGAGCCACAGGGCATTTGGATGAAGAGTCCTGACAGGTAAGGAAATTCTCTAAGCTCTTGGAGTCTTTGCAAAAGCCTGCTGAATTCCAATCATTTAATCAGGAAGCAAGTTTCTATGGCTTGCAGGTGTTCCCACAACCACTAGAGGGCGGCCTCGCACTGCTGACCAGTATGGGAATAGCCCTGGTCTGAATATTCAGATACCCTTTTAAAGAAACACCATTCCGGGGACCAGCACTTGGTGTAATGGCTACATCGCTGGATTCCCATGTAGATAACCGTGGCTAGAGTGCGAGTCCCGGACCCGGTGGCTTAAACTCACGCTGGGCGTGTGTGTGTGTGTGTGTGCGCGTGCGTGCGTGCGTGCGTGCCCAAGATCCCGAGAGGAGAATGGAGGAGAAGGGACTGCGGTGTGGCCATACCCCAGGGGGGTGATTTCTCGCTTTCTGTCTCTCTGTCTCTCTCTTTCTGGCGAATGCACGCACCCTATAGCAAAAACCTCTCTGAAAGAAAAAAAAAAAAGAAAAAGAAAAAAGAAATACCATTCCACTTAAATAATAAAACCTGCAGTGCCTTCTTGTCTGAAAACTGGGTGTCAGGGACTACTTGTTCCTAACCTACCCATAACAATCATAACACAAACTGCTTTTTAGCTTCTAGTTGGGTCAACCAACTACACCTGTGGGCCAAATCCAGTCCAATGCACATGTGCTTGACATGGTTGGGAGGAAAAACTCACATAAGTAATATATCATGATACGTGAGAATCCTATGAAGTTCAATCTCTAGTGTCCATGAATGAATTGGGGCGAGGAACACCCATTCATTAATGGATGTCCGTGCTGCTGTCACACTGCAACAGTGGAGCTGGGTTCTCTCCAGAGACCTCCTGGTACACACTGCTAAAGTCACTAACAATCTAACCCTTTACAGAAAAGTTCTGACACCACCCCTGTTTCCATCATCAAATGTTCCTTGCCTAGAAAGCCATCTTTCCATGTTAACACACACTGCATGCCCTAAGGGATGGTTCTCAGTGTCACTGTAACTAATGGAAGAGAATCAGACATCTAACAGAGGACTAGGCAAAGACAGCTGCTGGTCACACTGGCGCAGCACCACCTGTTTCTACATTGCCCATGAGCTAAAAATGAATTTTATCTCTTTAAATGGTTGAAAAGCAAACAAAAGAATAATATCTCATAACACATGAAAATTATAGGCTACTCAAATGTCAATGTTCATAACTAAAGTATTACTGGGACATAGCACGCCCATTTTACTTATCTGCTGTCTATGGCTACTTTTGGAGCTAAGTAGTCTTGACAGACACTGTGGCCTACAAGATCTAAAACATTTACTTTGGCCTCTGAAGAAAATGTATGTCAATGCCTATTCTACAAAATGAAAATATTAGTATTTCAACAATTGCACTTACTTAAAATAAAAGACTATAAGTGTAGACCTGGAATTATTAAGAATTTTGCATTTTAGAAATTACAAAGACGATGTGAACAATTTTGTTAATATCTAAATTAACAGCAATGTGATGCTTCAAGAAGCTTGATTTCCTCCCATAGGGTTTAAGCAACCACAAATGGCAAAGAAATCCTAGGAGTTGAATGTTCAATGCTCTTTACCTCATTTATTTCATTAGTTCGTCTCCCTTCAAAGCCAGCAAACACACCACTCCCTTCCTTGCTAGGAGTCAGAGGGGTAGGTGAAGAGGATCTACTATGCACAGGTGTCTCTTCAAAAGAAAAAAGATGTCATTATTTGCCTGTAAGTTACACAACAACTTAATTGAAGACCGTCATCAAGACCGTTATAAAGGGAAAAGAATCAATCTAATATCAGTTATCAAAAATTATTAAACTTTAACAATAAAACTTTCCCGTTACAGCATCTGGAATGCTATTTGGCTTGAAAAAAAGAACAAAGTACTGATCTATGGTACAAAGTGGAATAATCTTGAAAACACTATCCTAGGTGAAAGGAGCTGATCACAAAAGCTCATGAACTGTATGATTCTATTGACATGAAATGTCCAGGATAGGCACCTCCACAGAAACAGAAATAAGATTTTTGGTTGCCAGGGGCTTGCAGCAGGGCAAACAGGGAGGACTGCTAATGGGCTGGGATCTCTTTCGTTCACCCACAAATAAACCTACTCTTTTCCAGGTGCAGGAACAGCTTGGGCATGCTGGCAGACGTGTCCTGCTGCCGGCGCTTGGGCTGAGGTGAGGCACTACTCTCAGACAGCCTGTCACAGTTGGCACTGTGGCGCGTAGAGCGCCTCAGAGACTGCAGTGCTTCTGGCTCAGCTTTGCGCCTTTTGGGGGTGGCTGGTTCACCCGTGGCCAGCTGACTCTCAGTGGACTGTGGTGTAGATGGATTCAGCAGAGGTGGGCTGGGAGACAGCTCCTCCTGGCTCCTAGAGAAGAGGAGAGGGTCACATGCAGCCAGCCAGCAGAGTCTTTGCAGAACCTGGAGGGCTTCTCCAAAGGCCTTGTGAGGATAGAGCAGAAAGCACACTCTCCACTCCAGGAGGATTATGAATCTGCACCCCGAAATGTACCAAAGCGCATACTTTCTTATGAGAACCAGCAGGTGGCATGGTGGTTAAGGTGCTGGACATTCTAACATGGCCAACCAGTTTGACTCCTGGACTTGGTGGCTTGCTTTCTTACTCCCCACCCCCCCCACCCCAATGTATGTCTCTCTCTGGTCAAATTAAATGAATGAATAAAAATAATTAAATAATTTTTTAAAAAAGAGTAAATATATGAAATCATTTAAATCCTCTTCACAGTTCTACGAGGCAAGCTGGAATTAAAGATTATGGTGGCCCCTTTATGTTTGTCTTGGAGAAGCAGCTCTCAATTGGGAGCAACTGTGCCCTGGCAGGGTACATTTTCTGGCAACGTCTAGAGACATTTATGGTTCTCAAAACTGAGGGAAGGCATACTACTGGTGGTGTCTAGTGGGTAGAGGCCAAGGATACTCCTAAATGTCCTAGAGTGCACATAGGACAGCCCACCAAAGAGAACGATCCAGATCAAAACAGCAGTAAGAGCGAGGCAGAGAAGCCCTGGTCTACAGAATGAGACCCTCACACGTTATCATCTAAACAGAAAAGTAGGCAGGACAAGAAAAGGTCATAAGCATCTGGGGAACTGTGAGGGAAAACAGACCCTCCTACCTTTCCCCAAATGCTGGGGATCTCAGGGCTTAAGGTAGGCCTTAAAACTCTGACCCAGGTTCCTAGCAAGCCTGGCAGACATCTCACCAAGGGTGAAAGTGATGTGTGGAAGCAAGAGAGAAGAGAAACCACTAAAGGCAGGCTGAAAGGAGCTGGTGGTGACACTAACAGAGCCAGGAGAGCCAGAAGCATGGCAGGCAGGGTGAATGAGGAAGGTGGCCACCAGAGGCCTAGTGTGGAGCAAGATGGAATTTAGTAGAACCTTGGGATGAAGAGTATGGCAGGGGGTATGGCACGTGAAGGTAGGCAGTGAGCAGTAAAGACAGAGAATGCTGAGAACAGACCACTCTCTCAGGAGCAGCAGAATAGGGGAGAGCATATAGCAGTTTACAGAGATTAAGGGTCAAGACTTCAGTTTGCGGATTTTTTCCCCCCTCAAAAAACAGAGATTGGAACATGCCTGGTTACCAAGGGAAGAAAAGGATGACATAGCAGGGCAGATGGGAACGAACCTTCACTGGAGGCCTTCCATGCTCAGGCTCATACCTGGGAGGCAGACAGTGATGCCATCATGCAGGTGCAAAAACAAGAGTCTCAGAGTGGTTCCCATGTGGCCAACCGAGCCAGGGAGCTCTGTTCACCTCACCTTCTACTGCTCTCGAAGGATGTAAGGGCAGCACTCAATCCCACCTCAGTTCTCTACACTATGATTTTCACTTGGTAAAGGATCTCAGAGCCATGTAAAAGTGAGCAGTGACCCAGCTTGCCCAGGAATAAAGCAAGCCACCAAAATGGGCACTTTTCAATCTTTCCCTCTTTCAAGCACCTTGGCCCAAAACGTCAGACTGAACTGATTTAATTATTATATTACTGACATCCGAGGGTAAGAGTACGAATTAGCCAACTTACCTATTAGTGTTTGTGGCACTTTCCTTAATTGGAAGAAAAAATTTAGACGAAGTCACCTTTTTATATTGAGCTTGTTCATATGGATAAAGCAAAACCAACGGGAGCGTGTAATCAAAGGTTATTCTTAATCCATCCACCATCTCCTTACAAAGGTCGACACTGGGAGGAGTCAAATGAAGAGATCAGAGACACATGAAGCAGTAGGGAAGGATATTCCAAAGTTTCCCAATAAAATTGCGTATTTCTAGTGTAATTTTTAAATTTAAACATTAGTTATCATACCTACTCACACAGAGAGTGAAACAGAAGCCAGAGGATAGCACAGTATAATGCTACGCTCTGCAGTGCTGCACCGCATGGGAAGGTCTCAGGTTTGTATCCTGGGGCTTCCCTTTGCATGCTGGCTACTTATGCATATGGCCATGATCTGGGCTAGCTGAGGCTGGGAATGGAGTGAGGCATAGATACACTTGAGGGTGTCTGTCTTTCTCGCTAAATGATATCACTGAAAAAACTGGTCTCAGGGAACCAGCAGTTAGCGTAATGGCTATGTCGCTGGACTCCCACGTAGTCGACCGCGGTTCGCGTCTCAAACCCGGTGGCTTAAAAGTCACGCCGGGCGCGTGTGCGTGTGTGCCCAAGATCCCGAGAGGAGAATGGAGGAGAAGGGATTGCGGCGTGACCATCCCCCCTGGGGGGTGATTTCTCGCTTTCTGTCTCTATGTCTCTCTCTGTCTGTCTGGCGAGCGCACGCGCCCTATAGCGAAAAACCTCTCCAAAAAAAGAAAACTGGTCTCAGTGCTAAGATAGTGCATTCTCAATGCATCTAGAGCAGATGTGTGAACAGTTATTGAAGATTTCACAAGAGTGACAATATTTTGACATTAGGTTGATTATTCGATGCAATATTGATAAATTATTAAATAATGTATTAAAAATTCAAAATAACTGGAGGAAACTGTTGACTATTTTAAATGGAAGCCACTGCTCTAATACATGAGAGGAGCACAAGATACCAAGCATACTGGTACTCACTTCTTTTCCGCTGGGATGTAATGCACGTTCATGCTGGCATGCTGCATAGCGTGATGGTGACGAGGCCTCTCATTGGCAGAAAACGCTGCATTGATAGCAAAATGCTTCACATAGGATTCCAAAATAGTGATGATGTTGGTCTGGCATGGAAGCTTCACTAACTGTTAACAAAACATAAACACTTGATGTGTGTATCTCATTGTAATAAACCACATATTCCAAGAAAGTGGTCATGTCTATATCACTTTTTTTAGCTCAAAAAGAAAGCAAAGTCAACTCGGTTTGAACAGAACTTCTTAAATCACATCCTCATGTTCATTACTATTGTGAATGAATGGGAGCATTGCAAGTCTTAGTGATCCCTTAAAACTTGAGAGCCTCTGTATGTATGCTCTCAGCTGGTCCCACCACAGATCAATCAAGTTTTACCCTTTTGACTGTGGCCCAGGCAGCAGTACTCTGGAAAGCTCCCCAGAGGTTTCTAATGGGCAGCCAAGGCTATGTGAATCTTGGTCAACAGCGCAAAACAGCACACTGTCAGAGAGCCTAAAAATCTAATTCAGTCCAAAACTGAAAATGTAAACCTTACTGCTCCAAGCTTCTCAGGTGTTTGAATTTGTGATCGCAAAATAGGGTAAAAAGAAAGCACTATAACAAATCCACGTTTTATATGTTCCCCTGTATACCCGTTTCCGCCTGTTAATATAATAACAATCATCCTCAAGCTGCTTCTTCAGAACTTCAGGGATTTCTATAGTTATTGTTCTTTCTTCCATTTCTCTTTTTGTTGGGAGCTCCAATTCTTCTTTCTGCAATATCATAATTCCATTTTTAACTATTTCAAACAGTAGGAAAGTCTGTGTCAAAGGGTCTAACACGGGAAAGCCCACTATGAAACAAACCCAATTAATCCTCAACATTCACATTCTGCCTCATGTTCTAATTGAAAGTAGGGCAAAGGCCCAGCCGTGATAGCATGTGGTAGTTGATGCTGCAGCTACTCTGCTGGTGAAGTCCACATGAGAGGTTATGGTTCGATTCTTGACCTGCCCTAAAAGTCAGGCATGGTGGTATGCATCAGTAGTTTCAGCTACTCTGGAGACTAAGGCAGGAGGACTGCAAGTTCAAGACTAGCGTGGACAACATAACAAGACCCTAACTCATAAAAGTGAAGAAAAATAAAATATATATTCATTGGGCTGTCAGAAAAGTCATGGCATATTTTTCTATGCAAAAATGCATCATGACTTCTCCGACAACCCAGTAGTAAAGGTTAAAAGTCAACCTGTTTTACAGCACTAAGCAAGTTGCAAATGCTTATTTCACTTCTCCATTTAAGTTTACCACTGGGATTTATGTTAACTTTGGAAAGAGGCAGAAAATGCCAAACTCTGTTAGATTCCTTTAAAAAATTAATCATCGTTATAAAATAAGGTTCACAATTTGGAAAGAAAACTATTTGTGGGAACACTTTATGGGCAATCACTCGGAGACTGACACAGCAACTATAAATAAGGGTTATTATTCTTTAAATATCAAGTAAAAATTTAACATATTGATTTTTTGAATGTACCTTTTGAAAATAATTCAAGGCTCAAGAATGTACCATGAAATTCTATCACTTAAATATACACCAAAGACCAAAAATTTTTATAATAAAAACTTCATACCACTTCAGTCTTTTCTTCGATGTCACTTTCTTCACTTATTTCTTCATCCTTTTCTTCACTACTGGCACCAGAGGAACTGCTTATTGCTAGGTGAAACAAAAATAGCAGGAAACCTCAAATTATAAACATCACAAACCCTTAAGTTTATAAATCTTTAGGTGCAGCATGCATTATTATTATGAGAAACTTCAGTCCTACACACCAATACCATATCTTCCTGAATAGAAATTTATTTTGACAAATAGAACACCAGTTTCAATCGATGTAAAAATCATACAAGGTAATGATTTGAAAGTATCTCATCAGCCTAGACCCTACAGTTCCCAGTTGAATTCGTAAATGGACCCAAGGCCTGGGAGGAGCCAAGAAGAAAAGGGACCATGAGAAAGGAGTTGTTGCGGGACCATCAGTTAGCGTAATGGCTATGTTCGTTGGACTCCCACGTAGTCGACCTCAGTTCATGTCCCAGACCCGGTGGCTTAAAAGTCACGCTGGGCACGTGTGTGTGCGTGCCCAAGATCCCGGGGAGAATGGAAGAGAAGGGACTGCGGCGTGGCCATCCCCCCTGGGGGGTGACTTCTTGCTTTCTGTCTCTCTGTCTCTCTCTGTCTGTCTGGTGAGCACACGCGCCCTATAGCAAAAGCCTCTTAAAAAAAAAGAGAGAGAAAGGAGTTGTTGCAAAGATGTTGTCTGAGAAGGCAGTGGCCATAAGCATGGCTCTGATAAGGTCCTATTACTAACTTACGGACTTACATTAACTGCTATTTTAATTGGCAAAAAACACAAGGGGAAAATACAAATGAGTTTGAAATGTTTTGCTGTCTATAATTTCAATGAACGCTCCTTTCCCCAGTACTGAAATGAAAAGATTAGGCGAAAGTTCTTTTAGCAAAAGAAAATGAGGCCAAGCAACTCACAGTTTTCATCATTTTCATTTTTTTCTTCAGTGGGGAGGCTTTTTAAGACAGAGTCGACACCAGGCAACCTGCAGCGTTTCTTCTTTCTTCCTGTGCTTCTCCTCAAAAAGATAAACACAACTGAAACAAACTCTGACATTGACCAAAACAAGATATAATGAATAGTAATTCTTAAATACCTGAAAAATAATTGAACTTCAGAACATAACGGGTAATCTCCACTTCAGAGTATTTTATAATGACCACTCTGAAAACATCGCAATTACTCTGAGACACATTAGATAAGATTACTCAGTAAGCAATGCTTGAGATTTTGTTACTTTTACATCATAAAAACTCAAAACATTAAGAGAAAACTCATTAAAAAATATTTATGTTATGATTTTTGTATTCTTACAGGCGAGCTACAGCTTTTCTTGCCAATTTCCGCTGTAATCTACGATTTTCATCGGTATCACGAAGCACATGATCTTCGGCCGCCCATCTATCCCAGCTAATTGATCAAAAAAAGGGAAGAGAATGTGAAATCCAGTATTTTAGTGTGATATGAAAAAATACTAAAAGCACCTCACAGAACAGAAATGCCCCAGAGTTGCATTTTCGAGAACCATTTAAATGTTTAAAAATCAGAGAATATCTAAGAACTTAAAAAGTCAGTCCTTCGACAAGGTAACAAATGAGGTTTCTAGAAGTACCCCAAGAGAATCCAAATATAATCCACTTAAAAAGTAACCATTCCTCAGAATAGACAAGCTTTGATAAAAACCAAAAACAGGAAATAAAACTTATTTACAAGTGTCTCTAAAACTTAAAACAGTTTGCAATGTTCTTGTGCTGCAAAGGTAATGGTATTCTGTCCAGTTTACCAAGCACACTCACCTTCTGTTCCAACCATTAAAATGGATCAGATATTCTGGGATCTTTCTGCCTTTTTCGTCTTTCCCAACAATAACATCGACAATCTGAAACCAGGAAATAATGCTCACGAATAACAGAAAATTGTAAGTTAAATCAGGAAAATTAGGTCATAGACCTTTTTTTTTTTAAAAAAAAGAAAGCATTCTCTCCTTTTTTAGACGAGAGCTGGACTGAAACATTTTTCCTTTCAATACCATTTTTTTTATTTGAGTGGGTGCCTCAAAATAGGAAACATCCCTCCAACCACTCTGTAATTAGTCTCTTAGGTCAGAAACTAAGATTTCTGAAGCCATTGGCCAGCCCATTTGTCACTAGCTAGAGTCCAGGCAAGAGTGAAGCTTTGAGACCTCTGGGAGTTGTAGTCTCAAGGGCACCACTGAGTACAGGGCTAGGTGGCTGGCAGAAAACTCTGGCATCTCTCCCAGCTGTGTCCCCAGAGGGAGCCTCTGGAGCAAACGATGACTGTGTTCCTGGCAAGCCTCAGAGGTGGGGCGAAGAGAAAAACCGAGATGGGGGCCGAGGTGCACAAGAGCAGCTCAGAGATCCTGGGGTGTCCCCAGCAGGCAGAGCTGCTCAGACAGTGCCTGTCTGTGTAGCCAAAGGCTTCGCCCAGGTGGCCCTGGGGAAGGGAACCAGTCTCTACCTACAGGACACTGAAATGAGCTTTCTTTGAGGCTCCAGGAGGACTTCGGGGCCCACTCCTACCCACCACTCAGACCTTAAGAGATATGTGTCTCACCCCCCAGAGACTTAAGTGGATGGGCTCTGGGTACAATTCTGCTCAAACGCGGTCAGACCTACCGAAACCTTCAGGGATTGAAATCGTAAACACTCCAAGGCCCTAAGGAACAAAAGAACTGGGCCAATCTTGTCCTATAAACAGTGGTGGCTCAAGGGGCGGGGGGGGTGGGGGGGGGGGGGGAGTCGCGGCCTACGGGTGAGAGCGGGCCTAAACTCGACTAGGGTCTCAGGGCAACGAACGTGGTGAGTCGGCAGCCAGCACTGTGGAGTTATGGATTACGACCTGGGTCGGTTGGCCAGGTCGTCCCTCGGGAGCCCACGCGGCGTTGAGCCGCGCAAGAGGAGTGACGAAGGCAGCAACGGTAGGCCTGAGGCCGCCTCCACGCGCGGCCCGCCCAGGCCTCCCGGCACCACCTGCGCGAAGTACCCGACAGCGCGCGCGCAGCGCTCGCGACAGCGCGTGCGCACACTGGCACGTCGAGCGGAAAAGGAAACGCCTCCGCCCTGAATCCAGCGCATGGAAGCCCGCGAGCGCCCCCTGCCGCCCGAGCGGCCCCGCGCAAGCCGGAGTCCGACCCCTTCCCCAGCTCCGCGCCGCTGTCCCCAGTCCCGCCTGCCGACCCGAAGGCTGCAGCCCACGCCTCCTCCCAGTCCCTCCGCGGCGGCACCTTGGCATCGTACAGCACTCGCGCCTTGGTGGGGTCAGGCTCGAAGCACAGCACTTTCTCCCCAGAATGGAATTTAAATTTCATGCCCTCGCTCGCGCTCATTTGCTCATCGTGGCGGAGGGCGAGGCTCCGGGGCGGGCTGAGCGCGCGCAGTGGGGGAGGGCGGGAGGGGGCGGGGAGGCGGCGCCCCAAGGCCGGGGGTGCCAGGAATGGCTGAGGCTGTGGCCGGCCCGCCCTCGGCCCCTCCTCCTCTGGGCCAGCGCCGCGCCGGGCATCGGGGAGACGCCTTCAGCGCGCGTTCCCGCCTCAACGCGCCCTAGCACGTCCCCTCAGGGGCTGCGGGAGGGGCCCTGGCGCAGAGTGCGACCCCCTGGCCAAGGCCAGCCAGAAGAGCGTTCGCTCCCGCCGTCGTGAGGAAGAGCCCCTGAGGCCTCTGGGCTGTGCTGTCTGGCTAGGGCTTGGGGGACACTTAGGGAGAGAGCGGGTCTGGGGAGGCACGCCCCGCTGCGGGAAGGTATCTGCCTGCCGAAGCTCTCTGGCCGCAGCCCCCTTGGCAGAGCGGCACGCTGATGACGGTGGGGACGCCCGTGCTGTAGGTGGCTCCAGACAGGCAGGGGCCTTGGCTGAGGGGCATTCCGGGCAGTGAGTACAACACTTGGTTATCCCTCACGTGGCAGGCCAGGAGACCCCAGGCATGGACGGCCTGAGTCAGCTGGAGTGATGAGTCCTTATAAAGGTCGTTAACATCTTAAGTGTCAGCTTCCATTATGGTTTTACAGCCTCCAGCACTCCCGGGATTGCTTCCTCTTGGGCTGTCTTCTCCAGTAGGTCAAGGACTCTAAAGACCTGGGGAGCACCTGCACAGAGGGGCTCAATTTGTACTCCACAAACAAACTACCAGTAATCAGAGACCATCTGGGCACCTCCAGAGGCAGGAAGCACAGTGCCGGGCTTTTACTCCAGAGTGGACAGCAGGTGGGTAGGGTGGCTACTGCATGAAGGCCTGCAGGAAGCCCGCAGGGAGGCGAATCCCTGCAGTCCTGCTGAACTGCCAGTTCTCCCACCCTACTGGGTTCCCACCTCCCCTCCCCTTGCCTCCTTCATTGGGTTCCACATCCATTTCAGCTTGGGCATTGTCAAGAGAAAAACCCTCCAGTGTTCCCTCCCAGCACTCTACTTACCTTTTTCTTGCATTTACTCAACTGTAGAATGGGTTATTAGCAAAATGCCCTTCTCAAGATGGTCAGCTTCTTGAAGCTGAAGTGGAGTGGGCTTCATCGAAGTCTCATCATATGTACTCTTGGCATACAATGAATATCAAGTGCATGAATGAACTGAGTGTATATTTAGGAAATAGCATCCAAAAAACTCAGTGACCTATTGGGTGTGAAAGAGAGAAGGACTCGGGAGATCTTCAGGTTTTCTGGCATAAGGAGCTGGGTAAGTGAGCGCTCCATTGACCAGACTAAGAGCTATAGAAAGGAGGGATAGGTTGGGGAAAGATGGACATTTAATGACCTGTGTCTGGGATAAGAGAGGGCCAAAGATAGAACTGGAGCCTTAATTCCTCTCCAGGCCTTGGTTTGTCCATATGAGAAGAGCAGATGGTGGTGCTCCCATCTACATGACAGGGTATTTGCATGCACATGGTAATCACATGTCGTGTGTAAACCATAACTGAAGTATTAACCTTACTCCCCTTGCCCGTAATTGCAGAGTTCCATTCTAAGCTCTAACCTTTTGGGGGTAGAACTTTATTTACATTATGCCAGTGGGTGTATGTGTTTCTGTGAGGGAGACAGAGAAAGAAAGCAAGAGATCACCCCTCATGAGGAATGGTCACACCACAATCCCTTCTCCATCTCTCCCTTCTTTCAGGTTTTTGAGTATGCATATACAAGCGTCCCATGTGCTTTTCAAGCCGCTGGATCTGGGACTCAAACCTAGTGGTCAGCCAAATGGGATCTAGCTCACATAACGACTAGGCCACCGGCTGGCCCCAGTGGGTAGGACTTTAAATGCTTTTTGTTTCTCCCCATCTCCACCTTTCCTTACATCACTGAACAATGCCTATTTCCCTGTCCCCCTAAAAAGCCCAAGAATGTAAAAGTCATCAGAAGTCTAAAAACAAGTCCTGCCAATTGGCAGCACCCTTCCCAGCTGTCCTCCTGATTAGGATCCACTGGAGAGGTCTCCATCTAATGCAAGCGGAGCATCCTCCCTTCGGGTGTAGAGGTTAAGAACACTGGATTCTAGAGTTCACTCTCAGGAACCTAGTCACACACTTGTCACTTCCTAACTTGTGACCTTAGACAAGTGATTGGTCTCTCTGATGTAGTTTTCTTAGATTTAAAACTAAGGTTGGGACCAGCAGTTAGTGTAATGGCTATGTCTCTGGACTCCCATGTAGTTGACCACGGTTCAAGTCCCGGACCTGGTGGCTTAAACTCATGCCGGGTGCGTGCACGTGCTGACAAATCATCCGTGCCCGGCCCCCTCTGACTGCAGCATCATTTGTCATAGTTGGCTGTTCTGTGGCCAGTTTGTCAAGATGGAGTCTACTCTAAGTTGCATTAAGTTAACTTATTTAACTTGGGCATTGCCACAGGTCTCTGTAATTTTCACTTTGTGTTGGTGGAACAAGAACAAGGAGAGCCTCTCCACATGGACTCCAAAACTCACAATGTAGAACACACAAAACTTACATATTCAAAGACCAGCAGTTAGCGTAATGACTATGTCACTGGACTCCCGTGTAGTCGACGGTGGTTCGAGTCCCAGACCCGTTGGCTTAAACTCACGCCGGGTGCATGTGCGTGTGTGCTCAAGATCCTGAGAGGAGAATGGAGGAGAAGGGATTGTGGCATGGCCATCCCCCCTGGGGGGTGATTTCTCGCTTTCTGTCTCTCTGTCTCTCTCTGTCTTCTTGGCGAGCGCACACACCCTATAGCAAAAAACCTCTCAAAAAAAAAAAAAAAAAAAACCAAAAAACCAGACAAACAAACAAAAAACTAAGGTAATAGAGGCTTCTTCCTGATACAGTTGTTTTAGGAGTAAGTCTAATTGGTATACATGGTTTTGTGTACTGCCTAGCATATGATAGGTGCTGGGTAAATGTTTATCATTGGCCATTTCTTACCCATTTTTCCTTGATCCAATTCATTCAAAAATATTTACTGGGCCTCTTGTATTCTGGGTGCTAGACTCACAAAATGGACTACATACATTACTGCTGGCCTCCAAAGGACACATTTCAGGAGAGCAGAGCATCAAGAGAGAAAGTTCAAGCATTATGGGGACTCTGATAAGCTGATTGGAGTAGAGGAGACACGAGTGCTTTCTTCTTAGGGGGAGGGAGACTGTCAGAAAAAGCTCCAGAGAGGAAGTTGCTTGTGAACTGAAATTTATGAGGTGTTTTTCCTCATTTTCCAGTTTTTCCAGGAGATCAGAAGATTAAGACAACTGCTAACTCCAAATTAACCAACCCTGCTGCCGAACCCCAGGCTTCTTGCTATGAGGCATAATAAACCTGCCTAGAGCCAAAATCATCCTGATCACACCTCTGGCAGTTGTACAGAGCTGTTATCAGCATCTGGCATAATCTTTACTGCCAGTTTTGGTGATATTGGTGAGATGGACCTTTAATGGTGAGAATGCTTCTTTTTTTATGGACTTGTAGATATAATGGATGGTGCATTATAGTATTTTACATGTATAAGAGTAAAAAGGCTTTGGGAAATAAAGGTAAAATGAATCACCATTTAAGGTATGGTTTCAACTGGAATGTCTGTTTTAGGTTAGAAACACTTCAGATGAATGTCTGGCCTTAACCCCTTTATAAAATTAAGAACCATCTATGACCTTACATCTAGAAGACCTTACAATTAGAAACTTTTTTGTTTTTGTTGTTGGTCTTAAGTAATATGTAGACCCAGTCTAAGGATGTGTGTTGTGGTTAATGATAAAAAGTGGTAGTGATCCCTTTATGAAAGTTGCAGTGCTGCTTAATCCTTAATCTTTGTTGGTGCTTAAGTGGGGGTGACCTTCAATGCTTCCTGGCTCCCCCTACCCCAGTTCTTCAAGTGATAATAGGGATGTAGTTCCAAGGTGAAACCAAGCTCTCTACATTGCAGTTACATTATGAAGAAAGGGTTCTAGAGTAATACCATGAGTGCCCTCCAGCCAAAGATGACCAGGAAAACATTAGTTGAACTTGAATTGAACGAGTTGAGTTTATTGCTCATTTCAGCTAGGGAGTTGGCACTTGGATAGGGAATTGGCACTTGAATAGGGAGTCATGAAATGTTTTGGAGTGGGGAAGGGGTAGAAGTGCCTTATTGGAGGATTTGGACTTGTGTTGGTGGGGGTGGGGGTCAAATAAGGTTTTAGGAAGCAGGGCTTTGCTCTTGATTGGATGCTGTCAGGAAGAGGGAATTTTATGACAGTATTTGAGTTCATCTTACCTAGGAGGAGGAAAAGTTGGACTGAAGCTCAAGTGGTAATTGAAGAAGCAGCTGTCACTCATATTACCCAGGAGGAGGGATTATTTCAGATTTTGTGGTTTGGACAGTAGCTGTGTTTTGTCTGAGTTCAGGCATGATTACAGAATGGTTTTTTGTCTTGATCCATCACAGCCACTAAGGTTTTGTCTGATATTCTGTGATACTCATATGGTCAGTGGAACAGCCAGGCCCAGCTGTGAATGTCTGGTCAGCTCCTGGATGTCAGAGACTGCTCGCTTTTCCCCTTAATCATTGAGGTTTATTGTGGGTTTACTATGTGGTAGACACTCTGCTAAACACTGTATGTGTTTGGATCAAATCATCCCCACAACCTTAGGAGGTGACTATATGATTGTCCTCATTTAACAGATGTAGAAACTGGCATCTACATTGCTAACCAACTTGTCAAAAGTTGGGATATGAGTTCAGGCTGATACTAGAGCCAATGGTTTCTTAATCACTCCTCTCCGCAAAACTACATGCCTGTGTTTTGGCTGTAAGACTCAAAACTCTGGTCACTGTCACTTTATAAATAGCAAGAGTATTAATATATGTGATGTCTATCTGGGACTAGAAGGCAATCACAAATCTGAATCAAATTATACTATTGTACCTATATTGTGAAGCCATTTAAATGTATGTTATAGAAAGATACTTACTGACATAGGCTACTACTAACAATATGGCAATCCCCACCTCCACCCCCCAAAATATAGCACATTACAAAAGAGAATTTGAATCACTGAGGAACTTTTCAAAGCTATAGTTTCGACCCACTGAATCCAAATACCAGGATGAAGCTTCATCATCTCTGTACTCAAGAGTTGGAGCTCTTACTGAATAAGCTCAGCCTAGTGTTTTATTTGAGAGTAGACCTTTTCAGACTTTCCAGTTGTATTATCAAGAATATTAATGCCCAACACTTAGTATATAATTAGCTTCTAATGAATTCAGACCTGTGGGAAGTGGTTGGTTAACATTCTCTCTGGTCACTGAATTAATAATTAACAACAGTTTGTGCATTTGAAGATGTAACACGGTAACCCCAAATCTGAGAGGGGTTGGGCATAGTGTTTACCTATTCCAAAGATGTTGCCCAGAAGTCCAGCAGGCAAAGACAGTGACTTATTTGACTTACAGGAGGCACCGATGGCAGTCTGTCCAAAGTCTGCACCTCAGTGCAGTGCAGCTAGCAGTTTTATAGTTGTCAAAACAAATGTGTAGTCATTTACTCTCTTCAGACCCTTATGTTTTTACAATCTGCTAATTATGTTCACTCAGCTCAGATGCCTGCATTTTGTACCTCGTTACCAGGGGTGTGCTCATTCTTCACAAAACAGCCTCAGCCACCCACTATACAAGATGGCAGGTGAAAAAGCTGCGAAGCAGGATACTAAGGAGAAGAAACCTAAAACCAAGAAGGCTGATGCCAGTGGCAAGGTTAAAAAGGGTGACCCCAAGGCTAAAAAGCCCAAGAAGGGGAAGCCCCATTGCTGCCGAAACCAGTCCTAGCTCAGGGCATCAGCAGATACTCCCGGTCTGCCATGTATTCCAGGAAGGCCGTGTACAAGAGGAAGTACTCGGCCACTAAATCCAGGATCAGAAAGAAAAAGGAAAAGGTTCTTGTGACTGTCACAAAACCAGTTGTGGGGACAAGAATAGTGGTACCCAGGTGGTTAAACTGTGCAAAATGCCTCGGTATTATCCTACTGAAGATGTGCCTCGAAAGCGCATGGGTATTATCCTACTAAAGATGAGCCACGGCAAAAAAACCCTTCAGTGAGCACGTGAGAAAGCTGCGAGCTAGCATCACTCCTGGGACCATTCTGACCATCCTCACTGGACGCCACAGAGGCAAGAGAGTGGTTTTCCTGAAGCAGCTGAGCAGTGTCTTGCTACTTGTAACTGGACTGCTGGTTCTCAACGGAGTTCTACTGCATAGAACACACCGGAAATTTGTCATTGCCACTTCCACGAAAATTGATATTTGCAAAGTAAAAATCCCAAAGCACCTTAAGCAAAGTTCCTTAGCATTTCTTTGATATATTAAAGTTAAAACTGCTTTTCTTGAAATTACCAGCTGAACTTGCTATTGAAAGTAGTTAGATTATATAAGAAATTGTGTGATAAATAAAATGTGGGGAAAAAGGAATGGAAAACAACTTTAGACACCATATGTGTGTGTGTGTGTGTGTGTGTGTGTATAACTAGAAATGGAAAATTACTGGCGATAGCATGCATGGTTAAGCCACTATGCAGTATATTCTGGATGGGAAATCACATTTTTGTATACTGTGACAATGCTTAGGGAATGAATGTAATTTTTTTTATTACGAATGTAAATTAATTAATTAAAATAAATGTTTCAAGAAAAAAAAACCTCATGAAAATACATGTAATGGGAAAACTATGTATGAATTTCAAAAAGTTTTTGTACCAAAATAAATTCATACTTCAATTGTGAAAGAAAGAAAGAAAAGAAAAAAAATGTGGAAGCTCAGACACAAGGAAGGTGAGATCTTCTTGACACAGAGAAGAAATACAAGATTTCAGAGCAGCAAAAGGTTGATCAGAAAGCTGTAGACTCACAAATTTTACCAAAAATCAAAGCTGTTCCTCAGCTCCAGGGCTACCTGTGATCCGTGTTTGCCCTTACAAATGGAGTTTATCCTCACAAATTGGTGTTCTAAATTTTTTGCCAAGAACCTAATTAAATAATTGATCATAAAAAAAAAAAGCCTCGGCCAGAAGCTGCTCCCTGAGGGAGAGGGGAAAGGAAAACCAGATATGGGGACTGGAGAAATAGTTCACTTCCAATGACACTCTGCAGAAGATGATGAGGATGATTATTTACACTCACTGGGAAGTTTGAGTAAAGCTACTTTTGGCATAAAATCCCTGGTGACAAGTTTAGAAAGTAACTTTCGGTCCTCAACCTTCTTATTCAAAATTAAATGCTCAAAGCTAAGGCCTATTCCATGTAACAGAACTAAATAATAATAGCAGCTATTTCTCCAGTGGCTATTTGCCGAGTTCTCCATCTGTCATTTTATTTCACCCCATAATAATCCTCCAAGGTAGATATCACCATCTCCACTTAAAAACAAAGAAACTAAGGCTCAGAGATGTTGAAGACTTGTCCAAGGTGACACACGAATATGCCTCAGAAGGACAAGTGCTTCCCAATCTGATTGTAATTCCCATGTCCTGTGCTTTCTCAGTTTACTTGTTAACATCTCAACAAGTTTTACAAGCTTTGAAAAAGGCTTGTAAAACCGTAAAGAGGTTTCAAATATCTGTCTTTATACTGCTGTGTAATCTATACTCCCTGCACCTGTGACATATCAAATTTGTGCTAGCACAGAGAATATTATTTGCATAAAAAAGGACATCAAACTTACAGTCATACAATCATTTTAGTCTTCATGATAGTCTTGTAGTCATATAAGCTCTAAAAGGCAGATTAGAAGAGTATTCCTACAGTTAGAAGTCCATAGAAGTTTAGAGAAAATAATTTTCTAAAGTTGCAAAATACCAAATCAGATTTTAAAGAATTTGTTTCAAATAATGAGTCCCCAGATGCTAAGGCCTCTGAAATAGTAAAGCCTAATAGAAGTTTAGTGTAAGAATTTTAAAGAGAAAATTGAATGTCTTATTCACCTGAAATTTGCTTTACTTAATACTCAGATGATGTTTTTAAGTAAAACAATTATTTCATGGACTAATTTCATATACAAAATGACTTTGCATTATGAATAATAAAACTACCTTTAGTTATATATTATTAATTATTGGTGAACCTGGACTGGGGAACAAAATATACAGAGACTATATATTTTACTATTAATTATATTATGAAAATTGTTAGTTTCCTGATCATTTAACACTGTTCCCATTCTGATCAGTGTATATTGAAAACAGTGCTCTTTGGCTTAATTCTATTTGAAAAATGGATTTTTGGTCCCTGTAATAAATAGTTTTTTTTTTTTTTTTGGAGAGGTTTTCGCTATAGGGCGCGTGTGCTCGCCAGACAGAGAGACAGAGAGACAGAAAGCGAGAAATCACCCCCCAGGGGGGATGGTCACGCCGCAATCCCTTTTCCTCCATTCTCCTCTCGGGATCTTGGGCACGCACGCACACGCGCCCAGCGTGAGTTTTAAGCCACCGGGTCCAGGACGCGAACCGCGGTCGACTACGTGGGAGTCCAGCGACATAGCCATTACGCTAACTGCTGGTTCCCTGTAATTAATAGCTTTTGAGGGAGGAGTGGCAAAGAGAATCACGCTATGTTGACTATTTATTATTAGCTGTCAGTTCTCCCAGGAATTGTGGCTACCTCCTCCTCCTCCTCCTTCTTTTTGAGAGGTTTTTGCTATAGGGCATGTGCACTTGCCAGAAAGACTGAGAGAGACAGAGAGACAGAAAGTGAGAAATCACCCCCTGGGGGGAATGGCCACACCACAATCCCTTCTCCTCCATTCTTCTCTTAGGATCTTGGGCACACACGCACACGCGCCCAGTGTGAGTTTAAGCCACCAGGTTCGAGACTCAAACTGCAGTCAACTACATGGGAGTCCAGCGACATAGCCATTATGTCAACGCTGATCCCTTCTTCTTCTTTACTAAAATCTATAATTGATGTTTGTAAGATGTCATGTTGGGGCCAGCAGGTGGTGTGGTGGTCAAGGCGCTAGACTCCCACATTTAAAAATGTCATGTTGACATTATTTTAAAAATAAAATCTCATGAAGAAAGTACCATGTAAGTTCGTGATTAATGGACCATGAAAATAGTCTCTCAATCATGAAGTTAAAAATTATTGACCTAAATTATCCTTCATGTACTTGGATTGCATGTAGTAAAACCTAGACTAAAAGTAGCAATTTTGGGACCAGCAGTTGGCGTAATGGCTATGTCGCTGGACTCCCACGTAGTCGACCGTGGTTCGAGTCCTGGACCCGGTGGCTTAAACTCACGCCAGGCGCGTGTGCGTGCGTGCCCAAGATCCCGAGAGGAGAATGGAAGAGAAGGGATTGCGGCGTGGCCATCCCCCCTGGGGGGTGATTTCTCGCTTTCTGTCTCTCTGTCTCTGTCTGTCTGGCGAGCGCACACGCCCTATAGCAAAAACCTCTCAAAAAAAAAAAAAGTAGCAATTTTGAGTTAAAAGATTAACTGAAAATAATTTTCAAATTCTATTTTTCAGAAATTAATAATGCACTACAAAATATATTTAAAACCTTCAAGCTTTGGGTTAGCAGGTGGTATGGTGGTTAAGAAACTGAATCCTGCATGACTAACTCCATGGTTCAAATCCTGGACCCAAAGGCCTGAAAAACACACTGGGCATGTATGTGTGCATAGCCAAAATTTCGAGAGGAGAATGGAGGAGAAAGGATTGTGACATTGCCAGTGCCCTGGGATATGATTTTTCACTTCCCCTCTCTGCCTCTCTGTCTCTCTCTGGCGAGCATACTTGCCCTATGCCAAAAAAAAAAATCTTAAAAAATAAAATTCAAGCTTCTAGGGATAGCCAGTGACATATATTTCAGCCCCTGATCATATTCTGTCTAAATACACAGTACTTCCCAATGAGAATTATCATTCACAATGATGATTCTAAGCTATCATCAGATCTTTTTTTATGCCACCCGAAGTACTAGATTCTTATCATCATTGTTTTTCTTTTTTTCTTAAAAGAGGTTTTTGCTATAGGGTGTGTGCACTTATCAGAAAGACAGAGAGAGACAGAAAGTGAGAAATCACCCACCAGGGGGAATGACCACGCTGCAATCCCTTCTCCTCCATTCTCCTCTTGGTATCTTGGGCACACGTGCACATGTGCCCAGCATGAGTTTAAGCTGCCTGGTCCGGGACTTGAACCTTGGTCAACTGTGGGAGTCCAGTGACATAGCCATTACACCTTCTGCTAGTCCCTTATCATCATTGTTTTGTGGAGTGTATGGTAGTGATTATATTGAGTCTACATCATAAGATTTGTTATCTTTATTCTGGTACCAGATCTTTCTTTCTAGCCTAGGCCTGGCCCAAGGTAATATCTCTTATCTCTCCAAGGTAGGTTTTTAAAAGGCAAGTACCTGATGGAGTACAGAGCCAATCAGAATCATTCCCTGTTCTTTCTACTTGGACACAGGGAGGAAGAAACTGAAATGGAAAGGAAGCAGCTAATGTTCTGTCACTTGCAACCAAGAATCCTAACAAACATAATTATCAATCTATTGAGCAACTGCCCATATGGCCTTTCTTTTATATATAGTGAAAGCAGGAAAGTGAGCCACGTTGTTTCAGACATATTTTTCACAAGGTTTGAAATAAAACGGTTTACTCTCCAAGATTTGTACGCAATGTAATTTTTCATTTTATTGCCATCCAATAAAAGCTAAATAATGAAAATCAATCTTAACCATAATAAGTATTCTATTCCCTTCCAGAATTCACAGTTTCCTAAGAGGGATATATATGGTGCTGGTTTGTGTGTACCATTTCACAAATATAGGTAGGTATGTTGCAATAGGAAGATGGGGAAAGACCAGTTCTTAGACAGGAACAGAAAGATTGCAAAAGAATCTAAACGGCTAATTCTTCTGCTTTTCTTCACCCAATACTTGGTCTCACTCCATTGGAGGAAAAAATATCTAGTGAATCTGATTGTCAATCACTGTGCAGCCAACCCCCACCCCACTGGAAAGGCTAGTCAAACCTGGGAAGATTCTACTGACAAGGTATACATTACTGGGGGCTATATAAGCATGTAGCTGATAAGAGATTGAACTCTTGGGTTAATTTGAACTCTGACTAATCAGACTCTTTGCATTAATTAATTCACTCCTCCATTTTTCCAATCTATTGGGATTTAGGCATGTTTCTCAAGCTGTTGGGGCTGGGACTGGCACTGTGGTAGGCCATGTGGGACCCAGCTCCCTTAACTATGCTACAAAGCCAATCCACAGTTAAACTTGTATATCCTCTAACTCAAGAAGTAAATGATAAAAATAACCACTACTTATGGACCATAGTATAAAATAATAGTAGGAAAGATGATAGAGAATTTTTAGTTAATATATAAAGGTGTATACATAGAAGGAGAAAATATTTGTAGCTATATCTCAATTCCACAATGAATTCCGAGGTTATAGTTGGTGTTTATAAACTTGGTCCTTCATTTAGCATTCCATTTTCTTTCCTTTGCCTTTGGATAGTATTTCAGCTAGTCAGGGTTACATATGGTGGGATGATGTAAACCGGTATGGTGTGGAGATCATCACTGTCATCAAACACAGACAGGTTAGACAACTAACCCTGGTTTTTCATCTTGGTTTTATTTAAAGTTACATGCAGAAAACACTCTAAGTATTTTAAGTAAAAAGGTCTTTTAATACAGAAAATCAGTGCTCAGAAACACTGGAAACAATATGTTAGCTGAAATCAGGTTTGCTCCTGGGCTGATAGCTTAAAAGTCACACCATAATTCCTGTGATTACAGAGTTGGGAGGTCACTATTGCTACTGCCACTACTGCCACCACAAATGAGTCTCATACTCATGAAGCTAGTGAGTAGACCCTGGAATGTTGGGTTGCACTGCTGCATACTCTCGTTTGCCTCACTGGATTCTGACACAAATATCTGTAGGTTTTATTATATTCTCAAAAAAGATTAAGAAACATCGCTCTATGCAGTGTCTCATCATCCAACAGGACTTTGGTTGTTTCCGTACCTTTTTTGAGCAATTTAAAGACTAATTTAAAATTTAAAAATTGTTGGGAACCAGTAGTTAGAGTAATGGCTATGTTGCTGGACTCCCACGTAGTCGTCCGCGGTTCGCGTCCCTGACCCGGTGGCTTAAAACTCACGCCGGGCGCGTGTGCATGCATGCCCAAGATCCCGAGAGGAAAATGGAGGAGAAGGGATTACGGCGTGACCATCCCCACTGGGGAGTGATTTCTCGCTTTCTGTCTCTATGTCTCTCTCTGTCTGTCTGGCGAGCGCACGCATCCTATAGCGAAAATCTCTCAAAAAATTAAAAATTGTTAATGAACACATGATAATTTTACAGTATTCTATATTTTTATTACTCCCCAATGTCCAGTAGGATCCTTCTCTCACCTTCAGACTCAGGCATATCAAAGTGATTGGGTCTAATGTAATCATAAGGTCTATAAGAGCAAGTTAAGCAGGTCAAAGAAGGAGTTAGAATGGAATGATAGAAGCAAAGATTGGAGTGATTCACTTCCTTGTTCTTTTCTTTCTTATTTTTTAATTTTTTTGCTATAGGGCATGTTCACTCACCAGAGACAGAAAGAAAGGGAAAGTGAGAAGTCACCCCTCGGAGGGGGGTGGGGTAGTGAATGGGGCATTGCCATGCCACAGTCTCTTTCCTCCATTTTCCTCTCAGGATTTTGGGCACACATGTACTCATGCCCAGTGTGTTTTTCAACTGTTTTTGCCCAGTTCTGTTGATCTCTAGAACTATAAGAAAATAAATTAATTTTGTTTGTTATGACAGCATTAGGAAACTAATGCATGGTATAATATAGAAAGGCATCAACAATCTAGCTCTAGGAATTTAACAAATAGGTCTTGTTTTAACTCCTGGTAGTGAGTCCAGATAATACGAAGCCCTTCTCTATGGGATATATTTATAAGAAATTTTATAAAGTAATTAATAAGCTGGGTGGTGGCATAATGGTACAGTGTGACCCTCTGTAAGGCAATCCTACATGGGAAGGCTCCTGGTTCATGTCCAGAGACCTCTCTGAGTATGGGAGCACACATGTGTCCATGATGCAGGGCTGGCTGAGGCTGGGGGTGAATCATGGTGTCAAAAACCTATTACGGGTGCTCTCACTTTCTCTCACTTGCTAGCTCATGGAAGAAATAAATTAACTTAAAAAACACACACAGAGTCTTTTATTACCTTAAAATTGCATCTCATTGCAGATTACTGGAATATTATTCAAACAGATGGAAAGAACAAACCTGCCATAAAACTTCGGCTGTGGGGTGCCATCTAACAATCTTATCTTCTTCATCATTTAGACTCTTGCATCCTTTGACACTCGTCACCTTTCTGCAAGCATTAGAAAAATTCCAGCAGTGTCCTATTTTTCAAAGAGGAGAAAAAGGAAAGGAAATATTCCCAAGCAAAGGAGAAAAAGGGCAGTGAGGCATACCACAAGGCAAGGAAATATAAGGCATTAAAGAACGGTAATTGAGTTTCGTTGGGGAGTGCAGGAGGGAGAGTAATGCTGGCCAAGGCAGCTTTGAATTTAGCCACCCAGCTCCTGAAATTGAGCACCTAGGATAGCTCAGCCACTTGGCTATCTCTCTTCCAAAATCTGTCCTAGAACAGTGTGACTGTGACAGTCTGGGTAGACATCCAGACTCCAGCAAGGCAAAACTCTTCAACCAGGGTCAGTTTCTAGCTATAGCCTACAGCTGCTCAGGGGTATTTGCAGAGATGAAAATGACAACCTACCTTACAGATAAAGGAAAGGAGAATCTTTCATAGTTTGGGAGATATCTCCTTTAACCCAATCCCATGCTTCTTCATGCCAGAGTTCTATCAGTCAGGGAAAGCATCTCGTAGGAGATATCGACAAACAGCATTAGCCAAGCCAGATGTATTTTAGTGTTGGGGGAGATGCAAATAGAAGCTGGAGGATGTCAAAGAGCCTGGAATGACAGCAGTCATCATCTCTGTGGAGGAGCCTTGGACTTTGTATAGGTGGTATTCCTGTATCAAAGGTGACTTTTTTTTGGAGAGGTTTTTGCTATAGGGCGCATGCACTTGCCAGAAAGAGAGAGATAGAGAGACAGAAAGCTAGAAATCACCCCCAATTGACAGGATAGGCAAGTAGAGAGATGGTACAATCCCACCCCCGCCTCACTAAATCCTCACATGACCCTGGTGTGTAAACACTACTTGACCTTCTATAGTCATCATAGCCTCAGTGTCTGTTCCTATTTGCTGTTAATCCATTCACTCTCTAGCATAGAATCCTGATTCCCAATGAATCCTTTTGTTTCCTTCATTAAAAGCCTTTTTGAGGCCTGCAGGTGACATAGTGGTTAGGGTGCTTGACTCCCACGTGGCTGACCACGCCTTGAGCCCTGGACCTGGTGGCTTAAAATTCACACAGGGCACGGGTGCATGCTTGCCCAAAATCCTGAGAGGAGAATGGAGGAGAAGGGATTGCAGTGAGGCCATCCCTCTAGGGGATAGTTTCTCACTTTCTGTCTCACTGTCTGTCTCTTTGTCTCCAGCGAGCATATGTACCCTATAGCAAAGATCTATTTTTTTAAAAAAAAGAAAGAAAAGAAAAGGCCTTCTTAAAAGAATCACATTCAGTTATACTGACACTACCTTTAGTAAAAAAAAAAAAAAAAAAAAAAAAAAAAAAAAAAAAAAAAAAGAAAAGAAAAAAGGAATATCTAGAAAATATCGATTATAAGTAAAGTTTAGCAAAATCACTCAGAATCAACCCGAGAAAATAAGGTATTTTGTAGGTGCTGCAAAACATGATCTGTACTTACAGTCATTCAGTCTCACATGACTTCCCAGTGCTTTTTGTGGCTGGATCTGAGTCGCTGAACTGCTCTTGGTGGGGCCAGTCTCTGAAATTGGGTGAGTTGTCCTACACAACCGTCTATTGTGGTCCCCTCCAGCAGGTCTTGCTTTCTCTCTTTGGTGATGTTAATGGCGTGAACTGGTCCATTATATTTTCTCACAAGGTGCCTTCAATCACCGATGTTGCCAGTTTACAAGAAGAGGTCTTAAGTTGATGAATAGAACTGAAAAATGACAAAAGGCCCAATGAATTAAAATTCTACCATTAATTTTGTTTGTTTGCTATAGGGCACCTGTGCTCACCAGAGAGAGACAGAGAGAGGGGGGAAAGTGAGAAATCACCCCCCGGGGAGATGGTCATGCTCCAATCCCTGCTCCTTCATTCTTCTCTAGGAATTTTAGGCACACACGTGTACCTGGAGTGTTTTTCAAGCCACTGGGTCCAGGACTTGAACTGCATAGTCAGCCATGTGGGATCCAGTTGCCTTAACCTCTATACCACCTGCTGGCCCCTAATTTTGCTTTTGTATCAAAGAATTAAAGGAGTCTATCAAAATGCACATAGTTACTTGAGAATTATAAATAATTCATTATCACTGATCAACCATTAGATGGAATTGGCTTATCAGATTTTCTAGGCAGTTATTTAGAATGGTGTTGAGACAATAAGGTATTAATACGCAAACATTCGTAGTGAGAAGCAGAAAAGTAATGTGCAGAACAGGAATGGCAAGTCCAAGGCATGCCTGCTTTCTTCTTCCACTTCTCACACCTGTGGCAAGTAGCAGAGTCTTACTAGGCTAAGCCAGATGGAGCCTGACTATCCTTCTCAACAGAGCTCTAGGAAGCCACTGTGGAATCACTGGTGTTAGCAAAGGAGTTGAAACCTATTGGTCTTTTCTGGCCTAGAATATGAGGAATGCCATAACAGCACCACAGGAAGATGCCAGAGTACTATCACAGTGGAGGAAGGTAAGCAGGGACAGCAGGAAGAGGCTGAGCTCCAGGGGAACCTGGTGCCACAAAGGAACAAAGAATAGTGACCTGGGTGATTTTCATTCCATATTCATAGAGCTGAACAGCAATGCCTCTCAGAAATTCAGTGTACAGAGAAGTCATCTGAGGGGCTTGTTAAAATGGAGATTCTGATTCAGTATATCTGGTAGGAATGCAGGATTCAGCATTGCAATAAGCATGTTGGTGAGGTTGAAGTTGCTGGTCCAAGGGTCATATTTTAAGGATGGAGTTACTTAATGAGAATTAAAACTCATGTCTCAGAACTCTGTCCTCTTCCTGCATGTTGTAGAGGAGGAAGACAGGAGTAGAAATCAGAGCACATACCTCATGTGATGCTCGTGAAGGTCAAATACTCATAGATATTATATGTATGGTATTTGAGAAGGACTCAATAAATGTTAGTTAACTCTCAACCAACTGCAGTCAATAGTATTCTAAGAAGACACAGAAGCTCTGGCTACACACCACCAAAGTATCAGAAGAAAATTTTTTTCTGCCTTCCAGATGGCTGTTGACATGATGTCAAACATCCAAGTATTTGGAATGCATTCAAAACATATTCAACAAGCATCTTTCCTCTTTGAGATGGGTGTTTTGGCTTCAAGAAGACAAAGAGCAAGGGGGTTTTATGTAGAAAGACTTTATCTATATAACTTCACTGGCTCTTTTGTATACTTTGGAGCAGCTTACAGACACATTAGAAAATGATAATGCATGCAACATGGATAATCTCAATTTTCAGAAAACCTTTGATTCTGTTCCATATAGTGGGCTGCTTAAACCCAAGACAGCGGGGATTCTTGATGGAACCCTGGGAAAAGGAGAAATTGGCTAGAGAACAAAACAAAAGTTTAGAATGAAACCGAATGGGAAATAGAAGATGGGGTGATATTTGAAGAGTGGGGGAGGAAGTCCAGATGTTGCAGCCATGACCACGACATAGGTTGGTACACAAGTATGAGCAAGAGGAGAAATGGCGATTAGAACTGTTGCTCAACCATGCAGGAGCATCAGGCTTGACAGTGACATGAACTGTTTATGACAATATATTAACATTAGAAAGGATACATATTAATTAGACTAGAAAAATCACTAAAGACATGAGAAATAATGTGAGACCAGTTCCAGCTTCAGAATGAAAATATCTAGCTGCAGCACAAGATTTTTAGTGGAAATTACATACATGTATATTGTAAATTTTGCTACAGGGCATGTACACTCACCAGAGAAAGACAGACAGAAAGAGAGAGGGAGGGAGAAAGAAAGTAAATCCCTATGGGGAATGGTCATACTACTATCCCTTCTCCCTCTCTCCTTTTGGGATTTTGAGCACACATGCAACACACGCTCAGCATGTTTTTCAAGCTGCCAGGGCTAAGACTTGAACCATGGGGTTAGCTATGTGGAATCTGACGTCTTAACCCCCAGGTAATGAGCAAGAAGTAAATTACTATTTTTAATTAATTATATTCATTGTAATCCTGGGGAAATAAGAAATATTCTTCTAAATCAGTAGCTCTCAATTGGGGGGGAGGGCTTTTGCCTACCTCCTCTCCGACAGGGACATTTTGACAACATCTGGAGACACTTTTGGTTGTCACGTCCTGGGAGGAGGATCCTACTGGCATCTGGTGGGTAGAGACCAGAGCTGCTGCTCAGCACCCTACTGTGCACAGGACAGCCCTTGCAAAGGAGTTAGTCAGCTCCAAATGTCACTAGCACTAAGGCTGAGAAGGCCTGGTCTAAATGGCCACACCTTGACATGTGCACAGGAAGGAAGAAAAAAGTCATAAGGGAAGCATTTGAAAAATATGTGGCATTTGTGGAATAAAGTATTCATTATCACTAAATGATAATATGATCGTCTGAAGCTAAATGGTCAAGAAGGAGAAATGAGGAGAAAGAGATAAGTGGAGAGAACAGAGAACAAAGACATTTAAGTCCTGCTGTGACTTCCGTGCCCCCCTCTATCTTCTTTCCTCGCGGGTCTTTTCAAGTCATTTCTAATGAACTGGTCTGGAGTTTGCTACAGGACAGGATCTGTAAAAATCAGTTCCAATCTGGCACACAGATGTTTGCATCTGCACATGCCAGCTAGTCCTACAGACGTCATTTTTTTTTTTTTTTTAGAGAAAAAAGTAGGTCCAGTGAAAAAATGAGGAAGGTAGTTGAGATAAAGAAAGAATTTCACAACTTTTCTAAATGTATGGAATTGCTTAGGTTTGCTAACTGCTTTCTAGGGCCGGGGAAGGGGTAGCTCCTGGATGGAGTGCATGGGATGGTTCCATGAAATGGCACTTACTGACCTTTGTCTATTTCCATTTAGGAGATGGTAACATCACAGGAACTTGGTCTGGTGTCCCCAGAAACCTGGTCTGGTGACCTAGAATTATGTTGAATAATGACAAGCATAGACATCAAGGCTGTGAAAGAAGCCAGAGCTGAGGACCCTGGCAATGCAAAGAGACCTCTCCAACTAAGTTCATTTCCATGCACAGATATTGATAGTATTGCCCCGAGTTTCAGATCTATTGTCATCATTCTTGGTTGAATTCTTTACAAGCATTAATTGTTAGAATTCTGCAAATTTATTTTTTAAATTAAATTACAAATTTGAAATCGACAAATAAAAATTGTGTATATTTATCACATACAACACAATGTTTGCCATAGGTATGGAGCACGGAATGGCTCAGTCCAGCTGGTAAACATATCTGTCACCTTGCACACTTAACATTTTTGCCATGAACACCTACTCTTAGTGATTTCCAAAATACAGTACATTGTGGGACCAGCAGTTAGCATAATGGCTATGTTGCTGGACTCCCACGTAGTCGACTGAGGTTCGAGTCCCAGACCCGGTCGGTGGCTTAAAACTCACGCCGGGCGCGTGTGCGTGCGTGCCCAAGATCCCGAGAGGAGAATGGAGGAGAAGGGATTGCGGCGTGGCCATCCCCCCTGGGGAGTGATTTCTCGCTTTCTGTCTCCCTGTCTCTGTCTGGAGAGCGAACGTGCCTTAGAGCAAAAACCTCTAAAAAAAATAAAATAAAATAAAACAAAACAAAAAAACCAGTACATTGTTATTAGCTATGGTCACTGCATTGGACCATAGATCTTTTGAACTTATTCTTCCTGTCTAGTTAAAATTTTGTACTCTTTGACCAACATCTCTCTAGTCTTTCATCTCCCCGGCCCCTGGTCACCACATTTTACTCATCGCTTCTATGAGTGCAACTTTTTTAGATTCCAAAATTAAGTGCAATCATGCCCTATTTTTCTTTTTTACCTGGCTTATTTTACTTACCATAATGTCTTCCAGGTTCATTCATGTGGCAAGTAACAAGATCTCCTTTTTTAAGACTGAATAGTATTCCATTATACATATGTGCCACATATGTATAAGTCCATCTGTTGATGGACACTTAGGTTGACCTCACATATTGGTTAATGTAGATAGTGCTGCAATGAACATGGGAGTGCAGCTCTCTCTTCAACACACTGATTTCAATTCCTTTGGACATATACCCAGTAGTGGGATTGCTGGATCATATGGTAGTTCTATTTTTCATTTTTTCACCAACCTCCATACTGTTTTCCATAACAGTAGTACTAATTTACATTTCCACTTACGGTGTGCAAGTGTTCCCTTTTCTGCACATCCTTTCCAACACTTACTATCATTCATCTTTTTGATAGTAGCTACTTGAATAGGACTTGAATTTTAGTTGTTATAAATAAAGATTCACTGGAACAAACCATGCCCATTTGTATACATATTGTCTGTGATTACTCTCATCCTACAACAGCAGAGTTGAGTAATCACAACTGATGCCATATGGCTCACAAAATCTATCTGGCCCTTTGCAGACAAAGTTTGCTGGGCTTGGTCTTTTACTTGAAATCATTCCTCTTTGAAAGTGAAAGCAAACTCCACGCAGTTGTCATCAAAACTGCCAATATAAAGAAAAACTCAGCACACAAAATAATAAAGAAAGTCATATTGTCAACCCCTTAAGAAACCAAGGCAATTTTTACAAAAAAATTCCTTTAATTGAACAAAGTCACCTATCATTTCCTCTTATGAAAACATGTCATTTCCTGCTAATAACCACCAGATGGCGACTGTCATAATGGTTCAATGGTACATCAACATTTACTGATGATGATACCTTATGATAATTTAAAAACAAAACTTTGCGAATAGCAGGAATTTAGAGATCAGCTAAATCATGCCAAACAGAATAGCCTTGGTGGGGAAATAGGCTGGGACCCAAAGCTTAGCTTTTGGCAACGTAGGAGCACCCTGGGAGTAAGTAATCTACACTTGATCTCAGCCAGTGGTCTCAAACTGTAATGCAAAAGTGCCTAGAATATTTCGTAAAACAGTAGACCCCCCACCTCCAAGCCACATTGTTAGAGAGTCTGCTTCAGCAATGCAAAGACTGTTCTTATTATCAACACTACATTTGATTCTGACACACGTGATCTAAAGGCTACAGATTCAAAGATACTAATTTCAGGAGATTTGTGGTCTCTAGGACTAACGAAAAGGGTAGCCAATTGTCTCAGTTACAAGGTGCAAGGAAGAACAAGGACATTGGGTCCCACTTCATGGGTTCAAACTTTACACAGGAGCGGAGAAATCTCTCTCTCAAATTTCAGCACCCAGGGAGATGGTCAGATCCAAATGGATTGGTTCTCAGGCAGGGCTCCCAAAGGGGTGCCATGACTAGGACATAACTGGGAGAATGCTAAATAGACTGAAGACCTTTGTGTGAAGATGCATCAAGTATAGAGGCCGCAAGACCCTTCATAGACCCACATGATGCCAGACTTAGGTGGGACTGGCTTGAGAGGGTGGAGGAATGGATGTGGCTGGGCTGGCAGCCTGAATATCAAAGTTTCTCTAACTCTTCAGGATGAGGAAGGCAGAAAAGAAATTTTCTGGTGGTCTTTTTTTTCTCTTAGGATCTCCTAGTGGGCCTGTACTTTTAATTCACTGATTTAAAACACTACATCCATTCCAAAATGGACGAGATGGGTAAATGCAGAAACTTCTGTAGCTCTCATATGGTGATCCTCCTAAGTTCCTTCCCTTTTCTTTGCCAAGTGTAATATTCAACACAGTTTGCAAGGCAGGGGCAAACCCTTGAACGGTCTGCTCTTTAAGTCGTCTAGTGGGTGGTGCTGTGTATGGCCGCCCTTAGAAACCAATACAGAAGTCAAATGCCAACATGAAGTACAAGACAGTCACGCCAATGCTGCCCAGGCCTCATGTCCTGTCTACCTGGACTCTTTCGTAGCTGTGCTTTATATTTGCCAAAGGAAGAGTTGGTATAAGAAAAGCCAGGAATCCTCATTTTCGTGTGAAATCCCCATTTTAAACATTGGCACTGAAGGTCTAAACTTCAAAACACCAAGTGCCATTCAAAAAACATACTACGCATATCTTGGAAGCCTTACTTTTCTTTGTGCTCTATTTATTTCTGTTGGGTTTTCTCTCTTTTTATAAGAAATAATTATTTTAATTTTAATTTCTTTATTTCTATATTTTAATTTGACCAGAGAGGGACAGAACGAGAGAAAGAGAATGTGAGAAAGCAAGCTACCAGATCCAGGACTCAAACCATGGTCAGCCATGTGGGAGTCTAGCACCCTTAACCACTACACCACCTGCCTAGCCCTGGATTTTCTCTTAAAAGCATATGAAAAAGAGGGACCAGCAGTTAGCGTAATGGCTATGTTGCTGGACTCCCACAGTCGACCACGGTTCGAGTCTCGGACCCGGTGGCTTAAACTCACGCCGGGCGCGTGTGCGTGCGTGCCCAAGATCCCAAGAGGAGAATGGAGGAGAAGGGATTGCGGCACGGCCATCCCCCCTGGGGCGTGATTTCTCGCTTTCTGTCTCTATGTCTCTCTCTGTCTGTCTGGCGAGCGCACGCGCCCTATAGCAAAAAAAACCTCTCCAAAAAGAAAAAAAAAAGCATATGAAAAAGAGAGAAACAAACTTTTTGTACATTAGATACAGCTATTCCAAACATTCTTAGGCTAGTTAAAGAGAAGAAAGTGAGAACAAAAAGTCTTACCTTTTCAGTATTTGTGTGTGTGTGTATTTTTTTTTGGGGGGGAGAGAGGTTTTTGCAATAGGGTGCATGTGATCATCAGAAAGACAGAGAGAGACATAGAGACAGAAAGCAAGAAATCTCTCCCCAGGGGAGATGGCCACGCCGCAATCCCTTCTCCTCCATTCTCCTCTTGGGATCATGGGCATGCACGTACACGCGCCCGGCATTGAGTTTAAGCCACCGGGTTCGGGACTTGAACTACAGTCGAGTACATGGGAGTCCAGCGACATAGCCATTACGCCAACTGCTGGTCTCTCAGTATTTGTATTTTTTTAAAGAATTATTTATTTAATTTTATTACTATTATCATTTCTTAATTTGCTATAGGGCATGTGTGCTCACGAGAGAGAGAGAGAGAGAGAGAAAGAGAGAGAGAAAGAGAGAAGAAGAAGAAGAAAGAGGAGAGAGGGAAAGTGAGAAAGCAAGCTGCCAGGTCTGGGACTTGAACCGTGATCAACCATATGGGAGCCCAGCGCCTTAACCACCACACCACCTGCTGGCCCCCTGTATTTGTATTTAATGGCTCCTTTACAAATGAATGTTAAATTGAATTTTTGAGAAACACTTTCTTTCACCTTTTTTTTTTTTTTTTAAATGCCAGTGTGAGAGCTTTCGCAATGCAGACATCTCAGAACTCTGGCTTCCAACAATGAAAGCCTAAGATAAATAGTGTGGAAGAGTTAAAAAAAAAAAAAAAAAAAAAACTCAGGAGTTTGAGCTTTGAAGTCAGGAATGCAGCAAGGCACACTCTGATTTGGGAATCCTCTCTGTTCACTTGCAACTCCAGCCCAAATATAGGAATGGTCTCCCCAAAGACAAGAAATGAAGCTGACAAGATTTTGAAAACAAGTTACACATTTTTTAAAAAATTTTATGTATTTATTGGGTTGTTAGAAAAGTCATGACACATTATTGCATAGAAAAATGCATCATGACTTTTCTGACAATCCAATATTTCTTCCATGATAGGGGTCAGGAGAGGCAGCATCCTCAACAGGGTCTTGATGCCGTGATCTACCTCCATCTGCCAGCCCCAGATCATGAGTATGCGTGTGCCCAGTGTACTCATAGAGGTCTCCAGGCACAAACCTTCCCACGTGGGTCAGCCTTGCTTGGTGTTAACATTTTACTCCCGAGCTACCATCTGGTTCTCAAATGACAAATTTTACATTGAGTTAGTAGAGAGTCCATTTTAATTAGGGATATAAAAATAAGAGACTCATTTCTCATTTTTCTTTATCCTTATTAAAGATAGTTGATCAATATCTGTGCTCATGTGGGAGTAGACTATGAGTTCTCAACCATGGAGATTTTGCCCCGCGGTTGCATTTGGTAAGATCTAGAGACATTTTTTTGTTGTTGTTGTCACACCTAGAGTATGGGGATGCTACTGGCATCTTGTGGGGATTGGCCATAATGCTAACTTTGAGGCATGTGTCAAGTAGATATACATCTAGTCTACACTAATCCAATTCCCAAATTGGATTTAGTTTTTTTAAAGATGTCTGTTTTTAAGAATGAATTGAGAAAAAGTGTGGCACATATACTCTATGGAATACTGCTCAGCCATAAAAAACAAGACCCTGGCATTCTATGGAAAGTTGTCAAATATAGAGGATCTATTGCTGAGTGAAGTAAGCCAGGATATGAAAGAAAGATATTGTATGTATCCACTCAATATATACTGACCACCCACACTTTATGGTAGGGATGGAAATATTGGAGGGCATAAAAGCAGTGAGAATAATTAGGGATGCTAAAGACTGTGGAATATAGAGGGAGAAGGGAAGAATATGGAGAAGGATAGCATGAGAACAAATAGCGAGGCATGACATTAGTGGGACACAGAAATGGCTTATTACCTGTTGATGATGACATGTATAGTATTCTCAACTGGACTGGTCTGAGAAGTATTTCATGTTGGGTAAATTCTTTATACAAGCCAAATGATACATAGTGATTGAATGTTTTAAAAAATGAGAATAAATAATAATAATCTGAAAAAATGATGAAAAGCTATTTGATGATGATGATGTGGATAGTAATGTCTTTGTCTTGACTGATTGGCATGGTAATTGTGCTGGAAAAAGAAATGTAATATACTATAAAGATATATATGATTCAATGTAATATATAAAGATTATAATAAATAAAATAAAATTAAAAAGCACTCTACTGTACAGGAAGATATTATGAAGAGGTTGGAATGAGTATTGAGCAATTTGCAGAAACTATTACATTATATTTCTAATACAGAATATTTCAATAAAACTAAAGACCAGTTAAACAAAATAAACAAACAAAAAAAGGATTAATTGATAGGAGCCCTAAAATCGTGGATCCAGAACATTCACATAGAAATTATATGACTGAAAATTAATGTATAATTGTAAAAGCTGATAGGTTTTCATAATTTAAATTTTCTCAGGGAGATTTTTCTTATACTGAAATGTGGACTTAAATAGTCCTACATCAGGAAGTGTGCTGATTAGCCCAAACCAGTCTTTCTTTCTTTCTTGCCAGTTAACTCCTTGGGGTAGGTTTATCCAAAACAGGGGCTACTGGGTGTCTGTTGTTCACAGGTCTGAGTCCCTGTGGTCTGCAGCTCCTCCTCTGATCTCCTATGGTTTGGTAACCTCAAACTCTTCCCTTTATTCCTTCATCCCTAGAGTGGTAGCTGCTTCTGAAGCTTTTTTTTTTTTTTAGATTTTTGCTATAGGATATGTGAGCTTGCCAGAGACAGAGACAGTGAGAGAGAAAGTGAGAAATCCCCCCCCAGGGGGGATGGCCACGCCACAATCCCTTCTCCTCCATTCTCCTCTTGGGATCTTGGGCACGCACGCTCATGTGCCTGGCAAGATGCTCAAGTTGCCAGGTCCTGTACTCAAAGCACAGTTGGCCATGTGAGAGTCCAGCACCTCAGCCAACACACCAATTGCTGATCCCTTCAGTACTTCCATCCTTGTTCAACTAAATCCTTATATTGAATTTCTTTTGTGTTAAAATGCTTGATGTGATTTTCACTTTTCTTACCAGTGATTTTCACTTTCCTGGACCCTAATTGAGAAGTTAAACCTTCTATAAAATATGGTTGTTATCCTGATCTGAAATATAAAAATAGTATGAAAAATGTAACCATCAACACTGTTAGATTTTTTGTTTAGTAAACAAGACTGCCAGTAAATTAAGAGATAACAGACAAAGCTACAGGTATTATTATTTATAGTCTACTACTGTGTACTCAAATTCTTCAGGGTGACATAAAATAATGGCACATGTTTGGACCTACTTTCTGTTTCATCAAAGAAGATTTTTGGACAGTCCTTCCTTGGTCGTTGGGTTTTTGATGAGTTGCTCTGGTTCCGTTCAGACTTATCAAGCACTCCTTCATATTCATTAAAGACAGGCTGCCATGATTATTGTATCTGACCTCACTGGGTACCCAACTATGCTTCCCTATTATCTAGAGCAACTGCACACAAAATACAAACTCATTATCCTCAGAAGATAGCCCACCTCTGCTTCTAAACCTCAGGGCTTTGGAAGGAGGTACTTAAGAAAGCCTGTGAGGGGGAAGCAGCTGGTGTGGTAGTTAAGGCGCTGGGAGTCCCACATGGCCAACCACACTTTGAGTCCCAGACCCAGTGGCTTGAAAATCATGCTGGGAACATGTGTATGCCCAAACTCCCAGGAGGAGGATGGAGAAGGGATTGTGGCATGAACAACTCTCCTGGGGGGTGATTTCTCACTTCCTTCTCTTTGTCTCTCTTTGGCGAGCACATGTACCCTATGGCAGAAACAAATAAGCCAACAAACAAACAAAAAACCTGAAAGAGAGAGAGAGAGAAAGCCTGCAAGGGTTTCCAGTCTTTCTAGAAGGGGCCCCATGGCACAGTAATGTAAATATTTTTGGAGCTTCCAAGTAGAGCCCCACATGCTGTGCTTGGGTTTCTCCATTTATAAATACATAAAAGAAAGCAATTGACTCAATGACTTGAAAGTAATTTCTAATGCTGACTCTTCTTCTAAGCCATGATAGTTGCTCAAAATCCTCTGTTAGCTTTAGGGCTTGCTGGAGTGATAGAAGGGTAATTTGGAGCCTTATGTCTGGCTGTCTCATAATAAATGGAAAAGAAGATGTGGAAAAAGAAAACTTGTCACATGGCATTGGGTAAACTAAGAAAATGGCATAGAAGAGAAGGGTGTGATGGAAAGATATGATGGGGCCCGGTAGGTAGCATGGTGGGTAAGGGGCTGGACTCCCACAAGGTCAACCACAATTCGAGTCCTGGACCTAGTGGCTTACTTTCTCACTTTCCCTTTTTCTCTGTATCTCTCTAGTCAAATTAAAGAATAGTTTAAAAAATGGAATTAAATAAATTATTATTTGAAAAAAATTAAAAAGAAATACATGATATAGGGGGATTACTTCAGAAAATCCATTTGGGTAGTGGTCCAGTGCTTCAGAAGGTTCAGGAAAGCCCAAAATCTGATCCCACAGTTATACTTATAGTGCCCTTAAACATTTTCTTCTCTGTACCTAAATTCTTGTAGACAGGTTTCATGCCCTCAAGAGCCTCATAGCATGGATGGGAAAGAATAAGCTATAATTCAAAATCTTAGTCCATTTGGGGATGCTATGCAAAATGGACTAAGACTGGTTCATTTCTTTTAGAGAGAGTTTTTTGTTTTGTTTTGTTTTTGCTATAGGGTGCACTCACCAGAGAGACAAAGAGAAAGAAAGTGAGAAATCACCCCCCACGGGGAATGGTCATGCTGCAATCCCTTCTCCTCCATTCTCCTCTTGGGATTTTGGGCATGCATGCATATGTGCTCTGCGTGTTTTAAGTCACCAGGTCCAGGACTCAAAACAGCAGTTGACCACATGGCAGTCCAGTGATGCAACCACTACACCATCTGCTGGTCCCAGATGTTAACTTTTAAAACAACAGAAATGTATGTCCTTAAAGTTTTGAGGACTGAGAAGTTCAAGACCAAGGTGCAGGATTCTGGTCTGGTGAGGGCCTTGTTGCTCCATCCTTACATGGCAGGAGGTGAAAGGGCATGCTGGCTAAACTCTGTGCAAAGCCTCTTTTATAAAGGCCTTCATCTCACTAACTAGGAATAAGCCCTCATGATCTAATCACCTCTTAAAGGCCCCATCTCTCAATACTATTTATTGGCAACACCTGAATTTAAGAGGGGACACATTCAAACCATGACATGCAATCACCTCATGATGTGACACATGCCATAAGAGACATAAACAAGGTAACAATTTATCATATCTGCAATGGTAGTGCATTTAAACCAAGAAGGCAAAAGAGATAAGGAATCATTTGAGTTGGGTCTTGGGAGATGCAAGGAAGTGTCTAGGTGGACGCAGCAAGGAGAAGCTATTGAGACAGGAAACAGCATGAACAAGAGGTCTGGGGTAGGATGTGGAGAAATGTCTGACCTTTCTTGGGAAATGCTCTGTGGGGACCTAGTTGGATGGAGAGCCCCAGAAGGGGGGTGGTATATGTGATTGTTGATGCTAGAAATGTGGGCTATAGTTGCTTTGGAGACATTATATGCAATGCTGGCAACAGAATTTATCTTGCAGCCAAAGGGAAACCATTTGATGATTTTAGGAGTTTTAAAAAAATGATAGCAAGTGCATGGTAGAGAGTATATGTGTGTGTGTGAGAGAGAGGAAGAGAGATGTGCACATGATAATGTGTGTGTGTGTGTGTGTGAAAGAGAGAGAGAGAGAGAGAGAGAGAGAGAGAGAGCGAGTGCACCCTGACTGAGTCTCATCACACCGTGATCCTCTTTCCCCAGCGCTCCAGGTCTTTAGGACCTGGACATTCACACTCTCACCTGCTGTGTTTTCAGGCTGACCCAGGGATTCGAATCCATTATTGGCCATATGGTTGCCAGCACTGCAGTTCAGTATGCTAAAGACTGTGCAACCTAGGATGTCATTGGATGACTGTAATCAGGAGGTTGACATAGAGGGTCCATGCTTTGGAAAAATGCTTTTGTTGTAACAAAGAGGAAGGATTGAAAGAGAGGGAGGATTCGAGGCTGTGTGAAATTCCAGGGAAGGAGCCATTTCTTTATCTGGGTGAGAAAAAGTAAAGCCATGAACCAAAATGATGACTGCAGAAGTGAAGAAAAGGAGTTGTAAAATGGTCCAGCATTATAACAGAAAGTCATTGGTGAGCACCCAGAAGGTGGGAGAAGGAGAAATGACAACTGAGTGGCAGGTCCTTGACAAAATGAGAAGTATAGAAATAGTGGGTGGAGTAGTTTTGCCTTCTCCCTTGCCCCAGTGGTTCTCTTCCCATCACTTTCTCACAATGGCTTGCACATATTAGGTACTCAATAAATATTGGGTCATCGGAAAAATCATGACACCCTTTTGCATAGAAAAACATAGAAAAATACATTACTTTCCCAACAAACTAGTATTTGTTGAATACTTTCTTGAATTAGGCTAACCTTCCATTGCCATTCTAGTACTTCTATTTTAGAAAGAGAAGCTTTGGTTTTATTTGGAGCATTTGAATTTCTATAGTAGATAAGGCTAACTCATGACACATGTGAAAATACTGACTCATCAGGAATAGAAAGCCTTCTTTTTGTCTTTTCCTTTTCTCACATTTTTTCCCTTTTAAAAATTCACTTTAACCTTCAAAATTAAAATGTACAATCCAAAACAACATTTTGTAGACAATATCTTATAGAAAACTGAATTTGAATCAAAACACATAGCAGTAACAGAAAACAAAATCAATGTTCATGGAGCAATTATTTTTTGATATTTTAAATGAGGATATGTTTCTTATTAAAGTTTATTAGAAGTTCAAATCGTGTAATGGGGCTTATTCTGTAATTTTACATTTAATAGTAACATAACTAAAAGACTAGTGATGGAAAATTTAGTTTTTGAAGTTTTATTCAGAGTCATCCTGGATTAATGTCAAGGCTTTTTTTTAAGTTGATTTATTTAGTTTTTTAATTTGCCAGAGGGCTCGTGTGCTTGAGAGAGAGAGAAAGAGAGAGAGAGAGAGAGAAAGTGATAGGGAATGGTCACACCAAAATCCCTTCTCTTCCATTTTTCCCCTTTTTGGGATTTTGGGTATGCAGGCACATATGCTTGTGTCTTTTATAAGCCACAAAATTTGGGACTCAAACTGCATAGTTGGCCATTGTGGGATCCAGCCACCTTAATCACCAGGCCACCAGCTGGCCCTGTTTATGTCTTCCATGAGAAAGAGACAGACACCCCAACAGGATCCTTACACATGATCCATACCCAGGCTCAGCCAGCCCAAGCCATGGGCGTGCATGTGTGCCACAGCATGTATAGGTAGACCTTGGGACTTGAACCCAGTATTTTCCTATGTGGGTCTAGTTCCATTACCTTGGCACCACCGTCTGGCCCCAAGATTTTCTTTTAAGTTTATCTCTTTATTTCATTAGAGAGAAAGAGAAAGAAAACAGGAATCCTTGACAGAGTCTTACCAAGTTGTGATCCCCTCCTCAGCCTTTCAGTCAACCAGGATCATGGGCACACCTGTAGGTGTGTCTGGTATAGTCAGGTCAACCCTGGGCCCACACCCAGGACTTCCCATATGGCTCCAGCATCCTGTAGCAGTAACCTACCACCTGTGCCACTGTGGCTGGGCTGAGATTTGGCGGGGGAAGGCTACATGCTTTCATAGATAGTAGCAAAGTAGAAATATAATGAAACATCAAATTAAAGTTCAAACCATGCCAAATGAGCTAAATTTTTACTCTCATATTTAATAGGAAAACAATCAAAAACCTTTCTGATAGTAAATTTACTTTTTAAAAGTCTTATCCAAAGGAATCCAAAGTGAGAAGATTAATCCTAGAAAAAAAAAATCCATTTTGAAAACAAAATGAACAGTTTCGCGTGCACTCATACATTGCAGCAAGGTTGAGATACAGACATCAACCTTGGAAAGTGAGCCAAGAGGTTAGAAATCAGCACATGAGACTTTCTATTTGTTTTATAAAAAGTACTGACTGTATCATTTAGAAATAATATCCTGCTGTGCAGGAAATGAATAAATGTGGGGAACAATTATTAAATTAGATGATATGCCAGGAAGGACAACCAGTGTAGATATTCATTAGGCAGCTATAAATGACTTGACTAAGCTAAAACTGGTTTGGGAGATTCATATATTATAAAGTACATTTCCCAATGAAGCAGTGAGTGAGATGACCATACATGACTCTTTCACGAGTCCATGAGTGTTTAGTTGTTATTCCTAGTTATTGCACCCTGGGAAGCCTTGTGGGCCAGACATGTTATATATGATCTTTTAAGCATGTCTGAGCGTCACCAAGATCTTCTCACTTAAAATTAAGCATGATTTTTCCATTGAAAAATTTTGCTATGGCATAGGGAGTTGCTTTCTGAGAAGTGTTTCTTTTTCAATGTGTGCTTTGAAAGGAAATTTAAATAGGCTCACATGAATCTTATGACCATTCCTCTTTGATGGTTCTCTTAAGTCTCTACAGATATTGATTCTCCATATCACTGGGAATTTCCCCCTCAGGATCATCTTACTGTTCCTTCTATGTGTTAATGAACTAATGCAATCTATTATTCACCTAATATCTTTACAAACTCTATTAGATGAAAATCCCTGTGCAGCTTGCTATTTGTGAAGCAAAGGGGAAATATATGGTTGCATAGTATACACATGGTATGTAACAAAATAGAAACACATGAAAATTTAGAAAATAACAAATTAACAATATGAAATATATCAGTATGAGAAGAGAAGGAAAATGCAGGTAGAACATGTTTGTTTGGCACATGAGGTACCCGCTCCCAGAGGTGCCCAAAAGAGCAAGGAATGCATGGATTAGGAGTATTTCAACAACAGGCCATGGACAGCACTTGAGGGGGCAGGGAAGAAGGACTACAGGCATGGGGACATGCAGTAAGAAAGCTTGGTGGTGAAAAAGTCCTCCTATTTGGGAGTCAATAACAGGGTGAGTTGAATGTGGCTGGCATCAAAAGTTAAAGGAAGAGGGAGGCCAAACTGTGACACAGTGGCAAAGCTGATCCACATGGGAAGGTTCAGGGTTCACACCCAGAGACTTCCCTGAGTATGCCAGGCACCTGTGCCCATGGTCCAAGGGCTGCCTAAAGCCAGGCGCAGATTGTGGCATAAAGAACCCTTAGGGGCCAAATAAACTAACACTTATAATTAATAAAATTGATTTTGGTAAAGTACAAGGCATTTTATCCACTTTCCATTGTAGAAACAAAGATAGGTGTACTTTTATTTATAAATAACAAATTAATGAAGGAAACCATTCGACGAAACAAAAAAACAAGCTGTTAAGGGGTGCCTATTTTCTCTGCCTTGCTCTGTTTCTCTCTGTCTTGTTCATGGAAGAAAGATAGAAAGAAACTTTAAACAAAAGTTAGACTCAACTCCATGGCACAGCAGCAGTGTGCTGCTTAAAGAAAAGGGATCCCAGGGACCAGCAGATGGCGTAGTGGTTATATCTCTGGTCTCCCACATAGCCGCCAGCTGCAGTTCAAGTCCCAGATCTGGTGCCTTGAAAATCATACCAGGCACATGTGTGTACATGCCCAAAATCTCAGGAGGAGAAGGGATGGTAGTGTGGTCATCCCCCCAGAGGGTGATTTCTCAACTGTCTCTGTCTCTGTCTGTCTCTCTCTGGTGAGCATACACACCCTCAGACAAAAAACCTCTAAAAAGAAGAAGAAGAAAAAAAGCTGGATCCCACATGGTGACTGTGGTAGGAATCCCAGGCCCAGTCAGCCTGAAACATGTAGTTATGTGCCTGGCTTCCCAGGATCCAAAGGGCTGGAGGACTGGAGGAAGGGGATCACGGAGGGTGCTTATCTTTCTACCTCCCTTCCTCACTTTCACATGTGTACACACACTTTATCATGAATAAAGAAAAAAGACAAAAAAAAAAAAAAGGGACTAGTCAGCCTGGGAAACTGAGGTTGGAGTCAGCCCGTGGAAGGTCTTAAATTTGAAAAGGAAGAATTTACTTTCTCCACATTGGATGATTTATTCATCCACTAAACATTTCTGGAGTTCCAGCCGCAATCTCAGGAACTGATAATGGAGTGATGACTAAGACATTCAGGGGCCCTCCTGCTCTCAAACATTCACTGTATAAGGGACAAAGATAGAAAATAAATCAGAAAACGAATTAACAAGATCATTTTCGATAATAATAATCATGGTGAAAATAATAAAACAATATGATGAGAAAGAGGGTGACTGAGGGCTGGGGACAATTTTGACCATGTTTTCTTTTTAAAGCATGGAAAAACACTATTGAACCAGTGTCTTAGGAAGTGACATGAATCTTTGCTCAATAAACACTTGCACATTAATAGGGTAGAAAAGATTCCTGGCTCCCTCCTCCTCCTCTTAATTTTATAAAACATTCACTAACTGGAGCTTCTCTGGGGACAATTCCTCAACTGTGTTTTCTAACATAATTAGGAAGATTTCTAATGACAGAGATTTTTGATCCAAGTAGCAAAGTGAGAAATTCAAGGCATGCTAACACCCCAGTGTAGGTCAACGAGAAGTTTCTTTTTTTGTTTCTTATTAATGATGGTGTTGCTTAACATTGAGAAAAGCAGGGGAGACTTGCCCTCAATTCATACTGTGTCGGTGACTGTCCACTACGTCCAGGCCTAGATGTTCCTCACGGTCACTTTCACTGAAACATAATTGTTCTTAAATAAAGGAAAAATAAATATGTTCATTTGAATCCATGTTTTCACAGGTTATGTGAATCAACACCATTTTAGACAGTTCACATTTGCCCAAATGAGGCCTCCTGACCAGATGTGCTACACTAAGCCAACAACATAGTCAGCAGAACTGACTATGAATATGAACAAAAACGAGTATTTTAGATAAGAAATGATCTCCTGGACTTCATGCCAGAAAGCAACTGCATGCATTTAGAATTCTGGCTGAGGTTTTCTGAAGCAAGTTGATTTCATAATGTTGCTAGTTACTTCTTTATCCTTAACAGCTTTAGTTTTTCATCTGAATTGTATGCCTGTAATTTACCATCCAAAATGTAAACTCCCTGCTCCCTTGTATTTTTCCATCTCATTCTTGTTTCCCTGAGGAGCCTTAGATCTCCCTAATCTAAATTCTGCAGAGATGCAGAATTTAACAGTTCATTCTATTGGTCCCTCATTAAGGGACTCTTCCCTCCCTTCCAAAGTCTATTTCACTTTCAGTCTCCTTTCAACTCGTAACCAGAAAGTCAGTGTAGTAGCAGAAGGAGGTGGGCCTGGAAGTCAGCAAGACCTAGGTTCAAATAACAGCTCTTCCTGGATGATTCTGGGAATCACTTCACTTTTTTTTTTTTCTTTAAGGTTTTTGCCATAGGGTGCCTAAGTTTGCTGGAGAGAGACAGAGCAAGACAGTGAAAGGCAAAGTGAAAAATCATCCCCTGGGGGATGGCCACATTACAACCCCCTCTCTATTTTCCTCCTGGGATTTTGGGCATGCACACACATGTGCCTGGTGTGAGTTTCAAGCCATGGCACTCAAACCATGGTTGGTCATGTGGAAGCCCAGCGCCTTAACCACTACACCACCTGCTGGCTCCAACGACTTCACTTTTTAAAACCTCATTTCCTTAGCTATACCACGTGATGATTGATAAAAAGTAAATGGTTACTATATCTGAGGTTAAAGAGAACAATGAATATAAACTGCAGGTACTAAATGCATATAAATATCTGGCACATAGAAGGTGATATACAAGCAAGTGTTTGAAATTAAGTGCCCTGCTCCCCCTTCTTGCCCTGTTTAGAAAATTCCTTTTTTGGAAAAATTAGTAATTCTACACATGCACATAAATATGTTTTTCTATGTTTCCATAATGTCTTAGTATGATGATTTTCAAACTTGAACATGTATATGAGCCACTCGGAGATCTTTTTGAAAGGTAGATTCCAATTCAGAGACTCTGAGGTGAACCTCAGAGTTTCTGCATTTCTAACAAGCTCCCAGATGACTCTGAGGCTGATGGTACCTGGACCATGTTTCCACTGGCAAAGTCTTAGAAGGAAAATTCACAAGTGTAGTGTTAGGAATGCACTCAGCTGCATGTAACAGAACACCAGCTAAGAGAGTATTGGTGGAATTTGCTTTCACACATCAAGAAACCCAGTGGTGGTTACTGGCTGCTTGCACTGTTTTTGTGGGTCCTTGATGTTAAGCCTAACATGGCTGTGATTCTCTTGCTTTACCCTCAGGCTTTCTGGTGAATGTCACAAAATGGATGCTGCAGTTTTAGACTTCATGTTGACATTGTAGTGAGAAGGGACATGACCCATGCAAGTTGTTTTATTTTATTAGAAGAGCAAAAAATTTTGCAGAACCCCTGAAAGCTTTGGCCCATGTGATGCTTATCATCCTAATGTCACATGGCCAACCCTCACTCCAAGACAGATTGGGGAAATGAGTCTTCTGGGAAGAAGGGGAAAGTGGGTATTGAGCAGGCAACTAGCAGAGCCCACTTTATCTAAGTTCCTCCTACTAATGTCAATAACTTCTATATAGCTTTCTGCTGATATAGCTACACTTTTCCTATATACTCAAAACATACTCAGTAATTGAAAGTTCACTTAGCTGCCCTAGCGGATCAATTGCTTTTAACAGCTCTTACATCACACAAGACTAATAGGATTTTCATTATTACACAAAATATAATTGTGAATTAGTAAAATACGTTTTCAATTCCTTAAGAAAGCATTCAGTGCTGGCCCCATAGCCTAATGGTTAAGGGAGCTAGATCTTACATGGCTGGCAAGTCTCAGCGCTGGGTGCTTGAAAAACATGCAAGATGTGTGTGCATGTGTGCCCAGAATCCTGGCAGGATGGAGAAATAGAGAAAAAGGGCTTGCAATGTGGACATGACCCACTGAAGGGTGCTTCTTCCTTCTCTTTCTTCTCTCCTCTTTCTCTGTCTCTCTATTTCTGGTGAATGTATGAACCCTCTGACACTTAAAAAAAAAGAGGAAACATTCGAATTCTTACTGAACACAGACCACATCATTTCACTTAAGTAATTTCAGATACTTAAATACTTTAATTTACATTTAAATTAGGTCTCAGTGAAGGATTTAGACATAAGAATAATAGGTCAAAGGGAATATGGGAATGTTAATACCCTGGCTATAAATAGGAGACTATGATACACAGTAAACACAGTTCAAAATTAAGTTCAAAAGGCATGCCTAAAATAGAATATTGCAAATGTAGCTTCTAAGAAGAATTATTTTAATAAAAATAATTCTGGCTTCTATTTTAAGAACTCATGCATGTTACAGTAATATATTTAACTAATGGCAAGAAATCAGTGGATATCTAACAAAGTTATTGCAAAAAAATAGTTCTTAACAGGAAAAAAGACAAGCAGATTTATTTTGTAAGAAAACTGAAGTAACTGTGGAACAAAATTTATATACCACAGAGTCAAATTAGAAGTCAATAATAAAATCAAATTTCAATGATCTGAGACTATGTTGTTGAGTTAGAGATCAATAATAAAATCAAATTTCAATGATCTAAGAGTCTATTGACATTTCCACTAACTTTACTTAACGAATCAGTCAAAACACATGGAATCTCTAAATAGTCTATCAGAGGCTGTAAATTAAACATATAAGTCAATATAATTACCTCTGTGTTCTAGGATGGCATGAACAAAAAAGAAAAAGATGTTGTGTAAAGACATGGTTTTGGCTTGAGACATAGCTTTGTGTTTAAAACCTGCTTCTGCCTTCAGATTTTTTTTTTACAGGAGAGGGGAGCACCTTGGATAGAGTCCACCATGCTACAATCCTTCCCAGTCTCCCAGCCAGCTGGTATCATAGTCCTGCATGAGTGTGCATGGCATGTGCAGGCCAACCCAGAATCTGAAGCTGGGCCTCCCATATAGCTCTAGTATAGCACGGTAGCACCCCACTCTCTGTGCTACCACAGTAGGGCCTTTCTCATTTGTTTGCCCCCAAACTATTCCCCGATCCTGATGACTATGTTTTCATGTAAAATTGCTCTGAGAGTTGAGAGAATGTAGAGAAGGTGTCAGGCTTGCAGTAGGGCCTCTGAATCCTTCTTTCCTCCTCTGAACCTCTCAGAGAACACCCACTCTGCCTTCTGTGCTTGGTTTTTCTGATATTAGAATATCAGAAAGGTACTTCTAAGGAAGACCATAGATCCTAACAGGATCCTTCAAAGCATTGCTAACTCTCCAGGGTATCTGAGATAAGCCTAAAATAATATCTAATGGAAAAAGTAAATTGCTTGACAATTCTCCACTGTTTCATCATTTGGGAGCCTCAACTTTTAGCAAACTTTGCTGTAATGCAGATAATTAAGAACTGATGAATTCCATGAGCAGATTGGGCTCAATGATAACTGGTTTCACCTCATACTTTAACTAACATCCTTTTTTAAAAAGTCATGTCAGTTAGTGTCTGAACTTCAGAAGTCTTACAACAGACAGTACTCAGACAACAAGGGTCATTTTCACAGGAAGTGGTGCACCAACACTGCAGAAATGAGAAGCTACTTCTACTTGATGTTTTGGACCAAAAATGGCACATTCCCCATGACTGCAGTATCACATAGATTGATAGTTCTTCCACAATATAGTTATCTTTGTTGCCAATTGTTCCTAAGGTTGTAAAAGTGATTGGTCATATTCCTGTTGCAGGATTAGAACAGGCAGGAGGTGGATATAGAACCAATGAATCACTGAATCCTATGAATGTCTGATCAAGTGTTTGGGTTTTTTTCAGAAACTTAAAAGTATTCAAACCTTGAAATCAAATTTATGGGCTCAAAAGGACAAAGTAAGAACTATAAAATAGAAATGGATAAATGTCTAATTAAATGTCTACAAAGCCTAACATTGTGTCAACTTTAGTAATTAACATATTCAGTATCTATGAACTTTTCACTACATTGAAAAACCATCTGCAAGTTATATTTTCACACTTTGGGATAGTTGGTGTATATGCATAATGACTGCTGAGAAATTATAACCAATTCATAAATCAAGAGTTACTTATAGCCAAATATCATAAAATATAATTATAAAATCCTGAACTTTTTTTTAACAACAATAAATTATGCTTCCTGTGGTTTGTGGGTTTGTTCTAATATGTTTTATATAACATAGATGTCAGAGTACAGCACAGGGCTACAGCATGGTTAGACCACGCCTGGTGGGAAAGCGTGGCAATATATAAAAGAATATGAGTTGGCGAGTGTCCATCTTACAGGAATTCTGTAATTTAGTAAAATGATTAGTATTTGATATGCAATTATTACAGTATTAGCAGAAAAGAATCTCTTAAGTTTTATACTTGAATGAAAAACCATCTTTAAAATCCACTTTCATCAGTTTTGTCCTCTCTTCAAGGTCCTTACTGAACCTATACTTTAAGACTTTTCAAATATAAAATTTTGGGCTTAAGGCCAGCCTGTGGTATGGTGCTTGAGACGGCTGGATCCCATATGATCAACTGCCTGGTTTGAATCCCAGATTTGGCGGTTTGAGAAACATACCAGGCATGTGTGTACGTGTGCCCAACATCCCAAAAGGAGGGACAGATGGAAGAGAATGGATTATAGTGTGACCATGCCCTATGAGTTCACTCTCTTCCTGGTGAGTGCACATGCCCTCTGGCAAAGTTAAAGCAAACAAAAAATTTAGGTTTGCTTTCACAAAGTGTCATAATTTACTCTAATCAACCCAGTTCTCTATACCTGTCAAACTAACATTTGCCCTTCAGGCATCAACATTGCCCTTCAAACTAACATTTGCCCTTCAGGCATCAACATTGCCCTTCTAAGTATTTCCTTCACCTGAGAAGACATTCCTTATCCTTAATCCTCATTCATTCATGAGCTCATTTAATGTTTATCAAGTCTACTATGTGCCAGGCAGTGTGTTAGGTATGGGAATGCAGAGATGAATGAAACATGGTCCCTGCCTTAGAGAACCAATAATTCATAACCTTGCTATTCAAGGGTGTGATCTTTGGAACAGTAGCACTAGCATCACCATCATTTTGTGAAAATGCAGACTCTCAGGTCATAGCCCAGACTTAGTGAGTCATAATCTGCCCTTTAAAAAGACTGAAGGTGATTCATGTGCACGTCAAAATTTGAGAAGCACTGCGGAAGCAATGACAGGTAAATAGCAACAATTAAAAGCATGGGTGAACGTGCTAGTATTCAAGTGTTACTCACTAGGTTTACCTCCTTCCTCTCCTGGGAAGCCATTCCTGACCACTCCAGCTTACAGTGCCCACTTCTGAATGTCTGGAGTATAGCCTTCTATCACTGGCTTAACTTTCAATCACAGACCTTTCTCTTGTTTGCTGTTGTTTTTGGCATGGAATGCTCTTTTTTCCTAAGAATTATTTATTACATTTTATGTATTATTGTTATTATTTTTTAATTTGCTATAGTACATGTGCACTTACAAGAGAAAGAGGGAAAGTGAGAAAGCAAGCCATCAAGTCTGGGACTTGAGCCTCAGATAACCATGTGGGAGTCCAGTGCCTTAACCACCATGCCACCTGCTGGCCCCTGGAGTGCTCTTCTTCGCAAATGGAGTTGCCATTGGCCAAGAACAGAGGAAGGGATTTATACCTCTGTATCCCCACAAAAGCAACCTACATTTTCTGAGCCTATAAAATTAGCAAATACATTTACTTGATTAGTTTAGTGAAACTACTAAGATAAAGTAAGCTTCACCTGCTGAGAAGTCTAAGGAATAGACCAGCTGGTAGCATTTATGGCAGTTGTAATGTTCTCTTCTTTTTTCTTTTTTTTGGAGAGGTTTTTCACTATAGGATGTGTGCGCTCGCCAAACAGACAGAGAGAGACATAGAGATAGAAAGCGAGAAATCATCCCCCAGGGGGGATGGTCACGCCGCAATCCCTTCTCCTCCATTCTTCTCTCGGGATCTTGGGCACGCACGCACACGCGCCTGGCGTGAGTTTTAAGCCACCGGGTCCGGGACGCGAACCGCGGTCGACTTCATGGGAGTCCAGCGACATAGCCATTACGCTAACTGCTGGTCCCTGGCAGTTGTAACATTATCAAAAGTAAGACTAGCTGATTGAAAACATCATAGCAGACTTTTCAAAATCAAGTCGGTATGTCCATAGCACTATCAAACCAAATAGACCTCTTTTTTAGGTTTTTGTCACAGGGTGCACACGTTTGCCAGAAAGAGGGACAGTCAGTGAGAGAGAAAGTGAGAAATCACATCCCCCCTGGTGGGGGGATGGCCATGCTGCAATCTCTTCTACTCCATTCTCCTCCTGGGATTTTGGGAACACACACACAAGTGTCCAGTGTGATTTTCAAGCCACTGGCATCCGGGACTCAAACCATGGTCAACCATGTGGCAGTACAGATCATTTAACCACCATGCCACCTGTTGGCTCCTAAACAGAATAGGCTTTAAGACAAAATATATTACTAAGAGTAATGTATGTGTTTCTGTGTGTGTACACTCATGTTACATGAAACAACTGGAGAATACATAACAGACTTTTCAAGCACATGTGGATGAAACTTCACAAAAATCTGATTCCATAGTGGAACCTAAAATAATCTCAACAAAGGTCAAAAAGTCATTTCCATACATCTAACCCCTCTGATAACAACTATTATACCTTAGAAATCTAGGACAAACAAGACAACAGAAAACAAACATATCCTACACTTTGGGAAATTTAAAAAAAAGAAATTTAAAAAACATATCATTCAAAGAAGAAATAACACTGAAAATATGAAAATGCTTATCATTTAAAGGTATTACAAATACTACACATCACACTTTATTTTTTTAAGGAGATTTTTGCTATAGGGCATGTGCACTCACTGGAGAGATAGAAAGAGACAGAGAAACAGAAAGCAAGAAATCACCCTCCAAGAGATTTGGCCACACTGCAATCCCTCCTCTTCCATTCTCCTCTTGGGATTTTGAGTACACACACACATGCCCACGTGAGCTACACACCAAATTTTAGGAGTCCAGTAAAGTAGTATTTGACAGTAAGTTTATAGACTCAGATGCTTATGTTAGAAAAGAAGACTGGAACCAGGAGATTGCATAATGGTTACATCACTGGACTTCCACATAGTTGACTGCAGTTTGGGTCCTGGACTGGGTGGCTTGAAACTGACACCAGGTGCATGTGCATGCCCAAAATCCCAAGAGGAGAATGGAGGAGAGGGGACTGTGGTGTGGACATCTCTCCTGGGAGGGGAGAGGGGCGATTTCTCCCTTTCTGTCTCTCTGGCGACCTCATGAGCCCTATAGCAAAAATCTCTCTTAAAAAATACTAAAAAAAAAAAAAAGGAAAGAAAAGAAAGGAAGACTAAAAATAAATTAAACTTCCAAACTGAGGAGTCAGAAAAGAAGCACAGGACAAGCTCAAAGAATGTAGAAGGATGAGAATAATAAAGATAAGAACATAAATTTTAAAAATGCAATAGAGTAGGTTAAAATAAAAGCCAAGTTATTTATTTTCAAAGACTAATTGTGGTGGCAAGCAATTGACAGAACTCATAAAACAGGAGGAAAAAAGAAAGAAACAAAATCAAACAGTAGCACCGCTAGGATTGTGAAGATGGACAGCTACAGGTGTCGCAGATATTGAGATGATGACAAGAACTACTGTACACAACAGATCTCCCTCAAGAGAGGCTGGAAGGGAGAGCGCATAAGAAAGATTTTCTGGGGACCAGCAGTTAGTGTAATGGCTATGTCGCCGGACTCCCACGTAGTCGACCGCGGTTCACGTCCCGGACCCGGTGGCTTAAAACTCACGCCGGGCGCGTGTGCATGCGTGTGTGTGCCCAAGAGCCCGAGAGGAGAATGGAGGAGAAGGGATTGCAGCGTGGCCATCCCCCCTGGGGCGTGATTTCTCGCTTTCTGTCTCTCCGTCTCTCTCCGTCTGTCTGGTGAGTGCACGCGCCCTATAGCAAAAACTTAAAAAAAAAAAGAAAGAAAGAAAGAAAGAAAGATTTTCTATGGAGACAATAAGGAGGAAGTCTTCCATTTTCTCAGTGAAAGAGGAAACAAGGACCCCAGATGAGAATGAGGAAGGCAGAAATGGAGGATAGGACATAGCCTATAAGCACTGCAATTGATCTTTTAATGACTATCACCAGAATTTACTCCTATAAAAGAACTATTGGGGCCAGCAGTTGGCGTAATGGCTATGTCGCTGGACTCCCATGTAGTTGACTGCAGAGTCCCAGACCCGGTGGCTTAAACTCACGCTGGGCGCATGTGAGTGCGTGCCCAAGATCCCGAGAGGAGACTGGAAAAGGAATTGTGGCATGGCCATCCCCCCCCAGGGGGTGATTTCTCATTTTCTGTCTCTATGTCTCCATCTTTCTGGCGAGCACACACGCCCTATAGCAAAAAAACAAAACAAAACAAAACAAAACAAAAACAAACAAAAAAACAACTCTCAAAAACAAACAAACAAAACCCCAGTAACTATTACTCCCTTCAGTAAAGATTTTTTGGAGGGGTGGGAGAAGTAAATTTACCAGTGATGATACCCTTGCCCAGAGCATTTGGGAACTCCTCTCCCCAATCATCATCTCCTAAACTCATACTCAGCACAAAGGTGTAAGTCATTTGAGAATGTATTAATTTTTTGGACTCAGATAAAAGACACTTGAATCAACCATGCAAGAAAGACTAATAGAAAAGAAGGCATTTATTTTGAATCAAAATAATATGTAATGTTAAAGTAAATAAATAAGAATTTTTTGGTGCAAAACTGGTAGCAAAGGCTTTTTGTATAATACCAAACAATACACTGCTAGCAAGGGCACCACCTCTGCAGGTGGTGACGTTTGTTTGTTTGTTTGTTTGTTTTTAAATCAAATGATCTTGCTTATGAGAATTGTGCATTTGTTTGTTAGATTGAGGAGCTAGATGAATAATTGTTCAAAGATGCTTAATAAGTGGCAGCTATTTTATTAATGTTTAATATCTTGAAAATAACATCTCTTGTACATTTTTTTCTTAATTGCCAGAGGGCATGTGCACTCAACAGGGTGCAGTCACACCATAATCCTGTCACCTCCACTTCTCCATTTTGTCAGGACTTCAGGCATACATGCACATATGTCCAGTGTGTTTTACAAGCAGTCAGGCCACAATTCAAACTACAGCCAGTCATGTGGGATCAGACTCTTTCAACCACTAGGCTATGGGACAAGCCCACATCTCCTGTATGTTAAAGAAAACATATGGTTCCTATTCTCAAGTGTATATTTCTTGTGCTAGCCTCATAGTGCAGTGGTGGTTAAACACAGCACAGAGGGATCTGTATCCCACAAGGCCCACCACAGTTCAAATCCCCACTGTGGAAGTTTCCAACGCACATCAGGCACGCCTGCATATGAGTGTGTGGCCCAAATCCCAATGAGGTGGAGAAATGGAAGAAAAAGGATTGTGGCATGGCCATGCCCCCATTGGGGGGTGATTTTTTTCTTTTTCTTTCTCTTTCTTTCCTTGTGGGGACGCATACTCTCTGGCGATTAAATAAAGTATACTTCTTGATGATCTATCCAGATGAAGATAGTAATAGACTGGGGAATACATTATAGATATTTTCTTTATTTTATTATTTAATACCCAAGTGATAGTTAAAGAAAGTACATGCACTAACAATAACCATAAAAGATTCACCATAATCTGATAAGATGATACAGCTCTCTATTCCGGATCAGAAATTTTGTCTTCTCAGGAACCAGAAGGTGATGTAATTAAGGTGCTGGATACTCCCACATGGCCAACCATGGTTCGAGTCCCAGACCTGGTGGCTTGCTTTCTCACTTTTCCTCTCTCTCTCTCTCTCTCTCTCTCTCTCTCTCTCTCTTTGTGTCTCTCTCTGGTCAAATTAAAATAAATGAATGAATAAATAAAATTAAATAAATAATTCTTTAAAGAGAAGGAATTTTGTTTTCTCACACTCGGGTAACATCTTTTTAGTGGGTTGAATGGAATAGGCTGGGAACTGGAGGTTTAGCTTTCCTCTCACTGACAGTTAGCAAGAAATGACGTCAATGGTACTAGAGCCATAAGATTTCCCATGTTCAATTTATATCACCACTGCTGTTTTCCTGATGTTTTAGAGTACAAAAGTATTTTCTGCTGTCAGAACATGACTGCATAAGTAACTGGTTTATTCTTTAAGTTTATGGCAACATGAGGCAGCCACAGAATGAATGAACAGAACACCACAGAACTGTACATTCAGTCTAGAAACTGATTTGTCCAAGTCCTGTGTACACATTGGTAAGACACACTTTTGTATGCTCTCTTCCTCAACACGTAACCATAGCTCACAGAACAGTGCTTTTCCATTTGGATTCCATCATTTATTGTGTTTATCACTTCCTGGCCCTTTCCCATGGGACAACTCCAAACTGATGACTCAGGTTTCAAAAAGCCACTCAGTGGGTCAAAGAGAAAGTTACTTTTCTTCTCTAACCAGCTCCCTCCTCCTTGCTTGCCTTTTATTCACATGAACAACTCAGGTTTCTGAGATCAACTCAGAGGTGTGTGTTCTAGGCCCCTCTCATATTGATCATACCTCATGAGCAGTTTCAACAAATGAAATTCTTTTTTCATTAAGATTTTTCCATTGCTCACTCCCCTGGCCTCAAGGCTTGTTGTATGTCCATGTAAGATATTGCTTGCATTGTACATTTCAAAATTGCTAAGAGAGTAATTTCAAATATTCTTACCACAAAAACTGATAAGAATTTGAGTTGATGGATATATATTTTTTTCTTCTTACCAGAGGGCATGAGTGTTTGCCGGAGAGAGACAGAGAAAGCAAAAAAGAGAAAGTGAGAAAGCACCCCCCCCCCATGGGGAATAGTTATGCCACAATCATTTAATCCCTTCTCCTCCAGTTTTCTCTTTTTTTTTTTTTTAGGATTTTGGGAATGCATCCATACACATCTGGTGTGGTGGTTTTTTTTGTTTTTAAATTTGCTGTAGGACATCTGTGCTCACTGGAAAGAGATGGTGGAAGTGAGAAAGCCCCACTCCCTCAGAAGTAGTGGCCATGCCATAATCCCCTCTCCTCCATTCTCTTCTCAGGATTTTGGGCACTCATGCACATACACACCCCTTGTGTGTTTCTCAAGCCACCAGATCCAGGACTTGAACCACATAGTCAGCCATCTGTATCCCGTCACTTTATTCACCATGCCACTGGCTGCCCCCCTCTTTTTGAAAACTTG